>CM034044.1:4677846-4688708 GCA_019804595.1 Bruguiera parviflora
AAAAAAAAAGAACAAAAAAAATGTTGTTATAGTACTTTTTTTTATTTATTACTTTATTTATACATGCATATAAACTTACATATATATTATATGCATACTACTTTTTTATTTAGATTTTTTTATTTTAGATAATTAAATAATTTTATTTGTACATTATAATATTTTATTAATTATATATATACACGAACTCACTAGTAATAAACAACATAAAGATATGAAATGTGTAAAATATGAACATTTAGGGAGTCATATGTATTATATACTTATATTTTTAATACAATTTAGCATGTAAAAAAATAAATAATATGTAAAAATATATTTGTTTCAGCTACTCCAACATATATACTAGAATTATAAATTGATCAAAAAGAAAAAAAAAATCATAAAATGTCCCAAATCCGAAAATAACATAAATTCGAAATGATGCAACCTGGACTCTTTCGATAACTTCACTCCAAATTTGGAACGTTTTCTTGATGAATTCATTAGCAGCCCGCAATTTGCGAAATTTCTTTTATGAATTCATTCATGCCTCCCAAAACTTGAAAAATCTCCCTTAGCTCAAAATACCAAAAAAAAATAAAAGCGTGAAAAATCTCCCTTATGTACTTATTGATTATCCTACGATCCATACATTAGCTCACCTAAGAATCAGACCGTGAGTTCTCATCTTTCCTTCTCAAGATGTGAATACAAAAGCTTTATTATGGGTTCTTAGTCTCTTGAACACTGTGTGTTCTCCTACGAGCAATACTTTTGTCCTCCTAGAATTCGCTATAGAAAAATTTAGGCACATAATTGAAAATTTTCATCTTAAAGCTTTAGCTTTGTATTTTACAATTTATTTTGCTTGACTGTTACTTCCCAATAACCAATATAAATATTAAGTAAACTATTGAAAAAAAAAAAAAAGGATAATATAGTTCAACCCCGAAATCTGAATGTCTGGCTCCACCGCTGACCTAAACCGTACGTAAAATTTAGAGTCCACTCCTTTCTTTATTTTCTTTCTTTTTTGTTTTTCATTTTCTTTTTCGGGTTGAAAGCTCAGCATCTTTCATTTACATTATTGTCAACATATTGCTGTACTACAGTAGGAACACTGACTACAATGGTTTTTTGCCTTCCTTCAAAGACAGCCCATTGGGCCAAAAGATGTAGGGCTTCGGCATGTACATCTGAAGGACGTTAGTACTCCCACTACAACAGCAAGAGTTGATAAAATAAGGTGAAAAGATTAATTTTACTTACAACTTATGAATAATTTTATAATTATATTTATTTTATTTTTTTTAAAAAAAAAAATTATTTAATATGTTAATTCTATTAATAAAATTTAATTTATATTAAAAATATTTTATTAGATATTGTTACATAACAGTTATATACACATATATCATGTGATAAATAGAGTTTTGTATAACTGCTAAGTTATTCAATTTATTAATGTGACATTAGTTTTATTTTTTAAAAAAATTAAAATAAATAAAATATTATATATATATATATTAAAATTAAAATATTTAATAAATTTTCTTTCTTTAGTATAATAATTTCTTAAAAATATTATTAATTGTAATAAAAATGAGAAATTAAATATATATCTCTCTTAATATTTAATAAGCTATTTTTAAAAAGTTGAATTTTTTTATGTGCCGAAACAAACAAATAAATAAATAAATAAATATATATATATATATATATATATATTTAAAAAAATTAATAAAACTAAAACTAATTTTATATCAGCAACTTTGATAATGTGACAGTGATATAGAACTATATCTACCACATGGTGTGTACATAACTGTTATGTGGCAATAGTTAATAGAAAATTTTGAATATGAGTCGAATTTAACTAACAAAATTAATATATTGAATAAATTTTAAAAAATTCAAATTTGGTATGGTAAATTAGTATTTTTACTAATAAAATACAAAGCCTTTATTCGCAACATCTTGGTTTTAATATTGAAAAAGATATATAAGATTTAGAAAAATTAGGAAAATTATTTTCATTACATAAATTATATTTCAATGAGTTTTCTAATAGACAAAAAAAAAATAAAGATAAAAAATCCAAATATTAATTAAGAAGAACAAATGAACTATTGATGAACTTTATCGTAACGATACTAAAGTCATTTTTATGACTAAAAATTTGATGTTCAAGCATAAGATTTAGAAAAATTGGAAGAGTTATTTTGATTATGTACGTTATAGTTCAATGAGTTTTCTAGTGAACATAAAAATAAAGATAAAATATCTAAATATTAATCAAGAAGAACAAATGAGAATTATTGATAAATTTTATCTTAATGATACTAAAGTCGGTTTCATGACTAAAAATCTCAAGTTCAAAAACCAAAGAGAAAATAGAATAAACGTAAAATTCAATCGGTGCGTGTGGGTGCAAGCGCTTGGGAGTTAGTGACAAAATACGGTAATAGAATATAACTATCGGGTAATCAACATTTTTAAACATCGAATGTATTATTTATTATTTATTATTATTTTTATAACTCATCTTTAATTTTATATAAATAAATCATTTAACTTCAACTCCTTTTATAATCTCACCACTTCGTTTATTTTACTAGCAAAACTCTAACAGAATTTTAACAGATGATGTCTAGGCAAAACGTTACCTTATAAATTAATTTATGTGGCAATTTATTTGAAGAAAAAATAAATAAATAAATAAGTACAAAACCCGAAAACAGATTCCACCCTGCAAAACAAAGAAAACGACGGGAAAATGGAAGCAAAGTCATGTTCCCGGATTCCAAGAGTAAAATTATATTGTTGAAAGCAAGTCTTGACGTATCGATAAAAAGAACAAAAAAGAAACGTTGTGAGTTTTGCTCGACGAATCACAGGGGTCACGTCACTGTTCATCGACAACCTTCCAGCCGGGGTCATTGCTAAAGGCTTATGGCAGATGGTCTAGCGTCGTTGATGCATTCACCTCCAATAAGGCCAGTTAGCATAGGAAGAGATTTGGATTTGTGAAATTCGAGAGAAAATAAAAGATGCAATGCGTATCGCATATCGGTTATATAGAGAACAGTTGCTGGGACGCATAATAGGGTTGAAGCTGGCCACATACCTAGAACCGAGGCGTCGAGAGGGGTTCAGTAACTAGAATCAGGTAGAGGAGATTATCCAGATTCTCATCGGACGTAGCAAGCAATGAGATGGGCCGAACATTCAAAGGCCTAGAGGAAGGAAAAAATGGAGAATCGCGAGTCTTTGTTTGGAGGCATAGGTGATGGATTGAAATATGGGATTGGTACGAACCCAGTCGTGGTCTCGTATCATTCCAAGGCAGAGGACACTGAGTAGCATCAACGCAATGTTGTGGGGGTGGTATGGGAATCAAGAACAATTGAGAATCTCTAAAGCCAACTACAGATGGGGTGTTCTTTTCCCTTTTATAGCCACCATGTTGGGTGGCTCCGAGGTGTTATCTAACCTTTGATTCGAAAAAGGAGATGGGGGAGGTGCTGGCAAATGGGGGTGAATGGTTAACGTCCCATTTCCGCGGATTAACACCCTAGACGTTAGATTGGGTGGGTACTAATAGTTGTGTCCGGATAGCAGTAAAGGGTTTATCCCTCCGTGTGTGGAACAGCGAACTTCTGTCTAAATTAGGGGGTCTCTAGGAGAATTTCCTCGAGATGGATGTGCAATTGGGACTGAAATAGAGAATGGATGTCTGTCGACTCATGATCGTAGTAAAGAAGGGGATCAAGATTCCACCAACGGTAGCCATAAACATTAACGGCTGGGTATTCTATGTAAAATTGCAATGTGAGTTAGTGTCAGCCAATCGAGATCTAGTACGAAGGGTGGAGCTGGGAGCGACAAGGTCTTCAGGAAAGAGTGGTGCACGAAGAGTAGCGGGAGGATTGCTGTCAAGTAGTGAGCCTGGAGAAGGGTCCAATTCATCCGAGGTTGGCTATTAACTCCAACTGGCAGTGTATGGTGAAGAAACACAGCATACATCACCGGCAAAGACTAGAGGGAATCAATGGAGGGCCGCTTTAATGGCTAACAAGTGGATGGATAAGGTCACTGTAACCGCAGAGAAGTCTGGGGAGGCAATACCGCAAACGGATAAAATGAACAAAGGTTTTTAAATTCAAAATAAAAAGGAAAGTGTTTTGCTAAAGGAATTTGGGCCAGACTGGGATATGGGCCTCTTTGGTTTAAACTTAAAGAAATTGGTGGGCTTTCAAATTGATAATGGGCAACCTGCAGGGACAGTGGCACAGAGAAGATAGAGCACGAGCTTCGTTCTAATGGAGGTGACCCAAAATACCCAGAATGGAGACTAGGATCTGAGAAATTTCAGAGGAGATTTTGTCACGTTAGTCAACTCCATGGCTGTGGTTTCATCATCTCCGGGGGGAAATCCAATGAGAGAAACGCCAGAACGTCATGATGCAGTACCTAAACTAGGCACTCCTATGGCTGCTGCTCCAATTTAAAGGAAAAGTAAGGCCCTGGCAAGCAAGGCACAAGGGGGAAGGAGGAGACTCGCTGGGGTTAATTGACGGTTACCCGGTACACAAATTTTCCGTATCCCAACGCCAACCAGAGAGATTCTTTTCGAGGAAATTCAAATATCAAATGGTGATATTCGATTTTGCAACAAAGTATTATGTAGGGAAGTTAATTAGGTGATTGAAATTGGCAAACAACAGGGGCTAAAGGTAGTCAAGCATGATGAAGACGTCATCAGATGGTTATCAATCATGGAAGGAGAGATAAATGGCAAATAGTTGTGTTCACATACTTTGTAAGGATTTTATCTTATGATTATTAGTATCATTAGAGTTTGGTGGGTCCATTAAGTGTTAGATAGCCTATAAACTGGTGAATTCCATAAAACTCAACATTTTGTTTATTCAGTAAACTAAGTTATTAAATATATCTAATGCAATATTGAGACAGGTTTAGAGTAGCCAGGGAATTCAAGTATTAGTAATTGAGTTAGTTTGAGCATTTAATGGGGTAGTAACCTTTTGGAATACTTTGGTATATCAAATACAAAATAAGTTATTTTCTAGTCGATTTATTATTATGGAAGGTGTAATTGTACCGACGAGACAAAAGGTTGTTTTGGTTAATCTCTATACCTCTAATAATTATATTGATTAGTGGGTTTTTTTGGGAGGAACTAAAGAGTTTAAAGAGTAAATTTGAAGGATGGTAGTGTAAGAAGGGTGACTTCAACGTTGTACTAGCAAAGGATTAACAAGTGAGAACATATAATGATTGATTAGCTATTGAGCAATTTAGGGATTATGTGTATGATATGAATCTTATTGATCTACCAATGTAAAAGTAAAGGTTCATATAATGTAATTTTTAAGAAATTCTAGCTATGATTCATACAAATAGATTTCTTATTAAAGTGGAGTGGTGGGGGGCAATTTATGGGTTAAAATAGTAAGGTGTACAATGTTGCTTATTTGATCACTCTACAATATACCTTAGGATCGTAAACCAAGATTGGGGTCTTATCTTATTTAAATTTTTCAATTACTGGTTGAATGATAAGAGGGTCAACAATAGAATCACAAAGGTATGGACTAAATCATAGATTAATAAATAGTCATAGTTTATTAGTAATCAATGGCTAAGGTTAGTTAAAGATTATTTAAAGACATAAAGCCATAAGAAAAGAGCTAAAAGGTAAGGGAACATTCAAATAGTGACTAAAAAAATAAAATGATTAACTTTGAAATAAGAGACACAATGTTTGGTAGAAGATGAAAGAATAAAGCTATTTAAATATAAAGCCTTATAACAGGTTTGTTTGAAAAAAGAAGAGTGAGAATGGTTCCAAAAATCTTATCTCAAATGACTAGTTGATAAAGATAGAAATTCCAAATTTTTTCATATTCTTGCACTAATTGAAAAAGGAAGAATTTGATTAATTGTATGAATATCGATAGAGCTATCTTGTTGAAACTCAGGGAAGTGAGAAAGGTTATCTTTCATCATTACAAAGAATTATTTAGTAGCTCAATTTCACCTTGTTGTAGCATGAATGAGTTGTTTTTTCCTAAATTAGAAATAATAAACAATATGATCTTTGAAAGTCCATTCTCATTAATGGAAGTGTAAGAGGCAATTAGGGACTACGATGGTAATAAAGCACCAAGTGCAACTAGATTTAATATAAACTTTATCAAATATCATTAGGAGATGGTAAAAAAAAGATGTTACGCTTTTACTGCATGTTTTCTTTAAGAACAAGAATCTCTATAGATTATTAACCTCTTCCTCCATTATGTTAATACCTAAAATAAAAGGAGCAATGTCGCTTAGTTAGTTTAGATAAATTTATCATCTACAAAATCTTAACAAAAGTATTAACTCATAGACTTAGACTAATAATTAGGAAATTATTGGAGAATTTCAGTCAATTTTTATTAAATGATATATTTAGGATAATGGGCTGATAACAAATGAAACAATAGAGGCAATAAAGAAAAAGAAAAAAGAAAGGGTGTTCATAAAGATTTGTTTTAAAAAGGCATATAATACTGTAAAATGGAGATTTTTGGATGATGTTATGAAAAATATGGGATTTAGTGGTAAACAGAGATGTTAGATTTAGGAGTGTATATTGACTTTAAAGATGCCTATATTAGTGAATGACTATCTTACTCGATAGTTCATAATTGTTAGAGGATTATAACAGGGTAACCCTTTCTCTCCCTTTTTGTTTTTGCTCACAATTAAAGATCTCAACTCCTTATTAAAAAAAGGGATAGAAAAAGGACTTATCAAAAGGTTTGACATATGTTATAACATTTGTATAATCCACTTATAATTTACAGATGATATAATAATTTTTAGTAAAACGAATAAGGGGTCTATAAGGAACTATAAAAGGATCTTTTGATATTTTCAATCTTGTGTTAAGTTCAAAATTAACCTCACCATGATTGTTATTTATAGGATTAGAGTATATGAAGCCATGTTAGAGTAGTGGGCCACCTTTTATAGATGTAAGGTTAGATCTCCTCCCATAAGATAGTTGGGACTCCTTATTGGCTCTAATCCAAGATCAAAAGGATTATGAGATCTTATTTTTTTGTAAGATGGAAGGGGGATTAATGAAGTAGAAAACCAAATTTCTTTTTAAAACTATATGGTTAGTATTGCTTAAAACTAACTTAAAGTCCTTTCTCACTTATTATATGTCTTTATGTAAGATGCCTAAGTGTATAGAGGATTGTATTAAATAGATACAACATTCTCTTTTTAAGAGGGGGCAAAAATGGGCAAAGGAAGATTTATTAAGTAAGATAAGGAATTATGTGTTAAAGCAAATTATAAGGTAGGTTTAGTATTGGCAAATTTAGGGATAATAACCAAAGTTTTTTGACAAAATAACTTAAAAGGATTAAGAACTATAGTCAAGTGACATGAGTAAAGATCCTGAAGGCAAGATATAAAGACCATCATTATTGGCCATGAGAGTGGTCTAAAATGGGCATTAAGTGTCCCTAGTTTAGCGAAGTATTTACTTTATAGAGTAACATAATGAAAGGTCTTTAGTTGTCATAAAATTTAACTTTTGATTTATTATAGAGAATGGAAAAAACGTGGATTTTTGGCATCATACTTAAGTAGATTACAAATTACTTTGCAATAAGTTCCCTTAGCTCTTTACTTTGGCAATGGAAAAAATAAACACTATCATAAGTTTTGGAGAATGGTTGAGTGGAAATTAGGAGTGGAGAATTTCATAAAGACAAAACCTTTTTGATTCAGAAAAGGAACAATATAATGGTAACCAGCCAAACCATGTTGTCCGGTTGATCTAACAGGATACGGTGCACTTAGGGTCCTAAATAATCCCAACGGCTGCCGATGATAAGGTCTTGTAAAGCGATTATTGTGAGTTGAATTCATGAAAATTATCCAAAATTATTGTCTTTTACAAGGAGAATCAAATAAATTCATCTAGTAATGAGAAAAAAATGGCTTATTCATAGTGAAATTATTTTGTGAATTTAAAGATAGTCTTATAAAAGAGATTCTTGATGCAATTTCTCATATTTGGCAAGGGTTAATACCTCCCAAAATGAAAATTTTTGGATGACAATTAATGCTTCAATGATTACCAATCAATAATTAGTTGAGTCACATAATAGGTGGCTTAGATAGGGATAATATTTGTATCATATATTTGTCAAAATAAGAATCTATTAATCATCTTTTCCTTCATTATAGTTTGTTTAGCAAGTGTGGTGTCATTATTTATGATGGTAAGGAATAACTTGGGTGGTCTAAAGACAATGAAAGTTGCTTATTAATGTTACCACTTAAAAGAAATATAAGTTATAGGCTTCTTTGCAATTATATGGTTTATTTAGTTGACAAGAAATGAGAGTATGTTTGAGGAGTAGTCTCTTTTAAGTTAAAAGGACTTGTGGTTTGGAACAATATAAGTTGTTATGGTGGACTAGGGCAAAATAGCCTTATTACTACTATTTATCAATGATTTTATGTTAAATACTACAAGTATTTCCCCTATTAAGAAGGTTTCTACAAGTAACAAAAAGTTAATATTGACACAATCTGAAGAAAATATTCAAATTTAGTAAATATAGTAGAAAGAGTGATTTGCAACATCATTGAATTATTTAGCAAATTAGATGTGATCTTCAGCAATTTTGGACTTAGAAGGCAAGTTAACATACTAAGGTTGTTGTAAAAAGATTGAACATGCACCCTTACTATGATTTTATAGATTAGCTCATCAAGATAAAATACAAAGAAAATTATAACTTCACGTAAATGTCCAAAAGACCAAAAATTACAAAAAGTTTTTTAAGACACATTTTGACAATGCAATTTATTAGTATTATTATTATTATTAACTTTTTAGTCATTTGTTGTATGTATATATAAATTTTAATTTTTTAAATGTAAAATGTTTTTGTATTGTATCTCAATTCTTACTTAAAAGGTATTTTTTTGGATTACTTACAATTGTTTATTGTTGTTTATTTTTGTTTATGCAATTTAAGGGTAAATAAATTATGACTTCTGGTTATAAAAATAATATAGTTGAAATTAGAGCAAAATAATTCATTCTCTTTAAAGAACCAAATAAAAGTTGACTTATCTTACACTATTTTGTGTGAAAGAATAAATAACAACACTTTAATAGAGTAGATCATATAAAAATGTTCATAATTAAATTGCATTAATATCTCTTATTTCAATTTAAATAGCTTTTGACATATCTTATGTAAATGAATGGGTAACATTAGAAAAATAAATACATTATTGAATTTCTATAAGTTTGTAAAATGATAATTATTAAATAACTTTTTAAAATGTTAAATTTATTTAAAAATTTAAATTTGTAAATAAAAAGCTTATAAATATTATAAACTATCGTAAATTTTTATTTTTAAATAAAATAAAATTTTATAATTTTTAATACACTTTCTTGATATTTATTATAGTCAATTAAAATATAGTATAATAAAATTAAATTAAATAAGATAAACTCAAGTACTAAATTTTATTAATATTAAGTTAATAATTGAATTAAATAGTTAAAAAAATAAATTGATGAGTTCAGATAAAAAAATAAAATAAAATAAATTCTAATACGAGATCAAATAATCTAATAAAATTTTAAATATAATTAAAATTTTAAGATTGTAAGTAAAAAAATTTATAAATATTATAAATTTTAATAAATTTTAATTTTTAAATTATATAAAATTTTTATTTTTTTTAAAATAATAAATATTTATTTATTACAATACTGAAAGTTTTATAAGAATTTTTTTATTAAATTAAAATCTTAAATATTAAAATATATAAAAATAAAAGAAATTAAATTAAATTATAAAAAATAAAATAAGATATTAAAAAAAAAGATACACAACTTAAGTAATTAACATTTATTATTTATTATATTAATTCTTATATTGATGTAACGCGAATACTTAAATTGACTCTTTAAAAAACAATGATAATAAATGACAAAGACTAAATGACAACGACTAATTAGGGACTTCAATATATACATCAAATATCAATTGGCAGGTTACAAAGAATACATGAACAACATTTTCTCGACGCATATGTATATATATATCAACGTCCAGGATAAAATCTATAGAGACTGCTGCGTGCTTGTCTTGATATCCTGGTCTTCGATTGATCAAATTGGCTCGTAGTCTTGAGTAGCAACTACTTTGTGGCTCTTGGATAGAGATTTCTGTCTGATTTGTTTGTTCAGAAGCTGTTGTTGATGGCTTGCCATCTCTTCAGAGCTCATGGTGACGAGCTTCTCAGGATTCACCTGTCCAAGAAGTACTCTTCTTCTCAAATCAGGATTGCTGGGATCTCTCATGTTGAACATTATGGACCTATACTTAGTCTGTTGCCCCCATTGAACGGCCCCATCTTCTGGAACATCACGGACTCGACAGCCGAAGCAATATTGCAGATTGGCATGTGCTCCCCGCCACCACCACCACCACCATCGTCATCGCCACGTACAGCAGTATAAGTGGTCTCTGCGGCAGCCTTGGACAGCGCATCCTCGAGAAGTTGTCGGATCTTGGCACGGGCGGGATCATTAGGGTCGTCCACAATCTCAGTGCCCCTCTCGGAGTCTAATTCCAATAAGTTTGATTCCAGCGATTTGCACTTTTCTGATGAAGATGCATTATTCATTCCCGATGATGAAGATCCGAAGAGCTCAGCATAATCGCGGAGGGGCAAGGACAGATTGTGCCTGCACAAAACGTTCCCATATAGCTTGACGGTCACGGTCACTCGTCTCTGCGGACCAGATTTCTTGGCCT
>CM034044.1:4698708-4814450 GCA_019804595.1 Bruguiera parviflora
AGGCCAAGAAATCTGGTCCGCAGAGACGAGTGACCGTGACCGTCAAGTTATATGGGAACGTTTTGTGCAGGCACAATCTGTCCTTGCCCCTCCGCGATTATGCTGAGCTCTTCGGATCTTCATCATCGGGAACGAATAATGCATCTTCATCAGAAAAGTGCAAATCGCTGGAATCAAACTTATTGGAATTAGACTCCGAGAGGGGCACTGAGATTGTGGACGACCCTAATGATCCCGCCCGTGCCAAGATCCGACAACTTCTCGAGGATGCGCTGTCCAAGGCTGCCGCAGAGACCACTTATACTGCTGTACGTGGCGATGACGATGGTGGTGATGGTGGTGGTGGTGGTGGCGGGGAGCACATGCCAATCTGCAATATTGCTTCGGCTGTCGAGTCCGTGATGTTCCAGAAGATGGGGCCGTTCAATGGGGGCAACAGACTCAAGTATAGGTCCATAATGTTCAACATGAGAGATCCCAGCAATCCTGATTTGAGAAGAAGAGTACTTCTTGGACAGGTGAATCCTGAGAAGCTCGTCACCATGAGCTCTGAAGAGATGGCAAGCCATCAACGACAGCTTCTGAACAAACAAATCAGACAGAAATCTCTATCTAAGAGCCACAAAGTAGTTGCTACTCAAGACTACGAGCCAATTTGATCAATCGAAGACCAGGATATCAAGACAAGCACGCAGCAGTCTCTATAGATTTTATTCTGGACGTTGATATATATATACATATGCGTCGAGAAAATGTTGTTCATGTATTCTTTGTAGCCTGGCAATTGACATTTGATGTATATATCCCTAATTAGTCGTTTTCATTTCTTATGAGTGTTTTTTAAAGAGTCAATTTGCATATGATTGCTACATCCATACAAGAACTAAAATAATAGGGTCAATTTGATCAATCGGAGACCAAGAAATTAATACATGCAATATATGTTGCACAAACTAGGGACGTTCGCGGTATTCTTTTTATAATTGGGATTTGGTCTTGACTTAGCCGCTTTTCTTCTCTTATGAATTTTTCTTTACAATTCAATTTGCACCCACACGCACGCACATACGCACACACACACACACACACACACACACACACACACACACACTAGTTTATACTAGTTTCTTAGCCGTGCGATGCATGCCCTTTTGTAATTGAAGTCATCAAGTGAAGTTTTCGGGTAGGGCCCTAGTTCCAACTATCAAATCACAAAATTTCAACGACCCAATATGCTTTTAGGTGCAAAATATCAGACATTGGAAAAGACTCACAGGAAAAGATTGATTTTCCAAGTTAGATTCATTTTCCTGCATGTTGCCGCAAGTCATATAGTGTACGGTTCAATGAATGATTCAACAATAACGAAACCAGAGAGGTGATAGAAAGAGAGAGAGAGAGACAAAGAGATACAGAATAAAAGTCCCCTTAGCAATTACGGCTAGTAATATCGTGAAATAGATTAGGAAATCTGGTTGCACCCCGCTATAATCTTAACAAGTGTCTGATTTTGGCTCTCAATGCTATACTTGTGAATGCTTCATATGTTGTCCAATGCTTAGCCCCAGAACTGCATATAAAATTAAGGGGGAAAAAAAAGGGTAGAAAGAAATTAAAAAGACATAAATCTTCGATTCATTATACCTCTGAATTTTAACCAAAATTTTAAAATATTAAAAAAAAAAAAACACTAAACCTGATCAGTCTTAAATGAATAATGGAGTGGCCAATACGCCATGGGGGAAAAATGAAAAAGAAAAAACAGAATTATGATTGCAAATTCAGCCGTCTAACTAATCAACTCATATATTTCGTTATATACAGGAAACGCGGACTTGTTTATGAGCTTTTCGTTACATTCTTTTCCCGCAGGAAAATAGCATCGAACCAACTTGATAGCGTTTAAGTAGATCTTAAAATTCGTTGTAATCCAATCAAAAACTCTTTTATTTTTTTTCAACATAAAATACTTACATCTATAACGATATTTAAAAACCTAATTTTTTGAAAGCATGTCACATCATCAAAAAAAAAAGCCTCCAAAATTAAGAACAAACACTTTTCTTTCAGTTACGCATATATATATATATATATAAAAGTCCCACTATAAAGACAAAGAAAAATAAAATAAGCGAGGCCAGAATGAGGTGGTAAGTGGGCATCAACTCTTTAAATATATATATATATATATATAAAGAAAATTGAGAATTTTCTATCTAAAAACACTACATCTAATAAAAGTAGTAAAATATATAACAAATATGAAGCAATATACAACAAAAATGAAATTTACTTCTTAATAAATTTATTATGCATATTATTATTTTGTTGCATATGGAAAATATTTTGGTAAAATACTTGAAAAATTCAAAAGAAGATAAAACGTGGCCCCACATGCCACGTAACTCCGAACCTTCTGTGTCTCATTTTCTTCTGTGTACCCACCTTTTTCCAATAGATATGAATGTTACGTTGGTATAAGGACCAACATACTAGATGCTAGAATGTGGCCTTGAGCTGAGTAGTATTTAATTCTTTTTGAGCAGTATTTAAGAAGAACGAAGCTAGCCAAGAAAAGTTGAGAGGACTTTAAGATACCCTATGAGACATTCCAACCAAGTATTTGCCAAATGAAAGGCTTGCACAGAAGTTAAGCAAACTGATTCCGCACCAATAGTTTGTAGGGACATTTCTGACACTTTTTGAACGGCCTTTCTAATTGCAAGAATCTCGAGCACTTCCGGAGAGACGGAGCCAGCAAGACCCTTTGTAAAGGTGAAGATAGGCTCACCTCTGTCACTCCTGAAAATGATGCCAAAACCGCCTCCAGGTTCATTCTCTGACCCTGATCGGGGGACTTCCAATTGTGCCGCATATCCATAGGTCTGATGCGGCACTCGACGGCATTTCCACGTTTATAATCGTCGTATAAAGAGAGGGCCAACTCAATCACCATTTGCGGCTCCATTCTCACTCGTTTCATCACCGAAAAATTCCTTGATTTCCAAACCACCCACACAAGCGTCCCGGCCAATTCAGTCACCTCCATGTTACCGTGTGATATGAGGGATTCAAACCACCGAAGGAAATCGCAGTGTTCATTCTCTCTGGCTCTAAAATCGAGACGGCCGGGGAACCAAACACAAGAAACCCAGGAGCATGTCAGGAGCGCGCGTGAAGTGGTTTCTCGTACCATTCCGCATCTAGCACACTTCGCTTCCACCTGTACGCACTTTGTGAGTCAAACTGTCGCTGAATGGGAGGAAGTAGCCAAATTGAGTGCCCCCATGCTGGTTTGGGACCGGATCAATCGGCGATGCCAGCTTCTCTGATCTCCACCGTACAGGCAGTGAGAGGACACTAAAACCATTTAACTCTAGAAGCCGAGGATCTCGCCAAATATTTATCTTTTCTCCATTGCCGATGAGCCCACGAAATTCCACGGCAAGGGTTGGGGTGCCGGAATATTCCTCCGAGTATAGCTAGGACTGCATCCTAGCCGAGCCTCCAGGAAGTTGCCGTCGGGGTTATAGCGAGCGTTAAGGATTTGAGCAAGTCGGGAACTTTCATTATTTAGAAGCCTCCATGCCTGTCTGCCAAACATGCCTAAATTAAACTCCCTAAACTCGCAGAAGCCCAAACCCCAATGGACTTTCCTCTTCGTGTCTAAGCTGTTTCACCAAAACTGGTTAACCATCCTTGCCAAGTTATGCATAAGGTTTGCGGGAGCAAGAATGAACTCCTGGTGTATGTAGGTATGGCTTGAAAAACCACTTTGATGAGAACTTCCACACCAGCTTCAGAAGAAAATTTTTCACTCTACCCGCTTAATCTTTTTCCTACTCTATCCAGTGTTAGGCTGAAGACATGTTTGTCGGAGCAACTGACCAACATTGACAGACCGAGATATTTGCAGTTACTCTCCACTGTCGTGACCTATACAATTCTGAATTGTTTTTGTCACGTCAAGTCGTAAGTTACGGCCAAAGAAGAGTTCCATTTTTTCCAAGTTAATCATTTGGCCCGCAGTCTGTTCAGTTCATACTGTGAAAGCATAAGTTTTAAATGTTGGCGAGTGGGAAGAGAGACATCCGTGAACAAAAAGATGGAAAGTTTCAAATGCAATTAAGGCATTATCCGTGATAAGCCTAACAGGGACAAAGGCACTCCGGGCCTTCAAAATAATCTGCAGAAGAATAAATTTAAGCCTGTTTGCCGTGATCTTGGTGATGACTTTAAAGATAACATTGCACAAAATGATGGATCGAGCATCTTTGTAAATTGCTGGCAATTTGACCTTGGGAATGAAACAAACGTGCGTATGATCAAGAAAGCTGAGATCCCCCTTGCGATTCAGTATGCGTTGAATACATCTTCCCCTACAATATGCCGAAAAGATTGATAAAAAAGGGTTGATATAACATCAGGGCATGGGGCCTTTTTCAAGTACATTTGTTCAAGAGCTTAGAAGATTTCTTCTTTTTGTATAAGAACAACATACATGGTGGTTCATTTTAGCCACGACCCACCTTCATGTGATTTTTTTTTTTCTTTTTTTTTTTAATAAGAGTTGATGTGAAGAAAAAAAATAAAAAGATTATATTAATTAAATTTTGTATTAGAAAACAAAAATAATTAAAAAAAAAAGACATAACTTCTTAAACTTGTAACTTATGTTAAAGTGATTGTTTTAGCATGAGCGAATCTGTGATTTGGTCTTTTCGAAACACAATGACAGAAGCTAGTGTGGTGACGATAGAGCAACAAACAAACATAAAGACTAAGGATAATAAAAACCATCTTCCTTTGGGAATAAAACGTCATGTTCTACACGAAGGATATGAGGGACAATATGAGATGTTGGAGTGAGTGTATAAGTAGAGTTATATTTAATATGTTGATTTACTTAATTTTCACTTTATAAAAAATATTGTATGACTATTATATAAAGGATATAATTATAATTTAATAATTTGGAGTTAGTGTTAGAGCTGGGGTTAGAGTTAGGAGGAAAAATATAAATATCAAGTTCTTTTACATTCCCAATTAAAAATTCAAGAACTGGAGTAGGGATTTTCAATCTACAATCTTTTTTTTTTTTTTTTACCTTATCCCTATTAACGTAAGTCCCTTACCAACCCTACATCTCATGTGTTATTTGCAAGTGACACATTATTGTTTGGCATGACTTATTGTCAGAACAAGTCCCAAAAAAGGAACCAGTTGGATGTAAAGGTGGACTTTCTTCTTCTTCTTCTTCTTCTTTTTTTTTTTAAAGGCCTTTAGGCTCTACAATTGAATGAGATGGTCATAGTCATTAACAATAGGTACATCTATACTCTTGATAGATAGATTTCGAGAATTGAGCCAAATACTACTTGTGGAAGCCCAACCCAACTTATCCTTACCATTTGTTCAAGCAATAAGATATCATAGGGTCAAAATAAGACCTTAAGATTTTGTAATTGCCACTAACAATTGAAAGTACATTGGAACACCATAAAATATTGATTTAAAGGAATGTTTTATTTTTTAAACTAATATATCTTAATTTACTTTACTAGAATTTATTAGGATTCAAGAGTTCAATTATATTTGGCGAAGTTCATAACCAATCCAGATACTTATCGCAAGCAATAATACTACTATAGTCACTTGAATTTATGTTTATCCTTTCTTATCAATATTATATCTTCTTTTCTCTCTTTATGGCATGCAACTAGCTAATATCTATTGTAAGTGCACATACTAAGGTTTCAAAAACATTTAAAAGGTAAGAGGAGAGGTATGAATTGGAATCAATCCATTAGAATGCAAGGGAATGAGAACCAGACTTAGGTTCCTCAATCTCATAGAAAAGGAAAGAGAAAGACATGAAGAGTTTTATCGAGAAACCTTAACCTTGGACTACTAGCATTGCACATGAATGCAATTGAGTGATGCAATTGTATAAATGGCTATAATTGAATTATCTAGATTATTATTTAATTTAAGTTATTAAAGGTCACTTGCTCGCCTAGACCTTTCATTAACCAGTTTTTGATGTTAATGTCTGGAAATGGAGGGACACTTTTAACGTAAACCTCTTACTTTAATAGGATTATGGGATAGTTTTAATGAAAATTTTCACTTTAATACTTTGTCCAAAATGATTTTGAGATACTTTTAACAGTGACCCCTTACACCAAAAAATAGGTTTGGAATGCTTTTAATAATAATCCATCACACCAAAATTTTTTTGAAATTTTATATTGAACAAGGTAAGGAGAGTTAGTCTTGAAGTGTCATTTTGAATTTTTCTTGAAGAATTTATAAAAGTTGTCATTTTGCAATCTTTTGAATTTTTGGGAATCGAAAAACTAAAGTTTAGGAAAATTGCTTAAATTTGAGATTTTTGACATTTTTTATTCTTAAAATTTTTGAAAAGACTATCATGGGAGAATTTTGGAAATTTAGAGGAGCCAATGTACATGGATTTTGTTTTCAAAGAATATGAAAAGATAATGATAAGTAAAATGTATTTTGAAAAATATGCATATGCTTAAAAAATTTTGAAATTGTGACATTTTTGTATTTCTTTTTAACTTTTAAAGTTATGAGAAATGTAGTCATTAAATTATGTCCATAGAAATTTGAAACTTTGAGATTAAGAAAAGAAGGAAATTGACCTAACTAAACTAGGTGCATAATTTACTAGCAACTACACATATGGACAATTAGGTTTAAAAGAACTCAAATTACACCATTTCAAATAGAAGGCCTATTACGCTTAACTCTTACCCCGTTATAATAAAACAATGACATTTAAGAGGTTATGTAATTACCTCACATCAATAAAAATCCTAGCCCTCTTAAATTTTAGGCAATCACCTATTTAGCTTTATGGCTTCTCATTTCTTCAATTCCTCGTCAAATTCCTCATTTCTTGTCATTGATTCTTTCATTTTATCATGATCTCTCAAGCTTTTTTGAGATTTTCAAGCACTTGCTTTGATGACATATACAACTTGCATTTGATTTCATTTAAGGCTTTAATTTAGAGGCATGGTTTCACTTCTTTATTGGAGACTTTAGTTTGGGGTGTGTTGGTTTTGAATGCCAAAAATTTGATTACATGGTCAAGGCTTCTCTATATAAGACATTGATTTGACTTTTGATTTTCATTTTTTTATTTTTGATATTTTGTTCATAGAGGTGATGATTTTAAAGGGTTTATGATGTTTGGCTTGTAGGCTTTGGGGTTTGATGACTATATGGCCCTTGATTCTATGATTGTAGTTTTATTCTTGATGGCCAATTCATCATTTGATTTGCATTTCCAAATCCCTTTTTATGAGCTTTGACTTTGCTTAATTTTTATAGCTTGGATATGATGCTTGGTTTAAGGAATAAAGTGTTTAAGGCTTTTATTTTTGATTTTAAGGAAGAGGTTATGCTTCATTTTTAAAAAAGGGGTTTTGCTATTGAGTTGGCATTTGCTAATTTGATCTAATTTAAGATTAGATTTAAAGATGGATAGATGGAAAAAGTCTGGTCTAGAATAGATTTGACTGAATCAAGTTACCTAGTGCAACTAAGGTAAAGATTTTCTTTATTTTTAAATTTTTTTCATTTTTTTATAGAGGCAAAAAGTAGTGACAATATAAAGAAAGGGAGGATAATGGTTAATCACTAAGTTTAATGATTGACACTAGCTCTAATATTTGGTTGGTAGCCATTTTTAGGTGTTGATCACCAAAAATGCCAAAAAAGGTGAAAATTCTAGTTTTCTTTACAAATCTTTTTGATTTTGAAATCAAATACATAATGTATGAAAATGAAAATAACAAAAATTGACACTTTTCAAGTTTTTTATCTTTTTTTTTTTTTGCTCTTTTTCATAATTTTAAGGTATTAATGATGCTGTTGATAATGGTGTGGAGTTACAATGATGATTTTGGAATTAATTTCATTGTTGAAGACAATCTCGACAATGCCCTTTCCTTTTGATTATTATTGTTGTTGCAAATCTTAATGCCAAGATAAAATTGAAAGTGATTATTTACTAGCCCAATTAAGGGTTTTGCTCAATCTCTATGACTATATGTTAATATTGTGATTGGTGTGTGTTGCCTTGTAGTCTCCTAGTAAATTGCTTTTTAGTTTATTTAGAGCTTTCCTCAATATTTTAAGGTATCCTTTAACAATAACTTACTTAACCTTAAATGGGTATTTTCACACAATCATTTAAACTTGTGATTACTTCTTCTTAAATTGATTCTTAAAGAATCATGAATATTTGTTTACCATTAAGTTCTCAACATCATAAGAAGAGAGAGAGAGAGAGTGTGTGAGAGAGAGAGTATACTTTTTATGGGTTTTGCTATTTGTGTGAATACAAAAGCAATTTTTTTGTTAACAATATATATGACTTTTATTTTTACTTATAAGTGATGATTTTGGTAGATTTTCTTTATACTTCAAAAATATTATCTCATTTTTTATCATAAAGGTCTCTTTTTATAATTAACTCGACTACTTATAATTGACTGTTTTTTTTATTCCATGTGGCAGTAATTAAAATGTACTTGTTATATGTTTCTTTTTGGTTAGATTTTAATGGTTTGTTAACACTTTAACCAACCCTTTTGTCTTTGGTTTGATGTATTGGATTAAGCTTTCTTAAGTCTTCTTTGGTGTTAGCTTGGTTTGGCTTGGCTTGCGAGTTTGACTTTGATTGGGGCTTGGACATATAGTTGTCCCCTTAACTTGGTTTGGTAGGCCATGGGTTCTTATTATTACTGTTGTGAGTTTTCTTTTGGTGTTGTTATGATTTTTGACATTATAAGCTATGGGCCTTTAAATTGATGTAACAAAGTCTTCTTTACATATTTATTAACTCTTAAAGTTTTATATTTTGTAATAGGCCTAAACTTTTAAATTAGAATAAAGTGCTATCTTGATTGATCATAGGTTGAGAAAAAGGAAGAGCTTCTTAAGGATCTAATAAAGTTGTTGGCAGATATAGGTTTTAAGTCATCCTAAAGAGTTACACTTTAGGTTTAAGTCAATGTATAATGACCAAAGATTCTTATATGGATAGTTATTAGGATTTTCTAAGAGCCCAATGATAGTTAAAGCTCTTTTATTGATATATGCTGAATTATATGTATATATTTTAGTTTATATTGTAATCAAACTTTAATTAGACTTTGAATTTTAAACTTTTATAATTATTTTATTATGAAATTTATAATTTCTTTTTTTTCTTTTTTACTTTTTTCTTTCTTTTTTTTAATAAATTTAAAATTACAATTGTAATACATCTCATGCTAAGAAAGAGATGTTAATAAGGCCTAAATTAGGTTAGAAAAAAATGAAGATATGACACTTCCAAATAAGAAGCAAGAGTTTTTCTTAAAACCATACAATAATACAATAAAGTATTAGGGGAAAGCATTAATCACAATAAGTCTAATATTTTGTTAAGTAAAAATACACCAAAAAGGATTCAAGATGAGGTTTTGAGATCAAATATGCAGAGAGATATAAGATTTAAGAAACTAAAAGATTTCAACATAGTAAAATTTAAAAAGCAATCTTAAAGATTAATTACTAACCTAGACTAATTATGGCTTAAATTATCAAAAGGCAATTATTTCTCAAATATAAAAATTTTTGCATGCAAAGAGAAGGGGAAATGTATCATGGCCATAAAGCAGTTTACTAAAAATCACAAATCTATTATAATATGGCTTAATATGGATTGTACATAAGGAGTAAGGATATATAAATTTGGGAGACTGCTTACAAACTGGAGTACCAAATTTGATTAAAGGAAAAAAAAATTATAGGTAAAAACCTAAAAACAAGAAATCATAAAGAATTAAATTAGACTTTTTGCCTTTTTTTTTTTTTCATTGGTACATCATTCTTTTTTTAAACAATTAATTAGTCTATGCCTAATATTAGGCTAAAGGAATATTAAACCCCCTTTTTTTGTACTTTGTTCTTTTTTTTTTTTTTTCCATTGCCTCGAGTACATTTAGCATGAAACATATTGAGATTTAGTAGCTTAACTAGCTCACTTTTAATAAGAATAAATGATAGTTATGCTATACTTATACTTAACAAAGAATATTGTGGTCATGGTTATCATATTAACATAATACAATTTTTTAGGTTGAAATTAATAAGAATAAAAAATGTAGGCATCCTAAAGACTTAAAATGCTTCTTGAATCTTTTAATCATATTATCCAACTATCTTATTATTTATTGGTGGAACTCAACTAGTTATTATTATTGAAAAAAAAAAAGAGGCCTTACAAATTGATCTCTATGTTAATAAAATAAAACTTTAAGAACCCTTAACTAAAATGGTTGTGTTAAACTACCAAGTATGAAGTTAAAGTTAATGTCCCACATTAGAGAAGTAAAGTAACATATAAAATGGAAAAAAATCCATAATCCAATATCTTAAGATTTTGAGTAAAGATATAATGTCAAAAACCCATTAAGATGTTTGACTTATCATATTGATACTTTCCAACATTGGTTTCCTCTATTTCTAACAAAAGGTATCACAACCAAAAGTTCTGCTTCAAGCATTTATGGATGTGATTGCTTTTAAGCCATGCACTCCTAATGAAAGGCCTAATGGAGTGGCAATTGTTTGGCGCATTTAAAGAGAGCAAAAGTCTAATGTAACAAGACCTACACTCTAAGGAGAGTGTTGAACTAACAAATACAAAGTTAAGGCTAATATCCCACATTGGAAAAGAAATAAAGGAATATACATAAAGGCAAAAAAATCATAATCTAATGTCTTAAGGTGTTGCTTGCTCCCATCCATCATGTTAAGGCTCTCTAAGTTTCAGTTCTCTCATTTCTAACAAGTATTAAAAAACCAATCAACTAAAAAAGTTTAAGTTGTTGTTAAGTAAGATCTAATATATGGATTATATATTAAACACAAATACATCTCCTTATACGAACACCCATTTGGCCTAAAATTTGAACAAAAGAAAAGTATATTATGCCTCTAGAATTCATAATTAAATGTAAATACAATATGCTTTCATCATAAGAACTCTCAATTATAAAACTCTAATACCATATCAAATAATACCTTAAAACCTTATATTTAATTAAAAGTTCAAACTAATAAGTGGAGAAATTTATAGTCATTTTAAATCATATCAAGTCTTTATATTTTAGTGATATTTAATTTTATATTATTTAGTAATATTGAATTTTATACTCTTTAAAATAATCTCATAAGTCAATTAAGTATATAATACAACGAAACTAAACTAAACAAAACAAATCAAATATATATGATAGGCTCGATTAGCACTGAATTAAATTGAAAAAATAAAAATAATTAAGTATTGAATGATAAGTATAACTAAGAAAGTGAATCAATATCTAATATCTTGACAAAAGTAATATAGAAAAAGAAAAATTATGAATGTAAAAACTATATCACTTAGTTTAAAATCAATATCCATGTTAGGTAACAAAGTTTCACTCTTTGTTGAAATAATTTTTAAAAGGTAGAATACAATAATGATTCTCAACAATAGTAATTTTAACTTTGACAACGTGAGCTTTTTTTTTTTGTTAAATTTTCACACATAACAACTCAATTTTTTTCATAAGATTTTTATCGTATGGACATATACATTTAACCCAAGTACGAATATTCGAAGCACTTTATCTTAGCTCGGATGCATTTATTTAATCATGATTGTACATTATATTCAACAATTTTCTTTTTTATGTGCATACACCTATATATTTTTATGTGCATGATCACTATTATTAATTAATATTTTAATAAGTACTAAAATTATGATTATTATGTTTTTAAAATATTGATGAATACATATAATCATATCACCAAAGTTCTTTGTGCATTTAAATTTCTTTTATAGATGACAAGGCAAAGGAAGAGACATTAATGCTGACCAAGGCCTACGGCAGTTTAGCATTGGAACTGGATCAAAAGGGGAATGCTTCTTGACTCCTTGAATCATGCTGCCTAATTTTTGACTTCTTTTATCATTTATATACGGTGAGTCTAACCAATAAAAAAAAAAAAAAAGCGTCTAACAATTGTTTTTCTCAGCATCAAGTACTTGTCAAAGCTCGCCTGATTTATGAGTGCGGCAATATTTTCAGGGCCTTACTTCATTGGCTCTACGGACAACCATAAACAAAACTACAGCAAAAGAGCACTATCATGCCATTCAAACTTATGCCGTGGGTATATATAGCGGTAAAAGTTGAGGGGCAGAGCGTTTAGCCAAATTCTTGAGACAGATGACATCATTTGCACTTTCTTTTTTTTTTTATTTCCTTTGTTTTTGAAATTTAATTTTTTGTTAAAAATTAAATAATTCGCACAAGTATAAATGAATGTGCAACGAGTATGATACAATAGGCTACCAACTTTTAAAAAACAATGAAGGTTTGCTGTGTATTTTGTCATTGTTCATTTAGTGATTTTCGATGAAAACTTTAAATTATATATATATATCATTCGAATGACCCTAGAGGAATGTCGGTAGAGGAATCATCGGTGTCTATTTGTTTCTGCCCAAGAACACGCACCCAGAATATAATGGGGTATTATTATTGGTTCATTGACTAATAGAGCATCCGGCGTGCATCGGATGCTATGTTCCTAGATTTTTCAAGGCTCCTATGACTCCCTCGTGACATTTTCCCTTGCATCTCCTTTTTGACTAAACTAGTACATTTGCTGTAATGCACATCTTCCTTTTTCACATGAAATTGGTAAACTAGAGTAGTGCTCACCGACGGGCTTGTTAGAGAGGATGGCGCTTACCACTTCACAAAATGGGGTGCCTTCCTTGCCGTGCCAAATGCCCTGGCGAGTCCCTGGTCCCTACCTGTATTGGGACTAGATTCATGCCTATCTGCGAAGCATTTAGTAGGAGAAAAGTTTTCCACCCGGCCGTGCCTAAGCACAGGCACAAGCACTAGAATCTCTCTTTCTCTATGTGAACGTAAAGTAGCTTTCAGAAAGATTACAACAAAGGGTTTCGCTTTTTCTTTTGCATTGTCGAAAGGAAGGCCAAAACCTTACGGAGGACTGGTTCTCTAACGGAACAAGCAGTTTCTTCCGTTTTGATCCCCTTGGTATGGGTAAAATCTGGGTTGAAGTTGGCCTGATATCAGCTCGGGGGCTCCGGCGTTCTTCACTTTTGAAGCGTCAATGGTTTGCTGTGGGGTGGATTGATCCTAGCAACAAATATTGCACCAAGGTAGATGTCTCTGGTAAAGAAAATCCCACTTGGAAAACCAAGTTTGCTGCCTTGATCGATGATTCCAATTCGAGTTTCCATGATATGACACTGCATATTGAAGTGTACAGCAGGGAGCCCATTTTCCTCAGAGAGAGACTTGAGGGGACTGCAACTGTTGTCCTGAAAGAATTCCTGGCCAAGTATGGAAAGAGGCCTGCTGAGACCTCCAGGCCTGAAGAAGAAGAAATAGGGAGCTACCAACTGCGCAAAAGAAATTCCACTAAACCCCAAGGTTTTATTGATATTTCAATTCGCATCTTGGAAGAAAGGGGCGACCTCGGTTCTACTTCTTACCCAGGTACAAAGTTAAGCTTGATCCTTGACATTGTCAAGAATTTAAATCGCTGGGGTAGCACCTCGGCCGCTTGGCTGACCTTACAGCGGGTTTGATTCAACTTCTTGCATGCACTAATTATTGGGTTCAACTTGTTCCGTTTACAGGGTATGAGGATGAAATTGTACTCACGAATCACGCTGGTAAGGGGAGTCTGCGACTGTCTGCTGAAGGCGAGTCAGCATTACAAGCTTACCCAACAAAGTTGCCTCAAGCTCCACTTCGGCCAGAAAATCAATTGTCGTATTCTTCTGCATATGCTCATCCATTGTCATACCCAACAGGTTACTCCAATCCTTCCATGGGCGGACCAAGCTACCAGCCAGTTGGAGGACCCCGCTATCCTCCACCTCGAACTCCACCACCACCGCCACCACCCCCACCTTCCAACGTTGGCTATATGCCTACTTTTCTCCCAAATTCAGACTATATAAACATGCCATCATCTGTAACAGCAGCACCTGGAAGGGGAGCACCACCTGGTTTGGCCGTAGGAGCAGGTGCTGGAGCTCTGGCTGCTGGTGCTATGATTTTTGGTGATGACTTCATGTCAGGATTCGCCTTTCCGGCAGGCTCACAAGATCCTACTCTTGCTCTATCGGTAGATCCCCCTTTCTAACAAATGGGGTTACTCCATACAATCTCATGTAACCATATTGCGAAGCAATAAGATTAAAAAAGACGCGATTTCCTTTAGATGCAAAAGGAACATGTTTCCTAACCACCACACGCAAGGGCAGCTCCCCTGAATCATCAAACGGGCCCTTTGCAGGAACTTGCTAACAACTGATACAAACTCTCATACTTTGTTTTCAAGTGGCAGATGACCACCATGCTTGGTTCCCGATATAGCTTGCGTAAGTCTCTTCGCATTTCGAGATTGGAACAATTTTGCCACCGCTCACCCGTAACAATTAGAACTGTGATTCCATGGAGAAAACGGCAAGCATCATCATTACATCCACACTAAGGTTAATGATAGGGCATATGACAGAAGAAGGATACATGACTCAAAAATTAATGCTGGACAACTAGTGATGAGTAACGCTGACAGATTCCATCCACCTTAAGGGCAGTAGGACACCCTCTGTCATCTTGCATTTGCGTCAAGTATACTTCTTTTCATCGAAGCTAACATATATCGTGGAGCTTGTTAAACTGTGTGTGACAGAGACAATACCAATCATGTTGCTGATGGTACGTATTTGGATGCCGTGTCAAAGCTAATGCCTTGCTAGAGCTGTAGACAGTGCGGATTCAGTTAAAGGAAACGCCCATCCTTGCTTACATACAAAGTATTCTTAAGCTCGGCGTTCCAACTTCAAGGCAGAAAATCTATTTAGTCGACTGCAGAAAAGGCTTTAAAAGAAACATTAAGTGTACATTCAATAAATAACACGTCATCACAATTCCATGATAGAATCGTTACATGGTCCCCCCCCCCAAGCAGTTTACAACCATCTACAACGAAATGAATATTCTGTAAATGAGACCATCAACAATTCACAGGAGGTGGAGTTTGATAACGCATCAAATACTGTGTTGAATTTCACGTTTTTATTTATCTACATGGTTGCAAGAGACTATGACTTTGACGGCGCATGTTGCCTAGCAAGAAAAGGAGCTTCTACAACTGTTCCAATGACATTATCTCCAACAATTACCGTAGTGCTATCAGATGATATTCTCCTCTTGATGTAGCCTAAACCATAATGCTCAGATCCCTTTCTTCCAGACATACAGCTCGTCAGCTTCCCCACCTTCACAAATATTACAAAAGTTACTACAATGCCCAAATTGTCATTACCAAAGTGTATGGACATCTCTGAGATGCAAAATTTGTGATATTCAAAGGAATATCAGAAAGGGAAATGTCTCAAACCTTTTTCCCGTCAACTGTAATTGGGCTGCCAGGTTCTGCTGGCGCTGAAAGATGAAGTCCCCATAACTTCTGCTTCACTCCATCATATGTTATGAGTCTAGAAATAGTCTCTTGTCCCTTATAACACCCTGAGAAGATAAGTATTACATTAGGTTTGATTTTATCCCATGACGGTGTTCTTAGGCAAAAATTCCATTACCCTTGTTCAATGAAATAGAGTTCCAAAGACCAGCCTCTAGGACATTAAATTCGTTTGTGAGTTCTTTCCCAGGAGCAGGTCTTCCTGTATAAATGAAAGAGGGAACTTAAATATGTAACTTCATGCATTTAAATATGCAACTTCAAGTATCAACTAAAAGGGGCCACATACCGGATGAAGAAAAATAAAAAAATAAAAGGCCAATGTATGAGAAGGTAGCATAAGCCTCTCAAAAAAAAGGGGGGAGGGGGAGGTACAAGTAACAACTGAACTCTTTTTTTGACTAGTCACATTATTAGGTTTGGCCTCCATTTTGCTATCCAACCAACTTGCATCTGAAAAATAAAAATGATATTGTAAACCTCCAACTTGCATTTCTTCCTAATTGCACTCAGAATTTAACCATCTACATAAGATTACTTGGATAACTGATTTGGGAGGTCCCATCGACATTAGAGAAAAGAAACCAAAACAAAGAGGCATTAATTAGGAAGGACAGTGCAATGTGGAGACTGGCAGATGGCGTTTATATGTCCACCACAACTCAACAACTGCACAACTCAAGTATGGTTAGATATTGTGCTTCCATAATAGAACTGTTCTTCCAGTAGTGGCACATATTGCAGAAATCCACTCTGACCTTCTGCTATTATATTTTGCAAAAGAACACCACACAAAATTTAAAACAGAGAATGATGATGAACAAACAAATTATTATGCCTACATGGTTGCATTGAAGTCAGTAATTGTTAAGTAGTTTGACATCATTTAATCAGTACCAACAGTTGGAAGTTAAAAACCAAAAATTACTACATATGCAACATAAATGATTGATTATTAAATGCAATAACCTATATAGAAGCCAAATTAATGTCAGAATTCACCACCTTGAATAATCCTCAATTTTTCCCAGCCATTTGAACCCATTGGAGTTGCACCTTGAGATACAAGAGTTTCCCAAACAGATAGAGCAGCAGCAGGTGACATCAACACTGAAAAACCTTCTTCAGCAATGACACCGCCCACCCCTACAGTGACAGGCATTCTGTTTATCTGGCATTGAATAAAAGTTCCTAGTATTAGCTCATATGTTGGAAAATAGTATATTTGATGAAAGGTCCCACGCTGCCCACTCATTAGCTCATTCCAGATTGTACATGACAACGTTTTTTGTTCATTTTAAATTGTTCACAATAGCATGGTAAATAATTTAGTAACTTTTAGGATGAAGTGTGATGATATGTTGATGAAGATTGATAATACGTCAAGTCAACAAAGCTGGTATAAGAACATGAATCAAGGTAAACCATGCAACAGTCTAACAGATGCATCATCAACTATCACATTAATAGCAAGATAGACGTACAGATGCATGGCTTGGACAAGTATATTACTTCATTACCTGACTAAAGAAAATCATTAAAATTGAAGCATCATTTGGATGGCAAAAGCATGTATGTATGACATGATGAAAAGACCTGAGGATGATGTGCTAAACAGAAATCACAACTAGAAAGTTGCAGTAAAAGAACCTAGCACATTGCCAAATCTTACACTATAATGACGATGTGTTCCATAAGGTTGTCCCACAAGATCACCAAGATTCAAATTGCTCATCATCTGTTTCTAAACCATGAGCAGTGAACAGCACATCGAATAAGCAGAAACTTTCATTTTTTAATAAGAAACTTACTTGGCTGCTTTTTGGTCCCACTACAGCAAAGAGGCAAGTTTTCTGGGTAATATCTTGAATCTCTACTTTGTCAGCAAAAAATATGTACCTATGAAACCATAACACATATAATGCAATTCACAAATACATAAGACAAAATGCACAGAGTGCTTCTTCTCTCTGATGTTCTCAATGATTTATATGTATCTTTTGGTGATCTATAGTTGATGAAAAAGCAAGTCTAAAGCTGCTTTCAGTAACTCAACTAAGAAGAAGGTATCACCACAATTTTGAGGGCTGGGTGTCTTTATACCATTATGGTCTGATCTATAAAGTAAACATGTATCATGCTTGACATCTATATCAGTTTGCAGGGACAAATTCCCAATGCCACATCTAAGAAGTCCACAGTTATTGGTAAAAATTCTAAAGATATTTCAGTTTCATGGCATAAAAAAGGGATAGCACAATTACAGAAATAGGTGATCATGGATTTATATCCCTGTGCATGTGCATTATAGGAGAACCATGACCATGTCATGGACAAATCAATAGAGTGAAATGAACAATAAGATTGGTATGCAAGCTGCTGAGAGAAGACTATCCATTGGATCAGTAATAATGGATGACCGAAAGTGATTTAGGCATCAATTTGCTCCAATTGTACATGTATTCTCCCTTTTCCTTCTATCTCTATGCCACATCAACATTCAAGGTCCATATCTCTTTCCCATTTTCATGTTCTTTCCCCATCTTATGTTGTTCCTCTCATTGGACATCAGAAGCTGGGCCCACTGAAGTGTAGGATGGACTTTCCAGTTTTTGGTATCTATGGTACCTGTTTTCTTGCTCCCTCTCTTCCCCCCCCCCAAGGGTTTTAGCATCTATGGTGACAGGCAGTACCCGCTCGCTTGCTCTCTCTCTCACAGACACACACTAACACACTAAAAATACCACCCCACAAATCCTACCATTCTTCTGCCCTCTTTTCCTTCCCTTGAACCATTCATTTTCTCACACCACATAACAATAGACCAGCCAACATACACAGTTACAAATTATGCCAACATGTCTGAAAGTCTGTCACACATACTTGTTCAGCAGTTGAGTAATAATTCCACGTGTCTCTGGTGAGACTACCAACATAATTGAATTTTTCTGTAAATGGCATATGAATAAATGTTACAACCAAAAGAATAATTATGATGCTAGAAAGCTGAAAATCATCCAAAATACATGCAAAGGAGACTACCATGATCCATGCATATGCAATATCAATTGTCCGAGCTGTCGGTGTAACAAAGACAGTATCACATCCCTATGGATTTCAACCAAACAAATCCTATCAATTATTGTACATGTGAACATCAAAAAGGGTATGTCTGTCTGGTACTTGTGAATTAAAATAATTGTGGCTATGTCATTCTATATTTTACCTCTCCTTCACAAAGACATTCAAAATTTGCAGTGGTTTGGTTGTGAAGAAACTGAATTCGGTCATCTCCACTGACTTTGAGAGAGATAAACATACCAGAAAATCATTAATCTAATAGGAAAAAAATATTGTTATGCAGACGTACCAAAATATACATCAAAGCATCCATCAAAAATATATTAGAGCACTCAATCATCTGTATGACATATTTACTGGCTAAGACAAGTCAACAATCAAAATATACTAAGGTTGTTGCTCCACATATAAATGGGACTTTCTCAGACTGCCAATATTTGAAACAAATTTTGGACTACCCCCAAGATTCAAGGATTCTTTCACCATATCTTTTCACAACACAATGCAGTGATGCTTCAGAGATTTGAGAAAAAAAAAAAAAAAGCAGAGAGAGGAAAAGAAAGAGAACTATACAAAAGGAAGATGCAGTGTGGCACATGACAGTACAAGATATTACATTTCAAAGCCGATATTGGTGTGGCATATTCAGAAAGTGGTCTTAATTTCCCATTGAGATTTAGCTAAGTCATAAACTGCAGAAGAGATTTTTTATGCTTCTCATCCAGTATAATAATCAGCACAGAAAATGCCTGAAAGGATGAACTATTCATTGTTGTCAGCAACTGGGACATATGCTGTGACACTGACAGAAAACTTCTTCTCAAAAAAGTATCATTATTAAGAAGACATAAATGGAAATCAGAAACTACAAGAGCCCATCTGTAGTTTCAGTTCTGCTTTTGATACTTCAACTCCACACAGTAACTAGAAAGAGAACATTACAATTCACTCCCATGGTGATAGCTTCAAAAGCATTAGCATATACATTCAAGCTTAAAGGATTTTATTTTCTCCAACCATTCAGGATATCTAGAAAAATGCATTCAGACATCAGAAGATCATGTGCAATATGGAAAGGTTAAAGTACCGAACGCATACCTCTTATCCGTCCAAAATGTGAGAGGTCTGAAACCTAATCCATCAGAAAACATGAGGGGGGAAAAAAAAGACAACTAAAAGCCGCATGCTCAAAAAACTTAAAAAATGATGAAAAATAAATGTCTGCACTCACGCCAAAATATAGAAGTCAAAGCTGAGTCAAGTTTGATGATTGAATTCCTAATTACCTTTATTCATTCTATATATCAACTGCAAGAAATTTCTAAGGGTGCTACCATGCAAACCTACAACTAAATTATTCCATATCTTTACCAGTTCAGACAATCCTAATAATTATTTTGCAACATTCCAGATAGAGAAGACTATCATGTATTCACTGCTCTTAGCAGTTTGCTAAATCTTGAATTTTTGGTAACATCAATTTTTAGGGATCAATCCTTCGGCTATCGCGCCAGTACATTTGCAGAAATCCATCCAACTATGTATGTAGGCTACTCCAATGCAAGAGTCAAATAGCCAATGTGTCAAGAACAGGGGACTGCTGAAATTATCTCTAATAGTGTGAAGCTACAAAAGCACATTGCAACAAATGAATTAAAATTGTAAGCTCAAAATTTTTAACTACAAGGGCAGCCTCAGTATAAGTCTAGTCATTCATCATGAACTGGTTTTCACAAGGTTAATTCGCAGAAAAAGGCCATCTACAGAGGTAGCTGGGAGGATGACTGCCTGCAACTAGCCCTCTACAACAATAAAACCTAAGAATCTCACACACCGCGAACCCTCTACACTTGAACATTATACAAGGTCGGTTGGATATCCTCCAAGAATCATGAACTTGAGTGAATCCTACAACCATAAAAAATTTTCCAACAGCAAATGAAATCAGATGGATACGCACCACAGCTCCATTACTGAAAGCATCCAACGCCTCATCATCATTGTTGAATGTTTCGATGATTCCGTCTTCTGAAACCCCAGCACCTTCCACCGTCAGTTTTTGCTGCAAAGAAGTGAGTTGAGTCAGAAAATGGGGGATTTCACTCTCAGTTCCTAGCTCACAGCTCACAGCCAAAGAAGTTTACAACTTTTTACGGCCAAACAACAAATTGCACGAGTACCTTTTTACAAGATTCTAAGCAAAAAACGTGTGCGTGTGCGTCTGAGTGTGTGTGAGTGTGTGTGTGTGTGTGAGAGAGAGAGAGAGAGAGAGAGAGAGAGAGATACGAGGAGGTCGTGATCGATGGGGGGAGGAGGGAGGTCGGCAGAGGAAGGAGAAGCCATGGCAACGAGAGGCCGAAAGCAATTGTTTGATGAGATTAGAGTACTACAATTAGCGAGCTTCGTCTTCTTATTGTTCTTCATCTTGTTGTTGTTGTTGTTGTTAATGTTGACGTACTCAGCATAAAACGCCGCGTTTGATTGCGCTTGAGATTTGAAGGAGAGCCTTGAGGTTGTGATTGCTGGTGCTACGTTCGCAGGTGCGGCGGCTATGGCAGCGGCCGTCGCGGTGGCAGTCCCGCTCACGCAGCTCATCGTCGATGTTCTTTCTCTCTCTCTCTCTCTCTCTCTCTCTCTCTCTCCCGCTGAGCCACCCGACTTCGACCGACTTGCCGGGCTCATGATGTTAACGACAAATTTATCCTGATTTATCATCGTCGGTGTCGGAAGGGCAAACATTTTGTACAATGATGGTTATTAATTAAGTGAAAAATCACTCCTAACTCACTTGCAATTAAATAGCGTTAAAAAGCTAAGCCGCATCGAAATTTTGCTTATCCATCCTTAGTTCGTTAACTAATCAACTACGCGAGATTTGAATCTAGAGTTGAATTTTAAAATTTTTCTAATAAATGCATCATTTATAATATTAATAAAATAATTAGAATTATAAAAAATATTTTTATAACTACAATTAAATTGATAAGAAATATTTATTTTAATAAATTTAATTAATTAAAAAATAATTATTTACTTTTAATATAAAATTATAAATATAATTAATGTATAAAATTTTTATTTTTATAATATAAAAAATTATTTTTTAATTTAAATAAATCTCTTAAATATATTTGAATAATATATTAAATAATTTTTAAAATAAATTTAATATAAGTATTAAATAATTTTTAGTAAAATTATTCATAAATTTCAATCAAACAAATTTACTTTTATTTAAATTTAATTTTTTTATTAAACAAGTTTTAATGTTAAGTTTTGAACAAAATTTTTATCAAAGTGAGTCCTTAACTTTTAACCAACATAAGATTCTTTTGTACCCTTACTCATAAGCATATCATAAACATGAATATATCATAAATATAAAAGATATGTACTAATAATATAGTTATTTATTTTGATTTATGAATAAAGGTGAAAATTAAAAAATTATTTTGATATGTATAAATAATAGTATTCATTAATTAATTTATAATATTTTAATTATAAAATTTTTAAAATTATAAATTATAAAATAATATCTTAAACTAAAATGCTGACTTATTATCTATTTATTTAAAATATATAAGTTATTTTTTAATTTAAAAATATATTAAATAAATTAAATTATAATTAAAATAGTATAATTTTATTCTATCTTAATATTGTTATATTTAAAATAATATCTAGCATAATTTTCACATCAAAATATATATATATATATCTATAGAAAAAAGAAATATAAGAACCCAAAAGTGTTATCCTACCCACCTAATGTCAAGATGACAGGCACTTTGTGGAAGGGACAGACATGCTTGAAATGATATACGGTCATAAGCCATTACCTTGCCTCCACGTGTAAAACAAGTTGGGAGGTCCGTCGGTTGGTCTAATTTAATTTGATATAGGTCGGTTAGGGTATGATCTACACGTAAATAATATTGAATTGTATCAAACATAACTTCTCACTTAAGTTTAAGCTAAGTATAACTATTGTTAAACCCCCTTATATTTTTTATTATATTATTAAATATTAATATAATATTAAAAATAATCTCTCTCATAAAATTTAATAATTATATATTTTTAATCTTCAAATTGCCTCTAAATTATTTTGTTAATTTTTCTTAAGTCCCTATAGTTATATCACATGTCATGATAATTTTGTTAAAAATAATTTTTATCAAAATAAATATATATAAATTAAAAATTTGTATTACTTTGAGACTTATTTACTATAATATTTTATTTATGTTATAATTGGATTATGAAAAAAAAAAGAATAAGTTTATCTCCATTTTTAACAACTTTTCATCAATTAAAAGCTATTAAATATACTTTCATTATGATAGCTTATTGAATATAATTATCTTTATTGAAATTTAGCAAAAACAGAAGAGCTAAACTAATTGATGTCATTTCAAGAATTTTAAGGAGTGCTTTTGAGTATTTAATAACTTATTAATGGTTTTTCTTTTTTTTTATTACACTTTATATGTGTCTTTTGAATTGTATATTGGTATAACAAAAGTTGAAAGTTATAATTAAAACTATAAAACTTTTTAGTTTAGTGCAATAAAAGAAACTCAACTAGCAAAAATCAAAGAAAAATTAAAAAGATTTTAAAAAGTAATTTAATTCTATTAATTTATTATCTTTATCATATATACCAAGATTTGAATAAGTATATCATTATATGTTTTTAATTATAAAAATTATAAAAAAAGATGTCATTAATTTTAATTAATTGTATATTTATTACTTTTAAAATTTAAATATAAAGTTAAAAAATAAATAATTTAATTTGAATAACTTTTAATAAATTATTGACTAACTTTTCTTCAATTGAAAGCAATTGACATAATTAAAATTTATAAATAAAAACGAGACATATAACAAGATTGAATTTTAAAAATTAAGGAGTAATTCTCTAACACCTATGGTGCCTAATTTAAACTTAAAATTTTAATTCTCCTCCTTTTACTCCTAAGTTACTTTTTAATAACTCAAACTTTCTACTTTATTAATACTTTTAGCGCTCCTTTTACTCCTAAGTTACTTTTTAATAACTCAAACTTTCTACTTTATTAATACTTTTAGCCAAGATGTATGTTAGTTGCTTATTTAAAGAATAATATATCAAATTTATTTTTATATTTTGTTGTACTTTTTTGATAAAATATAATTTAATTTTAAAATATTCAATTCTTAATAAAATATTAATTTTTTAAAATCATGATAAAAAATAATAATTATAATAAATTTATCTTATTTCAATCTAATATATATTTCAATTAAAAAATATCTTTTTAATATAAATAACTTAATTTACAATATATACAATTGCTGCATAAACTTATTTTGTTTTTACTATGTATTTAGTAACAGTAAATTATTTTTTTAATTCCAATCAAAAGTCCCCGCTCTAAGGGTAAATACATAATTAGAGGTATTAGTCATATTCTCCACAGGGCAATCACTGACTAAGTAACCTACAAATTTAAACTTATTATTCCTAGTCGTCATTCTATTATCTCAACTTCTGTGTTATCGAAGTAATTTAAATTTTATCTTTTTTTTTTTTTTTTTGGTGGAAGTAATCGATTGTCACAATACAAAACTATAGAAGTTATATGACATAAATTAAAAATTTAAGAGATAAGATGGAAAAAAAAATTAAGAAGAAAAAAAAAAAACTACAGAAAAACTGAGAAGTAGATTAAAAGCACTAACGATGGCTTTTGCCTTACAGCTACCACCGAGCGAAAAAAACAAAAGAACTTTGACTTTTTTAGGTTTTGGTTTTTTTTTTTTTTTTTTTTTTTAAGGAAATTGCTTCGCAAGTCCCTGCTGGCCTTCCTTGTTCCTCAATCTCGACCCAATCAGCGAGCGAGCGCGCGCGCGCGCGAGAGAGAGAGAGAGAGAGAGAGAGAGAGCGAGAGAGCCGATGATGGCGATGATGATGAAGAAAAGAACGGCATACGTATGGGGGGCAGCAATCGTCTGCTTCGCGGTGCTGATGGTCGTGACCCCTTCCATCCCTCAGTCTCAAGCCTACCACGACTTCGCTGATCGGCGCCTCTTCTTTGGTAATGTTATCTATCTCTCACCCACTAGCCATACCGATGCCATTTCTCATTTTCCTGAATTGCTGTTCTCTTTTAGTTGTGATTTCATCTCAGATGGATTGTTTTTTTTTTTGTTTTTTTGGTTGTTTCAGGGATACCTAATGCTCTCAACGTAGTTTCCAATTTCCCCTTTCTTGTTATCGGTTTCATTGGACTTGTCCTTCTTTACCACGGAAATTATTTCGAACTCAGGTAATAATAGCATCCCAATGAGAGGCCCGTGCAGGGTGCGCAGTCCATCTAACAGCTCATGTGCTATGATTTTGAAAATAAAATATGTGATACATCTTTCACTAGATTGCACCGCCCCATCAGCTGCATTGCCACCGAGTTTTTCCGATAGTTTAGTAATTAGAAAGAATTTGTTTTGTTACAATTGCCCAAATGAAGGACCTTCGTATGCATGAATGAATGTGTGTATAATTGTCTTAGCGTCGTAATTCTGATGATGTGGAACTAAAGCTTGCGAGGTGAGCTTTGGGGTTGGACGTGCTTCTTCGTTGGTGTGGCTGCCGTTGCTTTTGGCTCTGGTTACTATCATCTCAAGCCCAACGATGCCCGCCTTGTGTGGGATCGGTTGCCTGTGAGCTTTTCTTTTCTAGTCTTTGCAGTTGTGGGGGTTTAATTAATATTTTTATCTCCAAAGAGATTGTTTTGGGATTACTCTCACAATCTGGGATTGATAATGATAATTGTTTGCAAATATTGCAGATGACTGTTGCGTTCACATCAATCGTGGCAATTTTTATCATTGAAAGGATTGATGGGCATAAGGGAACAATCTCCATCATACCCCTACTATTGGCCGGTGTTATAAGTATTTTATACTGGAGGTAAGCATTATTTTTGACATATTTGAGAGATTTTCTTCAGGATTTATATTTCATAATCGGGATTTGACTTGTACCAGGAGAACCTGATATATGTTAGGAAGAATCTCTGTACTTCATCTAGCAGGCTGTTTTACGTTGAGGTGCTTCTATATGTAAGATGTCAGAAACTAAAATGATAATTTAATGGAATTATATGTCTTGCTTGTCTATTGCCACCAATATATTTCTTCCAGGGTGTTGGTGCAATAAGCTGGTCTTGCAACCAGTTTGGCCCATAGAATTATGCCCCACCATTTGTCCATACCTTTTTGACTGTTTCTTGAATGGATATAATTGAGCTTTATGCATGAGCAAGTTACAACCCGCCAGACAAGGAGGACTAGAAGTTTCTATGTTCAGTTTTTCTTGTTAAATGGAATTGATTACCTACTCCATAGTTATACAGGTTTTTTGATGACTTACGCCCATATGCACTGGTCCAGTTTGTTCCATGCATTGCCATTCCACTGATGGCTATCCTGTTGCCACCAATGTACACACATTCCACATATTGGCTTTGGGCTGCAGGTTTGTGTTTTCTATTTTATCTGGAAGATATTGTGGTGCTCTCAGTGATGCTGAGTATCATTAGTGCCCACAAATGCAGGCTTTTATCTTTTAGCTAAGGTTGAAGAAGCAGCAGATAAACCAATATACAATTGGACTCATCATATTGTCAGTGGACACACTCTCAAGCATTTATGTGCTGCAATGGTTCCCATCTTCTTGACACTTATGCTTGCCAAGAGGAGCATTGAAACGGAGAGGTTTCTTTCTGGACCCCTTTTTGCATTGATTTTCTTTTTCCCTTGGATCAGTATAGGAGAGTCCTGGTATTTCACCATGAATGATGTGGATATTTACATTTGTAAAAGCACTAGAACCTCACGTGTGGCTCCATTTGGTTCCTTTAGTGGCTGCTGGCTACATATAATGACTTCCAGAAATAGATTACATGGTCAACTTGTAATCACCTATATACAGAGAAATTTCACTCACAATTTATTTCTCTGCCTGTCTTTTTTGGGGGAGAATGTACATATTGGCCAATTGTATGATGTTTCTTGCTCATACATGTTGCCTGCTTGGTGCACCTCTTCCCAAATTCTTTCTGTTCTGTTACCTAGACTACTTCGTGCACTGTGCACGTTCTTTGTTATCTTCGTTATGGATTGATCATCTTTGCTTATGCATTTTTGGCAAATAAGTTTTCTGTGATAGTCATCTGTCATCACTCTTGGTTCTGCAGTTGTAAAGAATCATTTAGCAAATAAATAACCTCCTAGGAAGTGCAACCTATTTTATCCATCCCTTTAGTCCACAGAGTGGGTGTAAAATGGATCACACTTGTTTTGGAGAACAGTACACAAACACAAAAATAGTATGGGGTATTTCTTTTCAACAGAAAGGGACCTTTTTGGGTTTCTTTTAAATTACAATCACTCTGGGAGCCATTTATTTTGAGTGGGAACAATGATTATTTTCATTTGGGTTTTAACATGTTCTGTATTCAATGGCAACCTTTTCTCTTTCTCACTCCTTGTCAAATTTGGTCAATCCTTCACATTTTATGCTGCCATTAGCTGCATAGAATATCTCTAGAACATTAATAATGATCTTCTTGTATGACAATCTGTGTTGTTGGTTGCATTACCTTCATGTGTGTGGGCTCATCTCTTTACCTCATCTATTCTTGTATGTTTTCACCCATTTTAGCACTCTAATTTTAATGCTTATCTCACGACATGCTACTTCCCTGCAGTGACTGTCATGGTGCATAGTTGGAATTATTGCATTTTGATTGCATTCACGATTGTACAGGAACCCAGTCATTTTTCTCCACTTTGTCTTTCCATTGTTGGGATGAGTATTTTTAATGATGATGCAAGCTAGATAAGTACTTTCTTCACCAGCTATCGCCTTACTGCTGTTGTACATCCCATTTTCTGCCTTAAGATACCGAATTTTCTTAATCTTGCTGTGTCCAACTAAAACTTGAAAGAGTTTGGGACTTTTGTCCAAAAGAGCTGCAAAGGTGGAAATCTTTGCGATGTGCGAGGGATGTACTTTTGATATGTAACAGGTAGATAGGGGTTAGTAGTACCTCTGTATTTTTTTAAACATGAGCCTTAGCCAAGTGGAAGTATTCGTTTTTCATCGTTGTTTGCTGAAAAAAGCTTTTATTTTATGTTTGCTTGCAGTTATCTTCCAACTGATTCTGTTTCTGCGGATTATAGATTTGTGGACCCCTTTTCTTTTTCTTTGTTATTCCATCTCTTGCCTAATTTAGCTTAGAAATAATCAAGTAGATGAATTAATGGCACGGTCACGAAAGTGGCCCTTTGATTAAGCTATCTCTCGCTTTTCCTTAACAAATGACATGTTAGGGGATCAATTTCTTGCGCTTTTTCTCTAGCCAAACGCTCTTGTTTGTTGCTATGTGGTTTTTGTCAAATGCCTCTCGGTAATATATTGTTCCAAGTGCAAGATTCAATTCCCTCCCCCGTTCACACTCTTCTCTCTCATGTGTGTGACACTTTTAATGTAGGATAAGCCTGTTGAAAACATGGAAGATTTCTTGGACCCAGTTCAAGGAAAATGGTTCAAAGGCGGAGAGTTGCACTTGTACCTATACAAGTGTTCCAGTGGAGGACTCATCTTAATTGGGATACACGCTCTAATCAACCAGTACACCCGTACGTAAACCGACTTGCAAAGTTCCTATTAACTTCAGTATTGGACTATAGATCAACATACAGATAGATTTATACTTCTTCAATGGGAATCTGCATCAATTGGATTAATTCTCTATGATGTACAGATAACTATATATATATATATATATATATTTTTTTTTTTTTTTTTTTTTTTTTTGGGGTTCTGTTGTAAAAACTCTCTCCTGTGCTTCCTGTATCAAAAGATTAATTAAAGAGATGATGGCTGGCATATTTGGGAATGATGATGAGCTGCCAACGAAAGGTTAACCAATTCTATTATGACTCAATAGGGGGATTGTTATAACAATTCATTTGGGATCAAGCGTGTAACATCCCCAAAAACTTAGCGACTCTTATAGTGTTTGAGCTGTTACCGGTTTACATCTACTCACGGAATTCTCAATCAGCAGAAGAGCCCTGCCATCCCCTCCCCCTTCCCCCAATTTTATGTCCAAGTCTGCTTACTAGCCAAACGCAAGCTGAAGTTTGTTTCCAAAATGCACAAGGGATGACTATGCAAAAAGAAAGAATAAAAAGGGAAAAAAGAAGTTTGTTTCCAAAATGCATAAGGGATGACTATGCAGGCACAAAAGAAAAAAAAACAACTCAATGTGAGGACAACTAATAAACTATCACAAGAGACCAAAATAGCGTGTTCCGCGTTATATGCATAGTCTTTGAGCAATTGACTTGCTCGGACTCTTGTGAAAGATAAGCGATGCATATCAAATGAGATGGCATAAGGTTGCATCTTGAAACTCCTCTTCTCCCATTGATATATTCGCGGTGGCTGCAATATGTTGCATGAGAAAATACCACAACACTGCAGCCTGTGGCTTGTCCAGCATTCATCTCAACAGAAATCATCATCAAGTTAAAGAATGCTGTTCTCCCTTCCAAGCTCACCCACCTTCTCTTTTTTCTATTTCGTGGTGGCTCCCAGTCTTATACTGGCATTTTGTTACACAGTAATTGGTTTCATCAGATCCAAACTATCCAATACTGTCTACCTCATAGACTTCAGTTGTTATGTTCCCCCAGATTCCTTGCGAGTCCCGAAGGCCAAGATCGTGGAGCACTTCGAGCTATCTGGTTGTTTTAACAGACAGAGCATCGATTTCATGGAGAGGGTTCTGGAAAGATCAGGCATTGGAGAAGAAGCCTGCATGCCTCCTGGATTGCACCAACTACCAGCTCACACTACTTTGAACCCAGCCAGAGAAGAAGTTGAGCAAGTCCTCTTCACACTTGTCAAACATCTTCTTTCCAAGCACAAAATAGACCCCGATAGCATAGATATACTGATATGCAACTGTAGCCTTTTCTGTCCAACCCCATCCATTACGTCAATGATTGTAAACAAGTTTGGATTCCGGAGCAATGTTAAGAGCATCAACCTGAGTGGAATGGGTTGCAGTGCTGGACTGTTGGCCATAAGCTTGGCCAAAGAACTGTTTAAAGTTCACAGCAGCTCTCTGGCCTTGGTACTGAGCATGGAAGCTGTAACTTCCAGTGGTTACAAGGGTCGAACCAAGTCCATGCTTGTTGCCAACACTATATTTCGCATGGGTGGGGCTGCAGTTCTGCTATCAAACAAGAGTCAACACAAGCGGATAGCCAACTATAAGCTTCAACATCTTGTACGAACCCACATGGGATTTGATGAGCAATCTTACTCTTCTGTCTATCAACAATCAGATGAAGATGGCGAGGTTGGGGTCTCTCTATCGAGGGCGCTTTTGCATGTAGCAGGCAATGGCCTAAGGACCAATATATCCGGGTTAGGGCCACTTGTTTTGCCATTCTTTGAGCAGCTCCGATACGTGTGGTCTTTGATTTGCTGGAAACTACGGTCTATAGCAACAGGAGCAGGACAAAAGGAAGTGTACGTTCCAAAATTCAAAAAGGCTTTTAAGCATTTTTGCATACAAGCAGGTGGAAGGGCTATAATTGATGCCGTTAAGAACAATCTCAAGCTCGAAGAGGAAGATGGAGAAGCTTCACAGATGACATTATATAGATTTGGTAACACTTCTTCCTCTTCGGTTTGGTATGAACTCTGCTACCTTGCAGCGAAGGGGAAGGTGAAGAAGGGGGATCTAATTTGGCAAATCTCTTTTGGAAGTGGCTTTAAGTGCAATAGTGCAGTTTGGAAATCCATTTCGGATATCCACCCAGATGAAACAAATGCTTGGTCAGACACAATTCATTTGTATCCTGTAAGGATGGCCAATATGCCATGAACTTAAACTACATTGTATGTGTGTGTGCGTGTGTGTTTTTGGGCAAAACACTGTTTTCCAACTTTAGGGAGGCCTCGAACTCGAGGCTCTGATGAAACGAATCCCCATTGTTTGATTGCCAGATACAGTTAAATCCACACTTCTGATTCGAAAAAACAATAGCATAACGATATCTGAATCAACAATGTCTGAGTAAAAAGAATATCTGTATATTAAGAGTAGGCATATACATGCTGCGGAGCTATTCTCATCGGTGAACCCTAATCAGTTAATTTTACCAACTGATTCAATGAATCCAAAATGAAATATAATGTTACAGCTGCACACAACTCAGCATGTGAATGCAAAATACGTTTTCTTTCCTAGCAGTGAGTCTCACGAGTTAATTACTTGGCAGTAGAAAGTCTCAAAAGTCCATCTCCCTTCTGCCATACCAGCAATTCTTCAAATCCAGAGCATCAGAAACAGTGATATCAGGAAACATGAGATCCCCCCACACTGCAGAAGAATTATTTCATCATTTCCCTGTGGACATATGGTACAAATTTCGAGAGAAAAGCCAAACTCTGTACATCTTATTTCTGTCAACTGATTCATTCAAGGTTCTTTTGTTCGTGGTTCTTAGGTAGAGATTTTCAATTCAAATATTATGGCCACAAAGTGCTTCATCTTTGCCATTAAAAAACAAGAGGGAAAAAGTGTCTCCCCTGTGCAACAGTTTCGGCATAAAGGAAAGGGGCAGGAATCAATTCTCATATAAAAATCAACAGAAATAAAAGAAGGAACAAAGTATGGCCCGAAGCATGAGACTTGCAGTCATGGAAAGAAGTAAGATACTGTTCAGAGACACCCTAAGCAAATTGAAAACATGGAAAAGAGTAGGAGGCAGACTGCATCTACTCTTAGCTGAGCAATCCTATAAAATGCATCCCCTTAATAATCACGCAGATTTAAAACATGGAGAAGTCGGTTTGGCAAACCCACACATGTTAAGTTCTGCACTCGTAATAATGCATAGACTGGATCTGCATGTGTGACAATTCCAGGCGGATCTATGTCCATGCTCACTACATTAGCTTGACGAAACAACAAAGTTAAGCCCTCAACACTGATACCTGTGTGGATTCTTTAGTGGGTTAAACAGGCACCCCAATCATAAAGATTGTAGCTCTCTTTTGTCCAAGTCAATGAAAATAACCAAGGGTAGAATGCACTAAACTCCCTTTGTGGTTTACCTCTTTGCATTCCACCTTCCTATGGTTCCAACTTGCACTCTCCGCTGTGTTTTCTAATTTTAGCAATTCAAACCCTCCATCAGAATTCTGTTCCTATTTTGCTGGGAGCATTGAAGAGACATCACAAAACAAGTCTCAAAGTAACCATCTAATGACCTTGCATACAAGTTAGACCTGACATTACTATTCCTTACCGCCAAACAATAGCTTTTAAAATTTTCATCTAGTTCACCTTCTTGAACCAATATCATCTTCATTGTGATATCCTTAGCTTTATATGCATTTAATATCGAGGCTTCTAGACAATGATCTCTCTTCAATGCTCCTAGCAAACCAAAATCCATAAGCACTCTAATTGGGTGAGACAGGTACAACATCCTAATGAAGGATCTCAATTGTTTGAGAAACACAAGACCTTAGAATGCAACTCGAGGCCCCAAGCAGGTGAGATGCAAAATGGGTAACCATAAGTTCAATGCATTTAACCCAAAGAACCAGGAATGGTACGCAAATATGAGGCCTGCATCATTACAGACCTGCCCAAGAAATATTTTTTGGGGGGGGGGTGGGGCGAGGGAGAGAGAGAGAGAGCAACACTATGTTTTACTGATATGCAATAGCTGGCCAAATTCCTTTCCAACAGACCAAGTGCTACAGTCCATGCATAGACTCTGACAAACATGGCATGGAAATGACATTGAAACAAATGAGGACCCTGCAAGAGATAATTGATTAAGCGATTCTCTAGTGCATGCCCATCAAATGCAAAAGTAAGAGCATTGGTTTGAAACATAAATGTGAGATTAAGGCATGAGCCGAAAAAAGGATGCAGAGCACCCTGTCAGACCACTAATTTGGCATCAAGCATTCATTGTTATTTGGTCAGTGAATACACGAGCACATCATGGCATTGATGTCACTGTCCAAATGAGTGTCTTAGTGCACAGTGCTCCAACAATGCAAGGTCTAGCATAGGTCAAATATATGAAGTCTTCCTCCTACTTTGGTGAGAATGTTGTTTCCATGAACTGAATCCAAAAATATCCAGGTCATGATAGAGTAAGTCTCTACTGGCATTAAGGCTTCATCACGTGAAAACCCTTAAGCACCAATTTATTTGATTAAGCATCAAGAAAAACCAAGTATAGCCATTATTCCTGCAGAATTAGATGAAACAATTTAATCAATAATCAGCCCTAATTCTTGATGCAATTCAATGTCAGAAAAGACCATAAGGTCCCTTATTTATAATATATATAAAAGTCAGAATGGGTCACAAACTTTTCTTACTTTACCCTCCCTTTTTAAAAGTTTATCAACTCATTTTAATAATTGTTACATTATTAAGTGATCTTCTCAATGGAAGAAATGCGACATTAGAGTAGCACAAAATTGAGCCCTTATTTGTTATAATTTTTAGGTGGCAAATTTTCTTTGGATGGTGCATAATATTGAAGTTCAAATCAAGTTTGGAATATTTATCAATTTAGGTTCTCATATTTAGAGCTCTCAAATTACTCTGCATTTTCTTATTTCATGTAGAATTAGAATTGTGAAAATAACCTCCCTGTCTCTCTCTCTCTCACTACACACACACACACATAAATACAATCTTCTAAGGTTTATTGCCTAAAATAACCTTCTTAATTTTTTGGATGACAATTTTTTATTGGATAAAACTTAATATTGGCTTACATTATGTTTGCATTCCTTTTTAGTTTAGGTTTTCTTATTCTGTAATTCTAATACAAAAACGAATTACTAATCAAGCTTGTTTCTCATATAAATAGGCTTATAAAAAAATTATTTATTAAAATTATAATTATAACTAATACACCATACTATATTTTTTTAAATAGATAAAAAATATATTAATAATTTTGAATAATATTATATTTCGTCAATGCATAAACAAAACTTATATATACCAATAAAAAGAGATGAAATTAATTGAATGAACTAAAAGTCATTGGTTAAGATGAAATATTTATAGTATTAGCATTCAGGGTCTATTTTCGATTTCTCCTATAAATTCTTGATTCTTTTTAGTGTTCTTATCTATTCACTACATAATTTCTTCAACAAATCTCTTTTTAAATTTCTCTTTCAACATCTAACATGTCGGTGAATTGTTTTATTCATTTCAAAATATTATTTGAAAACTTAAATTTTAGTTTTACCAGAAAAAATTGTGATTCACATGTCTCATATGTGTAATGCATGTGCACAATGCTAGTTATAATGAAACAAACTACTGTTATAAATTTCCAACATATCAAATGAATTTATTATGCACCAAATCTTTTAATCTCCATCAAGCAAGACCTAAGCAAATTATGAAGAAAAGGAATTTAAAAAAAAAACAAGGTACTAGCTGGAAAATGAATACACTGGAGGAGTGAATGAGTTCAAAGTGCTAAATTCCCAAGTGAAAGGCACATAATTTTCAAATGCGATACCTGTATCTCAATTCCAAAGTTCTTGTGTACTAATTTGTCTAATGAGATTTGGAGACTTTTGACATCATGTGCTGCTTAGACAAGATCTCTGCAATGAGCTGCCGACCAAATAAGTGAGAATTTCTAAGGATCAAGTTTCTTGTTGATGAATCAACAACATATCCTTGGCTGGCCATCCATTGTAGCAATTTGAGAAGTAAGTCCTTCTTCTCAGGTTGTGCAATATAGCGTGATATGACCACTTGAAATAGTCCCTGGATAAAACAAGGATTATACTTGCAGAAAACTTAATTTTAGTAAGGAAGAAAACAGGAAGGTGTACAGATATGAGGTAAATGCCATGTATCATTGATTGTTTCCAATAGAGAGGCTGAATTGGAAAAACAGTTCAAAGATAGTATTAAAATTAAATTAACAATTCAAATCAGAAAAATCTATGAAACTTCAAAGTTTAAGTACTAAAATATGGATTCTACCATGGTAGAAGAATTTGTAATCTGATTATCAACAGGTCATACTAGCTTCAGAATGCAACATACTCCTAGAAGGGGCATCAATGAGACTTGGTTTAGCAATTAAAATTAAGGCCCTGAGACCTTTCTGTAACAAAAAAAAAAAAAAAAAATATCATAGAAAAGTCCTTTTTCATTAAATAAAAGGCCTTTTGCTCATTTTCTCTTTTTCATTCTTCCATCATTTTATTTTTCTGCCTCAACCAAGACCAGTGGGGTGTCACCTGTCAACCAAGAAAGAATGTACTTTTCACCCCTTTTTTGTTACACTTGTCAATAATAAAATGCAGGTATTGTCCATGCTTTGTGCATAACAATACAAATCTGAAAGCAATGTACTTATGTTCAAGACTTGACTGGATGGGGTCCTCACTAACAAACAACCACCATGACATCATCATGCTACCATTGAAAAAGAAGTCGACCCAGATTCCATTGCAAGTTTTTCAATTGATCAAAATGCAGTCATAATTTAATGAGTCCCTATTCATCTAAGCTCATTATTGCTTACCTGATCAATCTTAAGCCCAAAACCATGAATAAACTTCAAAACATCATTTACCATGTTGATATTGCCCAATGTCACATATGCATTTGCAAACTTGTTTATGGACGGTCGAGAGATTGATTCTGCATTGTCCTGAAAATATAAATTTAGCAGAACAGTTACTCACCAGATGGGAGAATACATCTAGAAAGTAGGGCAGATATTTCACCTTAACAACAACATAGGCATCTTTAAGAAGATGTCCAGCTATAAGAATGTGCAGAATCTTCTCATGAAGGGCTTTGCAGATTGTTCTCTTGCCATATTTCAACACACTGTAAATATCAAATGCTTCTGAATAGGCTTTTATTTTACCGAGATGGAAAATCAAGGTAGAGCAAAGTTCCTGCAATATCATTCAGGAGTCAAGAAGTATCAAAACAAATATAAAATAAAAAATAAAAAAAAAAACATGGCCCAAGCACATCAATTGTCAAGTTTTGGCCACTGTTCAGAAGTCAAACTTACAGCATCAGTTTCAAAATAACTTTCACACTCCCTCAATTTAATTTCTAAGCTTAATTTAGTCATGGTGAATGGACTTTACCGTGCACCTTCATAAGTGTAAGCTGGAAGAGCCTTGTTAGTGATAGAATAAGTAAACCAAAGGTTTGGCCAACAAATAACAACGGGAGAAATGGCCATAGTTGAATGAACATAAGCTTCCAAAACGTTAGAAAATTAAATAATATTGTTGTGCGAGGACAGGCTTTTAGTCGCTGAACTTACAACTTAGTTACATTCTTCCCCATAGTCATATACCTTCTAATTTAACCCTGAACTTAACTTTAAGCATAGGATAAAGACTGTGAATGGGACCATTCTCTCTCTCTCTCTCTCTCTCTCTCTCTCTCTCTCTGTTTTTCCTACTGTTTTTGTTTGCTTTTCAAGGTAATAGAAAATGATTGCAATGGAGAAAGGACAAAAAAGGCAACCTGAATCAACTTAGAGAGGTGGAATATAATCATATTTGTGTAACTGCCAAACAGTCCCACATGGAGGTGATTACGTTTGAAAACTTTGGCAGATTTCATTTCCCAATCTTTATTGTTGACATAGTTGCAACTCCCAAGGATTGGTGATGTTAAGTGAAGTTTTCACTCCTGGAATTTTGGTGACATAGGGCAGTTTACTGAAGGTCTTTCTACTATGATATAAGCAAGTTTCACTAGCTTGTAGAAAAGAATTCAAGAGTTCACTGATCAACGGTGTTAGTTGAAGTATCTTTATTGCAGCCTATTTTGTATTTTTACATCATTTTTGTTAATGCTGGCTTATTATCCATTCATGATGCTCTTGCTCATCCTGCATAATGTCACTCTTCCTCCCTTTAAAACAAGTCAAGAGCCGTCCTTCATACTTCCTAGACTAGATTGAGCCAATGAACCATTTTACTTTTGTTAAGATACTCGTGTTGCTGAAAGCTTTTGGATATTCTGGATAGTTTTTGTATATATGTATGTTCTGTATATAGTTATTTATTGTTTAAGGGAGAATTATAGTTATTTTGTTTTAAAAGGAGAGAAAATGCTTGGCAAATTTGAATAACCAATATCATTAGCAAATGCCAACTGAAATGATCAAAGGATTTTATTCAGATATGACTCTACATAAAGCAGGTAGAATTCTTCCCCAATTGCAGAAAAGATGGATGTGATGATCCTACTCTTAGACTACCAAAAGAGCAGTGGCATTAATGTTATCAAGAATTTTCTTGATGTATAGGGAAAGGAGCTTACATAAAGTTTCATGTCAAATGGCGGTAAGACCGGTTTAAAGAAAACTTGGATTATTGCTTCAGATTTCAGATGCTAAAACAATCTGGTGTATTTGAAAGAAAATCAAGTAACAGTTGAGCCAATGAAAAGATTTGTGCCAAAAAAATTTTTTAAGAAGATTGAAAGTGAAACAAGCATACCTCTGATGGTTGGTGACCTTTCCTATGCATGTCCTGCATAGTTTTGTAAGCAAGGAGATATAACTTCTCCCTGCAGAAATACTTGATTAATATATGAAACGTGGTATAATCAGGAGTCATTGCTAACTCATCCATCTTCTTCATCATTTGCATTACACTCTCCATTTCTCCTGCTCTGCAGTAGGCACAAAGCATTGTGTTTAACATTACCAAGTCATATTTGTCATACTTGGCTTCAAATTCCCTAGCCAACTGCATTGCCTCTTCTAGAAGTCCACTTCGGCAAAAAGCTGAAATCATAATACTGTGGGAATAACCATCTGCAAGTGAGAACAATATCAATTATATGCATTGAAGATACCACTGCAAATCATATCTTCTCAACAGCATACATGAATATGGTAAACAATTAGTACACACAAAAACCAAAAGACATAAATTGAGCATAACTAATGTGTAGAAAAACAACTAGAAAGACAAATGGTGGAATAAAAATTGTGCCAGAAGGTTCAATTTCTTACAGATTACATACCAGATCTTATATTTTTTTCTGTCATTTCATCAAACAATGCTCTTGCCTCATCCATATGCCCGGTCTTAGCAAGGCCATCCATCAATATGCAGTAGGGCATCTATAAACGGATTTTCATGCAACCAGTTACAGTAGTACGGTGGCAAAATAAGCAAGAACCAACATGGCTGCTGAAACATGGCAAGTATTAAATCAGCATGTAGAGGACAAAACAAGAGGGAAAAATTTTCTAACCTCCACTTGTGCATGAGCAATTCTGGTAAGCCACAGAGGAAATCAGTATGAAAACTTTTCAGTTCTAGTTATTTATTTATTTATATAAATTGATTCATTATCTGGTATCATTGGAATTGGAAGCAACATTGATGTTACTTTTCTTTTCTTTGTAAGAATGTCTGTTAATAAAAAAACGTACCTAAAATTGCTCCATCGAAGCAGAAATTTTTACCATAGGTAATCAAATGCCCAGAAACTACTAAATTTGGCCCAAACTTGTAAACCATATTCTCTTGGTATAAATTTGAAGCAAAAACATGAAAAGTTTGTTGATGTCACCATGATCACTCTGTTATACACATATAAGTGTGTGTGTGAGTGTCCATATGCATACATATAGCATGTAGCATTAGTTTACCTCATCTTCTGCATAACCCAAGGCTTCCAGCTCAGCTAATAGCTCTCTGGATTTCTCAAACATTTGTCCTCTAACATATACCTTTAGTAAAGTTGTGAATATTACCTGCAGACATCTTTATAATGAGATAGAATAATAGTGATGCTGTCATGAAAGTTCAATTATGATTCAATTACTAAAGAAAGATGGGTATCAAACAAAAAGTCCAATAGATTCAATGGGGAAAAAGGACCAAAAAGGCTCAGGAAAAAGAATGATTAAATGAGACAAAAAAGGTAAAGACTAAAGAGAAAAGCATAAGGATTGTGACTGAATTTTTATGAATGCAGGTAAATATATATGGTTGAGATATATGCTAGCACACTCAACCTTTCTGCTTTAAGATCTAAATTGTTTAGAATGCATATAAAGAAATAGCATGGAGAACAAGATCCAGCGAGAAAACCTTGATCTTTTATGAAGAATAAATTCCCATTCAGTATGCCAACTGTTATTTTGTTGATTAGAATGCACTTAATCAGGGTTTTACTTTCTTTGTCCCAAAACACATGACAACATGATTCTAGTTCTGTGATAGTCCATATCATATGCCTATTCTAACGCATGAATTACCGCAAATTACTTCAGAGGTACCTTGACTGCACCAAATTCCTGCGGTTGGTCATAAATTCAAAACCAATTATGCCATTTTCAAGCTAGTTGAGAGGAACCCTTCAATTAAATGTTACAATAGCTTTCTACACAAGTCACTTTTTCTGTTAGGCAATCACTCAAGTATTTTCTGCTCTCACAATCCAGTATCACTGTTCTTACGATTGTATTCAATTCTTCACAGAACCAACACTTTAGTACAATCAACTTCCCTTTTGATTATGTTGTAAATGTGGTAAGTAAATATATCTACTTAATTGTAGGGCTTGATTCCACAATTTAGATTGATTCTTCACTTGTATATATTGACCTCTCGTACTCCTCAACAAACAACCAAATGAGAATATTATCTTTTCTCCTACAGTTTCATCATCTCTACATATTCTCCCCAGTTTCTACAAAGTACACAATTTTGAAATTATATTCCAGTAAAATTCAGACTTTTATGTTCATCAAATTCTCAGCTAATTTTCTCAATAATTAATTGATGCCCAACACACATGGAATGTATACAGGGTTTAACATGTAAGAAGACACCAATATGTCTACCCTATAAATAATCCTATTAGTATCACTTTTTTCATATCTATTTCTCTGTTCTAATTGTAGTTAGGAAAAAATAAAATAAAATAACTGGAGTAAGGGAATGTTGAAGATCCCCGATAACTGTCCCCCCCTTTGCCACCTCCAACTGACACTTAAGGTATAAATACTAAAGTCAAAAAATTTTCAGGCTCCTAAACAGAGACGGGAGCATTAGTAAAGCGAAGAGGCCACTTCTGAAAATGGATAGGATGTAGGCATTAAATATCCAAGGATAACATTGATGTTGAACAAAGGGGAGAAAGTGGAGGTAGAGAGGAAAAACATTATTGAATGAAAAACATCAATAACCATTGTTTGATATTATCAACATAGTTAGGCACCATGTAAGGACCAAAAAAAAATTACCTTTATATTTCTCCTTATTTAGTTTGCCCTTTTTCACATAACAATAGAATCCCATACGTCACTATTATGCCAAATTTCAATGCATAAACCTAGGTCATCTACTTTATTATGATTAGCAAATTTAACCTACTGATTAGACTTTCTAATTATATCTTTCCCTAAGCATACTACTAGTGCCCTAACATTTAAAACTCTTCAATAATGTCTACCAAATGAAGATGTTCATAAATTTAACACCTAAACACAATAAAGTATCATAGGGTAAGGCTCAGTCAATATAAATCCAGACCTTATTTGGCACTAATCCAGAAGATTTCATGTCTTGTACCAATTCCTCAGCCTTCTTGTAATTTCCACTTGAAGAATAAGCATTGAGTAAAGAGCTATAATGATATAAATTAGGCAAATGACCTTCATTCTTCATTTGGTCAAAATAATTTTGTGCTTCTTCACATTGATGACTCGAAGCACAAATTGCCACAAGTGTACCATACATCACACCATCCATCACAAGTCCATTATATTTTAGTTCCTGAACCAGGTCTAATGCTTTGAAGTACCCTTTTTTGACTTTAATGCAACCTGCAAGCAGCTAAGAATGATAAATGATAATCATCAATAACAATGAAACTCAACACATCTAAGATAGTTGCTTGCATAATTTTAAAATCACGAGTTACATTTGGCATACCGTGCTGTAAGTAATAGCATCTGGTGTTAGACCTGCACGCTTCATATCATAAAACAATTTGATGCTGACATCAAATTTGCCACATCTGACAAGGCAACTTAGAACCGAATTACAGATGAAGACATTAGCTTTCATGGATTCATCTGGAATGCTATTATATATTTCCAGCACCCTTGCAGGATTGAGGCCCTTTCCCACAAACTTTATATAGCTGCTATAAGATGAAGCACTGATTTTGTTATGCTCTCTCATCCAATCAAAAAGCTGCAATAATCACAAAAATAAAAATAAAAAAAATTTTAAAAAAGAAAATATTCTCAACATTTGGAAAGCAAATAAAATAATAAAATAAAATAAAATCAACCATATTTATTATGGAAAAAGTACAGACCTAAAGGAAATAACTGCATGTCATGTAAAGATTTGCAAATAAGAGAGATTCCTTTGTTGGAAAAAAGGGAAATTATTAAATTTCAAAACCCAGAGATGCATAGTAATATTTAATTGGAGCTATCCAATACTGAATAACAAATATGGCAGAACCACCTGTATGTAAACACAGAAATAGTGAGATTAGACAGCAATATCTATACAAAGTGCTGGAAATTTTAAAATGAATGCACCTGAGTAAGATCTTGCCATCTTCCTTGCTTGCCTAAATTTCGTAAGATGACATTAAAGTCTTGCACCTTCAGGCTTCCTCCTAATCTGCAGGAAGAGTTGACAGATTGTTTCAGCCACAAGAAACCAACTTTAGCGAATGAATCTTTGTAAAAGGAATCCCTCAAATTGAAAAAATTAACAAACAAGATATCTCAAAAACTTTGGCCTTTAAAAGCAACAAAATTTACAGTCTGTTTTCCCCACGAGGTTTGTTTGAGCTACATAAACCAATTCAGATCACTGGAATAAATTGAGACACGTGCAGGGGAGGAGCCATGTTCTTAAAGACATTATGAATGCCCCCACCGCTCCTCCTCCTCCTCCTCCTCCTCCTCCTCCTCCTCCTCCACCACTCAAATAGCATTTACCCATGGGTATTTAGAAAGTTCTAAGTACACTCACAAAGTCATGGGAGAATAAATACACAATGCCCATTTACCAGAAAGCAATCTACAACACAAAGGAATATATATAATTAGTGAATAATCAATTCTTGCAACCAGATTACTCTGGTTGGTTACAAGAGCAAAGCTCTTGGGAGGGGTTGAGAGTTCAAATCTCAATTCCCTCAAATTCTCATAAAAATGTGGGCTTTAATTCCGACATACAAAAAGTATATAAAAAAAGGGGGGGGGGAACCTTGCACATGGCGACAATAAACATAGACAAACAGTAGGACTCTATTGCCCTACAAGTACACAATAGAGTCCCAAAGAAATGACAGCTTAAAATCAAGACATCTGCAAAATTCAAAATAGAATGAGAACAAAGTGGGCCATCTTCACAGCTCGTCAGAATTGATTTGCATAATTGCCCGATTAATACCATTACCAACTTAACTATAAAGGAACAAATCCATACAAAAAAAGAAGAAAAATAAATAAATAAATAAACAATTCAGTCATGGCACCAATAGCAATCTTTCCTGCGCATGATACAAAATTCATTAAATTTTGCACAAACGAAAACCTAACAGGGGAAGAAGAAAAGGGGGGACCAACTCCAACCGACCTTCGAAGAGCAGAGTCCAAATCAGGAGATTGCTCAACTTCGAGAATGGCGGCTTGTCTATCTAAGTAGGACTTGGAGTGAGGCCGTCTTTGACCAGCGACTACAACAGGTGGTGGTGACGACAGCGGCGCTTGCAGCTCTGCAAGCGGTTCTTCGACGAGTAGCTTTACCGCAGTTGATGTTGTAGCGGAGATACGTCGAGATTTGGTCGCCCTTGTGGCGGCAGTGACGGCAGTGGTAGATGATAGGAAGAGCGTTGGCGTTGGATGAGCGAGGATACACTGATGGTGAAAAGTGGTAGCTACCATTGTTATCTCCGCTTCTGCCTTCCATTCGCTGCCACTTCCATCACCGCGATGAATTTATATATATATATATACGTTATCCCATCCTTACTCCTGGAAACAGGGGATAATGTTCCGCCACTTGTTGGAGCCCCGTCACGTTGGAGGACGTGGGACCTAATTATCCCATTCTCACATAATTTGGTATTATATATATATATATATATATATATATCTCTGATACAGTATTTTTTAAAATAAGTAATTAAAATAATAAAAATATTAAATTTGAAAAATTATTTTTCTAAAAAAGTCCAAATTTGTAAAAAGTGGAGAACTTGAGAAAAATACTCGGTGTATATATATACACACACTAATTTTATGAAAAAAACATATTTTATAATAAATATTTTTTGATTTTCTTTTAGTTTTATTTTGAAGAATTTCTAAAACATACTTAAAAAAATTATTTATTATTTGCATGTCTAACAATTAATACATAATTAATAAATAGTTAAAGTGATAATTTATGTGTGAGAATGCAAATTATTCTGGACAATTTAACTAAAACTGAATTCATTTATTTATATAGACAAAACTATGGCATAAAAATGAAAAATTTATATATCTACACTTACTAAATTATGATCATAAGATCTCAAAATTCTTTTTATTTATCATTAAATAAAAAAATATTTAATTATCTACTAAATTAATAAATATAATAAAATAAGATAACAAAATAAACTCATTTAAACAAATTTAATTTAATAGTAAAAATAATATTTTATAAAATTTATATCTTTATCAATTATATCTTTTTTTTTATTTTCTCTTTTATAGATCTTTGTCTCTTTCTATTTCTCTTCATTTTTCTCTCTTTATTTCTATCTTTCTTTATCCCTCCCTTAGTCTTTTTAGCCATTTTATCTTTATCTTTATCTCTTTACTTTCATCTCATTCAGTCTTTTTTTATCCACTATATAGCCAATATATATTTGAGTATAAAAGTCTATGATTTATAAAAACTTAGAATAATATTATATCATAAGAATATTAGAGTAACAATGATTTTTGAAACTCATGAATAATATTCATAAACCTACTCAAAAAGTATTCATAACTAATTTAATTTAAAATATTTATAACTAATTTAATTTTAAAATATTAAAATTGAATCGAGAATAAAAAAAAGATAAATATCTTTAGCATAAAAGCATTAACCTTTGTAATTATAGAAGCCAACATATCATTAAAGGTCCTCAGTGAAAAAAGGCTCCTTGTAAATGATATACCTTTAAATGAAGGCAATAATGTCATAGACTATGTAATTAAACTTTAATCAAAACATGACATTATGTCATTGGATGTTTAGTAGGTATATTACTAATTTGCTAAAGAAAGTGTTATAATAAATTTTAATCAATGTAAAGGGTAGAAAACATAGCAACATTAATATCATGGCATAGTTGTTATTATCAAAGTTTCTTAGAGACATTTTTAAGAAAAAAAAAAGTTTACCCTTCAAATCTAAAGAGTTTCATTGAGTGGGTCTAGAAGAAAATATATATATATATATATACATATATATAATTAATTAATTATAAATTTTGTATATTTTAATTTTAATTTTATATTTTTAAAATTTATTTTAAATTAATTATTTTTAAATAAAAAATATTAAAAATTATTAAAAATTATATATTAATTAAATAAAAATTAGTAATTGTATAATTTTTTTAAAAAAGATTATTTTAAAATAATTTTAAAAAATATAAATTTCAAATGAAAATATATAAAAATTAAAAACCAAATAATAACTTTCCTTTCTAATTACAAATAATTCCATTTTTAACTAGTTACTTGATACTTACTTTAAAAATAAAAAAATAAAATAAAATAAAATAATACTTTGTTATCTTTATAAATAGGCATAATAATAGTTGGATTGATTTTTTTTTAAAAGAAAAGATGTACATAATTTTAATTGATATAGAGAAAACTATATTATTGAGTTTTTAAACAAGTGTCATGGTGGAAAATAAGTTAAAAGAAAAAGATTCCTACATCATGTTGTAATCTAATGAAATACTTGTATGAAAATATATTAATCCACTTGAGGACAGTAAGAAGTGAGATAATCGACCTTTCAATCACAATTAGATTACATCAAGAGAATTGGCAGCTTAAACTAAAATCAATGTCCCATTATGACATTAATTCACTTAAGGACAATAAGAAGTGAGACAATTGACTTTTCAGTCACAATTAGATTACATCAAAAGAATTAGCAACTTAAACTAAGGTTAATGTCCCATTGTGATATTGATCCATTTAAGGACAGTAGGAAGTGAGACAATTAACTTTTCAATCACAATTAAACTACATCAAGAGAATTAGCGGCTCAAACTAAGGTCAATGTCCCATTATGCATGTATTTGCATATGATATTGTCTTGATAGATGACATTGACAAAGGATTAAACTATAAACTATAAGCATAAAGGGATATCAATAATAGTTTGATTTGTCCGAAACATATATGATTACTTTGCATCTGAATTACTTAATTGAATGGCCTTGAGATGTATAAAATAAAAATATATATATTGTAATTTTAGGAATATTATAAGAGCTGTAGGATACATTATTAGCCTAAATAGTGTAACAAAACATATTTCATTATTTAGTCTTTATTATTAAGAGGAATAAAATTATTGAGTAGCTAAAAACTATAGTTAAAATAAAGATATGGAACTGGATTTTCATATGACCTACACATTCATATGAAGTTAGAAGATAAATGCAAAGAACAATTTGTTTGTATAATAATAAGTGTTAGAATGTGAATAAATAATATGTTTAAAACAAAGTGTAACAAAAATAAAAATATTTATATAGATTTGTGCTTACTATAAGAAAGATTGAATATATAAAATATTTATAGTAAAAAATGTGTTAGTCTCAAAAATACATAAAAGGAAGGTGAATTTAGTTAATGAAGAACACATGTCTATAATGCATGAAGTATGATAAATAAAATGATTGCTATAAATATAAAATGTAACATGATATACAAATAGATTAATGCAATTATAAAAATACTTATTATGGCTAAAGATAATAAAATAAATTAATCAAATTTAATTTATAAAATCAATAACTAATTTATATAAAGAAAATTTGTAAAACAATTAAAATATAATATGGTGAAGAATTTGTTAAGTATATGAGTTTGTATAATAAAAATAATTAAAAATAAAGAGAGTAAGATATGATAATTTATAAAAGTTTAGAGCTCTTATTCCTACATCCTCTTATTAAGACTATTGTCTTGGTAATTTTGAATCTACCATCAAGTTTCTCTAATAGGGCAAAAATTAGTCTTAAGGAGTTTTTAATCCATTTTTAAACTTATTTAATAAAGAGGAGACTAACTATAACTATAATATGTTCCTTAAGTATAACTGCACAAAAATTTATAACCTTATCATAACACATTTACAAAAATGTGTTTTCAAACTCTTAATTTCATTATTTTAAAATTTTAAATTGCTCACAAAATTTTTAAATGTTACTTCCTTCTAATAATTCTTCTTTTATATGCATTTTTTATTTTTAAACAAAACAACTTAATATAAATTTTTTATTGATGGTTATATAGCTATTACATAAGATGGTATTTATAAACCAATGAAATAGTCAATAACCTATTTGAAAAAAACTAGCTATTAGATTTAAATTTTTATATTTTGATCAAAATTCTCTACTAATAAACCTTTCCTATGTGATAAAATTTGAACATTGTTTTTATTTTTTTATTATTAGACAAAATCTAGATGATTAAGACTTTCAAATTGATTTGGGTAAGATTTTTTAACTATAATTTCTTTCCTTATTGACCCAAAAAATTAGTAATATAACTTGAAAGATTCTAGCTTTAAGAACTTAACTTTCTTTTCTTGTTAAATTAAAAACATGAACGTTGTGTAGCATTTTGAGAACTTAACTTTCTTTCCTTTTTTAGCTAAAAAAGTGAACTAAAAAATTCTAACAATGAGATCTTAAATTTCTTGACAAAATATAATTTTTTTTCAAGTTAGAAAGGTTTTGCTCCAACTTATTCTTGACCTACTATAATTTTTAATTTGGATTGAAAAATTATTTTCTTTTAGAGCTTTTAAAAGAATGAATTTTTCTTTAATTTACTAGTGTGAAAAGTTGTTAAAAATAAACTTTACTAATGCATGAAACTTAATTTTTCAAATTAAATTTTGTCAAGAAAAATTTAATTTTTTAAAATATGTTTTACTAGTGTTAATTTAATTTTCTAAAGTTAATTACATCACATAAATTTCAATGTTTTTTTTATGTCAATGTACAATAAATAGAAAAATATTTTATGACATATGATAATAATATTATTTAAATAAATATAGTTGATTATATAATTATTTAATTATTGACATATCGTAATTTAATAATATAATGATCTAACAGAATATGTACCACTAATTGATGATAAATTAAGTGAATAACATTTATATTATTTAGGAAATGTTAATATAAAACTATAGATATTTAGACATAGAATGGATAGTCTAAGATTTCATAGACTACAAGAATTGTCAGAAGCTCAAAGAAAAATTTTAGTAGAGTTCAAAGAAAAAAAACTCAAAAAAAATTTTAAAAGAAGTATAATTTTACAAGTCAAATATTACATAAACTATTTAAGAATTATACTACTATTTAGGATTTTTTTAATTTTTCTTTTTTTAATTAAATATTTTTTATTTAGTATATAAAATATTTTTGTATTTAATTAATTTTCTTAATTAGTTAGCTAATTTTAATTATAAATATGTAAAAATTCAAGAATTAAATTATCATGTGAACCAATACTTTCAATAAATATTAATTTTATTATTATCTTTCTCTTTGAGAATTTTTTTCTTAAATTTAATCAAATATTAGTCTTATTTTTGTTAAATACTATGTTATATTTTAATTTAAAATGTGACCAAATTCATATTATTTGATAATCTTTAATTAAAAATAATTTAAAATAATAATATATCATTTCAAATTTATTTTATTATATATATAATAGAACACATTCATTAAAAGCCTGATATCACGAGGAAAGGACCTCATCCAAATTTGTTCCCTCGAGAAGGCATTAAAAGCCTTAGCAAGGCCGTGAGTAACTACATTTGCTTCCCCATGCACAAGTTGTATTTCAAAACAAATGAAGCTTAAAGATAGGCAGGATATGCCTATTGCAATTTGGTTTAACAGGGTTGTTTTTTGGCTGTGACCCTTTTATCACTAGAATAAAATGAACACAATCTGATTTCATCACAATCTTAACATAAGAACAAGTTTGTCGCAACTCAAACCCCCGAGCGGATTGTCATTAACTCAAGGGTTTTAACGCTGAAGTTGTTCATCACAGGTACGGTTGGGACAAAAATTACCTACCCCGAATGGTTGCGAACGACAACCCCCTTAGTGGGAAGAAGAGCAGTGTTAGTATTGATTTTAAATACACGCATGGTAGGAGCACACCGCACCTATTGAGCACGCTGCAGTAGGTAGGCTGTTCCTCGGAAGCTCTAGTTGTCGATGGAAACCATTGTACAGGGTTTATTGTCGTACCTACGATGAATTGCAGAGAACTCGTTTTTGGTGCATTGAAAAGTGTCAAGCTTGGTCTGTGCCCACCAACTAAAGCCATAAGAAGAGTGTCATCAGAGTAATATTGAGCCCTGAAAGCCTACGAAACCAATCATAAAAGGAAGACCGAGATAGTAAAAGCATGTCGCTTGGAAAAACCAATCACAGAAGGAAGACCGAGGTAGGGTTTGGGCCTTTTTGTTGCCATTATACCAAGACTTACCTAAAATTCATTTTTTAAATCCTCTCGCACATTTCAGCTGAAAGAAAGTTTTGATTTCTTTATACTTATTTTCTACCCAAAGGCTCTTTTATATCAACTCAACGACTGTTTGATATGATTGAGATTGAGATTTCATTATTGTCATTATCATTGTTGTCGAATGTTGATAATCAGTGTGAGCTTGAGAATTTTAGTTTAGTTTGGTATATTAAGTAATGTTATGTTGACGGGTAAATCTTTCAAAGGGAAATGAAGATTTAACAATAGAAATTAGGGGTGTTGTTCATCGAATCGTCCAATCCGCTCAATCCGACCAATCCAATCAAAACTAATTAGAAATCATCAAAATCGTTGAGAACAGTTTAAATATAGTTTGTAATTTAAACGAACTATACACTACTAAAGTATAAAAATATATATAGGTCATATTGTTATAAAAATAAAAATAAAAAACACTCAATCATCCCTCACAGCAGGCAACCCTTTTACACACAATGCATTGAATTGATTATAGATATTAATCATATATATATATATATTATTTTTAATTAGTTATTTTAAAAAAATTAACTTTCTCGCTTTTCATACTTTTAAAAATTAATATTTGCATATTGAAGATTTTGATTATTGGATAAATTGATAATATAAAAGCCACGGCGAATGGGAATTTTAATCTCAATAAACGTGATTGAAATTGCTGGAGTGATTAAATCGGTTTGGGATCCGCCCAATGAAAATGAGAATTAAACCGACCCCAATCGAGCTGAGGACACTCCGACCGAAGATTCGTTAGAGAGACGGTGTTTTGTTGCTCTTTTGCTGTGGAAGTCGGGGGGCTAAGAAAAAGATGAAAAGAACCGAACATAGTGGGGCGTCGTCCGTGCCGTCGTCGTCACCCGGACAACCACCGCACTTGTTTCAATTTTCAAACCCCAGAAGAGAACGAATCGGGTACAACGGCACCCGCCACAACAACGACCACAACCTTTGTTTATTGATGCGCCCGCGCCTCTCTCTCTCTCTCTCCCCCCCCCTTCCCTCCTTCCCTCCCGAGTCCACGTGGGACGTCGGCGTCACGTCATGCAACGGTGGGTCCCACCAGCGCGTGTTCTGGAATGTTGTCTCGCTGGAAAGTGGGTGAACGGGGAGGGAGCGCCATATATTTTCTTTTATTTATTTATTTTTTTTATATTTTTGTGGCAAATGTAGTGGGATGTAGGATGAGCCAAGCTACCTATTTTGTATTTTATAATCAGCTGTAGCCAGGCGACCTATTGTACCTCGTGTGAGTTGTGGAATTGTGTGTGTGTGTGTGCGCGCGCGCGTGGATAGTTTGAAGGGTGAAGGACCCGATTAGAACCTTCTTGTGCCAGCCGGCGTGGCCAATTTTATTGTGCGTAATTAATATATAAAAATTTTAATTTTTAATTTTAAAAATATAATATATAAAAAATATTATATTGCAAAACTTTATAATTTTTTTTAAATAAAAAAATCTATTTATTTTTTTTCTCACTTATTTATAAAATAACCGATTTATCTATTTATAAAATTATTATTTTCTTTCGTGATGCCTTCTGCTCTTCGGCAAATAAAAAATTTTCATTTTTATTTTTATTTTCGTTAAACATAAAAACGAAAAACCTTCTTCTCTTCCACTTCTTCATTTACCTGTTACTGGCTCGTTCGCATCTCCGCGAATTTTAGTCTGTTATTGCATTTTTTAGTTTTTTTTTTTTTATTTTTTGGGATAAATAAATAAAGTGTAAAGTGAAATGATGCAATAATATCCATGGAATGATGATGGTGGTGGTCCCATCTCGTCATTAAAGGAGGAAGCAATGCATGTTTTAACTTTGTTTCCCTTAGTTTAGTCGTTCGGACTCTACTCCTATATACGCCGACGAGCGAGGAGCCGGTCTCCGTATCATTCGTCCTTCCCCTATAGCAGGTGACTCCGTGTTTGCTTGCTCGTGCTGTTCTTAAGTTCCCGTTTCGGTTTTTTTTTTTTTTTTAATTTTTGATTTAGTCGTAATTTGAGGATTCGCGTTTTGTGTTGACGGTTGCAAATTGCAATTTAGTTTGTTTTATTATTATTATTTTTTTTTTCTGGGAGAGTAATCTGGAAGCAATCTTATCGTTTGTTGTTGTTGTTGTGTGCGTGTATGCTTTTGGTTTGAGATCTTCTTGATGTGGTAAATCGTTTTCTCTGGTAGGTCGATTTTAGGATGATTGATTCGTGAGCGATTTGCAAACTGTTAATCAGAGTTTGGATGACTGCATGTGTTCCTCACGGTGTATCTGATCCACAATTGAATATTAATTATGAAATATATTATCTGAAAATGAAAACTGAGTTGGGTGAATCTCAATCATTACTGATTATTAAAATTTTAATCAATGTTATTTAACAAAAGCAAAAGGCCAAAGGAACAAAAGAAATCAAAAGCAAAGAAGACAGACAAGATGAAGACAGAGTAGGTAAATTAATTGTGGAACTGGTGTGTGTGTGTGTGTGTGTGTGAGAGAGAGAGAGAGAGAGAGAGAGAGGAAAGGTGGACAAGACAAAGATTTGTAAATTTGGTATTTGTAGGCGTTGAAGCCGCCTCTCTTTTTATATGGGGAACAAGCTATATGACCTTTTATTTCTTTCTTTTTCTTGCCGCTCTGTTTTTCCCTCTTTGGCTTAAAAATTTCCTCCTCTTTTACTTCTTTGAGCTACCTTACTTGCTTGAAGTCAGAAGATGGATTGATTTTCCCTTTTTGTCACAGGTGACTTTAATTTCTTTTTTTTTTCCTCCTTTCTTTTTGTGTGTGTGTGTGTGTGTGTGTGTGTGTGTGTTTGTTCTGGATTGTTGTTTTGCTGGAAAGTAGTTGAAAATTGAGGTAGAATTGAACAGGGAGGGAGGGAGGGGCAGATATTTTCATTTTGTAGCAGTAGCTGGGATAAGCCAAGCTTAGATAAGCTACATAGTGTAGTAGCCAGGCAACTTATAGTATTTTGAAATTAGCAAAACCTAAGGCTGCTTATTGTATTTTGTGGATTGTGCTAAATTTCAATTTAATCATGAGTGTTAGGGATGTGTGTGTGTGTGTGTGTGTGTGTGAATAGTTTGAAGGGTGAAGGAATTGCTTAGAACCATCCTCTGTTAACATGGTAAACTCTATTCTGTAGAATTACAGGGACTAAGGACCTCGCAAATGGTGCTGTTACATCAATTATTTCAATTGGAAGATACTGTAAAGTATTCTCCTTAGCATACCTTTCTCTATTTTTCTGCCATTCTGGTTTTTTTTTTTTCTCTTTTGTCAGTAATATCATGCTACTGTACTTGCACCGGATTACAATTCATTTTTGTTTCATCTTGTGTATTTCATCTTCCCATAGGGTGGATGAGAAGGCCTTCTGGAGTGGAGAGATGTATATTGGTCACTTTGAGGGAGCACTTCCCCATGAAAAGGGAAAATATACATGGGCCGATGGCACGTTTTGTGAGGGTGATTGGGAAGATGGCAAAATGACTGGAAAGGGTCAGATACATTGGCCATCTGGAGCAAAATATGAAGGTGATGTCTCTGGTGGCTACCTTCATGGATCTGGCACCTTTGTAGCACCTGATGGATCTGAATATAGTGGCGCATGGAGGATGAATATACAGCATGGGGTTGGGAGAAAAAAGTATTTGAACTCAGATATTTATGAAGGTTCCTGGAACGAAGGAGTACGTGAAGGTAGTGGCAGGTATTCTTGGAATAGTGGAAATACATATGTTGGAAATTGGAAAGGTGGAACAATGTGTGGTCGAGGGGTTATGAGATGGGTGAATGGTGATATTTTTGATGGTGCTTGGTTAAGTGGGTTTAGACATGGGTCTGGAGTTTATAGATTTGCTGATGGAGGATTTTACTTTGGAACGTGGAGTAAGGGCTTAAAGGATGGAAAAGGAACCTTTTATCCCCCTGGAACCAGGCATCTGTCTCTAAGGAGGTGGAATAGCTCCCTAACTTTTGATGATAGTGGAAGAAGTTCGTTATCTTGTAGTTCGCTAAATTCAGAGGAAGGCAGTGTTTCAAGACCAAGTGTCATGCGCAGTCTTTCTGAGAAAATGTCCGCTGGTGAAGATAGGAGCATTCCTCATCCTCCTAGAGAAACTATGTACGATGAACCATCATGCTTGCTTTCCCATACATCTGACAGAGGCCAAGGTGAAAAGCAGAACAAAAATCCTGTTGTTTATGAAAGGGAATACATGCAGGGAGTTCTTATCAAAGAGCTACTTGGAAATGCAGAACTACCACACAGAACTAAACAGAGAAATAAATTTTATGTGAGAAAAGCAAAGTGGAAGTGCATAGACATTTTTAAAGGCCGTAGGAGCTACTATCTAGGGCTCAATTTGCAGCTTGGCATAATGTAAGTGGATAGGATCCTCAAAGTTTGCCCCTTCTATTATCTCCCCCATCTCCTAAAATCATAGAAATTTCTTTTGGGGGTTTCTGGGGAATTCAAATTTTTTACACATCATTCTCTCACATATCGTAATGCAAAGGCTCATTAGAGTAGGGTCTGTTGCATGCATGGTAATGCATCATATGTGCTGAAGTTGGGTGTATCTGCTCATTTTCCTTGAGTTATCATGCCATTCAATGAAATTTTGGAGGTCATGGATATAGGACCAAATCCTTATTTATAGTTGATTGGTGTTATTTATTCTGCTGTTATTTATTTTAAATGATACTTTGTACACAATCAACAGCATGAATATAGGAACATGGGTGTTCTCTTGTTATTTATATTCTTTCTTCAAGATGTAGCTTTTACCATTGAAATATGAGTATGCTCTGTTTGTATTATCACTTTTTTATTGGTAATTTTTTTGTTTGTAAATACCATGAGATCATAAAAGTTTCTGTTTTTTGCTTCATTGGTGCTCTCTTATTTGAAATAGAACAAATTGCTGAATTATTCTTGGCCATGGATAGGATTCTTGATATTCCTTTTACAATTCTATTCTTTGATGTTTCTTCCTTTTTTTCTGGCATATAATTGGACATCAGTATATTTGTGCAAAAAATGCTTGTTTTCAAGCTCACAGGTACACTGTTGGCAAGATCACGCCTGTGCCTATGCGTGAAGTTCGAATTTCTGATTTTGGAGAACGAGCTAGGATACGGATGTATTTCCCCAGAAAGGGATCCCAGTTTACTCTTCCGCACCATTCAATTGATTTCTATTGGAAAGATTATTGCCCTATGGTATTTAGGTAATTATTGTGTTACAGTTTGCTCAACTTTAGAAAGAAATTGGCATTGTGAGCAGCATGCATCTTAATCATTTGACATTACAAACTGCATGCACCATCATTTTTGGATTTCTACTTGATTGATTGCTGTTTGTTTTAGCTTTACTCCAAATGCCTGCCAATACATATTACTTATTCCTACATTATTTTGGTACAACTCATTGATGCCAATCTTAAAACATAACCATCGCAAGCATTTGACACCCTTAAGTTGGTTGGAGCACTTATCAGAAATGAAAGAATTGTCCAAGATAAGTTTAACGAAACATTGGTTCTTCCAAATGATTACTTTACCTCAATATTGATATATGAAACAATCCCTTATATTAGTAAGAATCTGCTTAATGGGATTATTATGACTTTCAAGTATTGGAATATTCTAAAAGAGTTTGTAGTTCCCTAATTTTTAGGGACTGGCATTTGAACCTTATACCAAGGACTAAAGAGCTCTTTACCACTAGACTATGGGACTAGTGGTGAAGTTTGCATTGGTTTTCAGCTTTTTGGTCTTGACTATAATTAGGAGCCCATCCAAATATATATATATACATATATATATGAGATCAGTCTCTTAATATGTCATTTTCAGTGAAATATATTACTGCAAGGCCTATGAATTGCCAAATACATCAAAACAGAGGAAATTTCTCCAAACCCTCAGCGTAATGGAGGAAGCGCACCTCCTTTTCCTCTACTTTTCTTGCCTAGCTTCAAAAGGAGCGCTTGTGACACCTCCTTTACATTTTGTGGATAGCCTATACCATTTAGCCTCACAGCAACAGCCTTGTGACATAAGATGAATAAATTTGATCGGATATTCCATGTTTAAGTCGTTTTGGGTTTGTAACAGCCATTTCAATCAACCATGAGGGTTGAATGGATTCTGACTTAGATTTGTCTAGATGTTCTGTTTCTTCTGAAGGGGATGGGGATGCTTGGATTTATCATCCAAATCAATCATGGAAATCCAAGACATTTCATATGCTATGAGGTGCCAAGATAATTGGATGTGAATACTGGATTTCAGTTGTGGATGGTTGTTCCATGGGAATGGCAATGATTTGGACCACTTTTTTCCATGTGATGTTTACCTTGAAAGAGATTATTGAGTTTGTAACTTCTAGCATATTTATTGGCACCTATCCGCAGAAAAAATGATCAAATATGGAAGGGAGAGGCTGTCTTAACTCTACATTTATCCCCTTCATTTGGTTCTCCTTCTCCCTAGTGCTGATCTTCAATTGTCTCTCCTGCATTCTTCTATTAGCTTTGTTGAATGAAAAAAAAAGAAAAAGAAAAAGGACTAATATTACTTCTTCAACATTTTTATTATTTTTTCATTTATAGTTCTTGCTTTTATAGTCAGACTTATATGCTTATGTTGTGACAAATTCTGTTCTTTTCACAATGCCCATTTTCTTTTTATGTTTTGAATGATTTCCTCTTTTCTAATGTGGTATGTAATATTTGTGAGGTAAGGTTTTTAATGGGCAAGAGGCTTTTGAAGTAATCTACTCTTTTTGCATGAGTAATTTTCTCATTCCATATGGATGCTGATTCTTTCAATCACATATCTTATCCTTTGGCGTTGCTATATGCATTGCAATAGTTTTAGCATATGTCCTTTGGGTGTTTTAGTAACTTCTTCAATTTGTGGGACCATAATCTCAGGAATCTGAGAGAGATGTTTAAGTTGGATGCAGCTGAGTACATGATGTCCATTTGTGGGGGTGATGGTCTGAGGGAACTTTCTTCTCCAGGGAAAAGCGGCAGTATCTTCTATCTTTCTCATGATGATAGATTTGTAATCAAGACATTAAAGAAGTCTGAACTCAAGGTTTGAACTCAAAAGCTTTCTTTTTGTTACTACATGATCAATCTTATCATGTTGAAAGTCAGCTTGTTTGTTTGCTAACTCAAGTGTAGGACATAAACATATATGTGATGGATGAGACCAAGACTCTTTCCTACATAAGGCAAAGTACTCCTAAATAGTGAAACCAAAACCAACTAACAATAGAAATAGTTAACTCCCACTTCACCTTTTTTTGTTTTCCTTTGATTGATCAAATCCTACTCTACTTGATAACACCTTCATTTTCCTTTTACTTCTTCCAAGGAAGGTGATAATGTTTATATTCTTTTTCTCCCATGCAGTCCCTTCTCAAGATGCTGCCCAACTATTATCTTCATGTAGGGGAGCATGAAAATACTCTCATAACAAAATTTTTCGGGCTTCATCAAATAATGTTGAGAGGCGGAAGAAAGGTATCTACATCCGTCATATGGCCATACAATACTTTTTGCATCCATCTCGCACATATCTGTTAGAATTTTTGTTTCTCCTTTTGTTAATAGGTACAGTTTGTTGTGATGGGGAACATGTTTTGCACAAAACTAAGAATTCATCGTCGCTACGATCTGAAGGGCTCCTCTCAAGGAAGATATACAGATAAAGATAAAATTGAAATTAAGACCACATTAAAAGACCTTGATCTAGCATATGAATTCCATATGGATAGATTGTTGCGAGAGTCCCTCTTCAAGTAAGTTCTCTTGACTTTGTATTTTCTTGTTTCAAAATCTCATACTCTTTGATTGTTTACATGAATTGATAAATCCCAAGAGTAAACATGAAAGGATGCGGTTGTGTGCTAGGCAAAGCCATGAGATATATTGAGGTTAAACTTACTTGTTTTTGGTTGAAAAAACTCTTGTGGAAACGTTGCTTGGAATGGTTACTAGCTAAATAACGTTTATGCACTTTTTATTTAATTTTACCTGACTGTTCTTAATGGTGATTGAACTTATCTTGTTGGCAATTTTCTAATTTCTAAATTCCATGTCATCTGGTTTTTGATATGTAGCATGCTTCTCTTCTTCTTTTTCCCTTCTTGTTTTTTTTTTTTTAAATTTTTTTTGGGATGGGGGTGGGTGATAAGCAGAGGCAGTTCTCACACAACAATCAACATACTCTCTTATGGGGCAAATGGCAATTTTATTGTAATGGCATGCAAAGATTGAAGTTAAATGTCATCATTGCAACAAGTCAGTTTGTTTTGTACTTTCACCAAAAAAAGAAAATAGGGTTTTTGTACTTGAAAAAATCTGTGTAAAGTTGATGGTTCTTCTATGTCATTGACTAGATTTGATCTTGGGTCCATTAGGGCTGACTACTTCTTCTTACTGAAATTTACCATCCTACAAATGCTGAAACAAACTGTAGTCTAGAAGTTCAGATTACCTAAGAGAAGCTTCTGGAATGTACCACAATGATCATAATAAATTCTTTTTTTTTTCTTTCTTTATTCCACGTCCCCAGATAGCTTAGTTCATGATTGGAATGTAGCCCCAGCAAGTGCCAATCTTGTACTGTTTGGGCATGTTCTATAATTTTAAAGCATCATCACCGCCACTTTCCCTCCTGTTCTCTTGCCATTTTTGCTCTACTTTTTATTTGTCCTCTATCTCTTCCACTTGTTTTATTTGTTTTCTTTTGTACATTTGTCCTTTTTCAATTTATTGGCACCTATTTTGAGTGCTTTGTTTTGACAAAAGCATATCTAAACCCGTAAACTTTACTAAATTACCTATATAGATGCTGGCATTTTATATTTGTTCAATTTAATTATTGCATTGCAGCACTGTAGCAATAAACTCAATTAGAGATAATTATTACAGATGCCACAGCTGCAAATGAGAGGTGACATGTAATTACTCTGTCATTTTTAGAGTAAAAACTTATCATACTATCCATGTCATGAATTTATGCATAATAGTCTTTTGCTTTGGGTTGATAGGGGTTGTTGAATGGTTAATGGCAAGAACTGTATAACAGTGCTTTATTATGAGAATGATGGAGCTAGGGGATGTCTCTTATAATGCCTCATGTGATAAACTGAGCATTTAGTTGGATTTGATTGTTCCAATATTGCAAGCATAGGGCCCAATTAAAAAAAATTAGGATTATGAGTATCTATGTATAATATTGTCAAGTTCAAGAGCTTAAATGTACTTTCATTTGTATTTTAACATGCATCCAGATGATGCCAATTTTCTCTTTTGGTGAATAAGTATTTCTTTTTCATTAGTAATTTTCCTTTTGTTTAACTATGTCAACTTCCTAATTATCAGTAAAAATATTTATCTTCCTGTGCAGACAGCTTTCTCTAGACTGCATGTTCCTGGAGTCTCAACAAATAATTGATTATAGCCTTCTTTTGGGGTTGCATTTTAGGGCACCTGAGCATTTGAAAGCCCTATTAGAACCTCCTGCTGCCATGCCAGATCATGAGATTATACCAGCAGGTAAACTTTATTTTATGATTTTTTTTCTCTCCTTTATCTGTAGTCAAAGATTTAGACCTTCCAAGTCTCTGGATAGCTTAAGATAATTCCTGGAGTTGTTCTGCTAAGTGATATTTCGTCTTCTCCTTTGTGGCATACATATTTGTTTATTTATGATTGCTTTTGACTGCTGCAATTTGCTTTGTCAGTATTAGTTTATCCTCAGCTATTCACGAAGTCATCTAAAGAAAATTTTCTGGGATGACTACTTAAATTGAAACTTTGTTTCATATCAAACTGAAGCAAAGGGAAATATTTCATATGATAATGATTTTTTTCCTTCATTGCACCACTGCACAGTCGGGAACTGGTATGGCCTTTTATCCTCGACACACCATTATATTTTGCAGTGTGTGGGGCACAATGATAGGAAGATGAGAGGCAGAAAATAAAATAAAAGGGGGAAAGAAAAGAGGAAGGCCTACATTAAATGATCAACCATCTCTTGTGATTATTATTATAAGCCGTCATATCTGAAATGAACTATTTCCAGACCAAATGCCTGATGTAGACCGTGAAGAATCCATGGACTGCTTCTCCAGTTGTACCACCTTCCTTAGGCCACTGGCATAAAGAATATTCTTGATTTCTGTAGTTACATAGCTGGCTAAAGCCTTGAAAAAGGTGTAAGAAATCAATTTTTGAGTTAAGATGAGGAAAGTGGGCGCAGGGGCCAATGCCCTAACTCCTGCAGTACAAAACAGGTTGCTGATAGCAGAACTTCTAGTTGAATGTCAATGTGAGAAATCTTCTTCCCTGAGGATACTGTTAATCTGCTAACAGCTTATTTAGGCCTTTGGATCCTGCAGAGCAGCATAGGTCAGGTTTTTACATCCTGTCATGGAACCAGGGTTATATGGGATTATGATTGATCACCTTTTTAAAGTAAAACACACTCTTTTTGCTGGTTATAAGCTCTTGTTCATTGTACCCATATACCTTTCCTTTTTCTATTTGTGTGTGTTAATCATTTTTTGGGGTTTTGGGGGAAGGAGGTTGGGGGTGCTCTTGTTGCCTCAGCATTTCTATTGCAGTCTATTTTTAGCAAAAAATAAAAAGGAAAGCACCTTTTTTTTTCCCGTTTGATACATTTTATGAAAAGATGAATGGGGGCTTCTTCAAAAATAAAATCCAAAATAAGGAGATGTTGGTAATCATGGCACTCAGTTTGATTTGTTTTTGAGATTTATTTATCTTTTAGCATTGCTCTCTCTCTCTCTCTCACCCCCCCCCCAATCTCAACCCAGAAACTGGCTTCGAGAATGACAACTTTGTGATGCAGGGTTCTGAAAAATGAACTTGAAAGCATTGTTGCTCCTTGATTACAACATGCAAATTTGTACTGACCATTTACTGAAAAATTTTGGCACTTCAAAAATTAATTCTGTGCTTTTGAAGAGTGATACCATAATGTCCTATTCTTTTGGAAAATACTTCCATTTGCTGTGTAGATGATGTACTATTTATTTACAAGAAGTCAATGGCCCGATTAAAAGATAAGTCCACACTGGGGGCATCCCTTTATGACTTTTCACTGTAATTTGGTTGAAATGACTTGCTCACTCTTGGCCATTGTTTTTGCACATGATGAAACATACTGTATTTGACCTTTCTGCAGCATGCATCCCAAAATGAACTCAAACTAGTGAGCTTTGATTCAATTTTGGAATTGATTGCGAAAGGTTGCTCAGTCAGTGTATATAGGCATTAAAATATTCTTGGTGCTTTTAGGCCTAGTTATTACTCTGAGTAACCTCAACTGTGAAAGCCTTATGGATTTGACTTTTATTGGTGGTGAAAATTTCACTTTGCATGTTGTGTTCTGATATGGTAATCAAGTTCAATTTTCCAGCTTGAATGCCTGATTGCCTAGCTTTCTGTTTATGATACATATTTATAGGTCAATCTGAATTGAGATATGTCTCTGTAAACCTACCACATAGTGTCATAGGCAGTAACCTGATTTTTTCATAACTTCATTGATTAGAGTTTTGTTTCCACTAGGTGCAACCCCGCAAGGAGAGCTCCTGATTCCCCCAAAAGGCCTGCTTCTAGTCACTCATGAACCCAACTTTGTCAATACAGCACCAGGTCCTCATATCCGAGGAAACACATTGAGAGCGTATTCTGTAGGAGAGAAGGAAGTCGATCTCTTACTGCCCGGAGCTGGAAGGTACCGTCTATATTCCAAATTTGGTTACTCAAACACACAGATATTTGTTGTGAAAAGGGGGCCATTTGGGCAGAACCTACATCTATACTTGAGGTGATTGTAGTAAAATATAGTTTATAGTTTATAATAGCAACTTGTTTATACATACTAATTAATATTAGAATAGTCATGGGATTCACCATTAAATAATTTAAGCTTTTGGGTAGGACAAGATGGTTCATTACATAGAGTACAAGTGCCACATATATTTGGGAACAGTGTTCTAGTCTGGCAACTACATTACTTCAAGTTCTCTTGGGTGACATGCTAGTAGGGCCTAGCAAATTTCAAGGGATATTGAGATTTGAGAGTAGTGAAGTCTGGGTTAAATACAAGATTCTGGCTTGGTATATATATGCTCATCTTCACTCAGATGCACACAGATTGGGCGCTTTATAGCTATTATCTTTCCTTGAATGGCAGCCCAATCTTAATATAATTTGAATGAAAATTTGTAACAAGTTTTCCAATGATCCAGACTTAATTGGGACATTAGTCTGGCTATAAGACTGGTTGTTTTGCCATTCATGTCTAGCTTGGCCCATCTGCTTGTTCTCTACATTTCTCCAGGCCCTTCTGATGCTCTTTGAGTCATTGTTTGCCGTTTACTATCAACTTCATTGGATTCAATGTATCATTTGAAACTCATCTTTGATTTAAGCATTGTTTGATCCCATGTCACTACCCTCACCTATAGACTTCCATCATTTTCATCTTAAACTATCAACATTTTCTGTTTGTAATTTTTCTCGTACGATAATTTTTCTTCTGGGATAGGCAAGCCTCGGTGTAACTATTGTGACCTGGAGTTATAAGTTTGAGTTAGGGAAACAATGTATGTTTGAACTTTCTCTTGACCTTATAATGTGGGACTTTCGTGCATTGAGTGTCTTTTTTAATATTTTTTCTTTTAGCCCCCAGGATATGATGCCAAGCAATTTTCAAAATGTGTTTGCATGAATCTTCGGGTATCTTAGCGCTCTTAGTTAGGTTGCTACATCTGCATGTTAGTTTTGTGGAGGAATTATTCCAATCAACTGCTGACCAATTGCATTTGTACTTAGGTTGCCGGTGCAATTAGGAGTAAACATGCCAGCTCAGGCTAGTCACAAACTTCTGCAGGAAAACATTCATTCCTCAGACATTGAACTTTTTGAGGTCTATGATGTTGTCCTCTACATGGGCATAATAGATATATTGCAGCAATACAATGTGAAAAAGAAAGTTGAGCATGCGTGGAAGTCATTGAAGTTTGACCCTCTCACAATTTCTGCTGTCGAACCCAAATTGTATGCCAAACGGTTCATCAATTTCTTGCAGAGAGCTTTTCCTGAGTAACTTGACAAAGATTTTGTGTGTTTCCATTAAAAGCTTTTTTTCCCCCCACTTGCTCTCTCTCTCTTTTTTTTTTCTTGGGGGGGAGGGGGGGTTCGGTGTGCGGGATCATGTTCTTTTGATCTTCAATGTAGTCTTTCATCGGTGCTTGCTTCAGAACAGTATTCTTTGTAACCATTTATTTGGTATTTATTCCCAATATAAACATGTCTGCCTTCACATCTGTATAGTGACATTTGAATATTACAAGACTTACGTATGCGTGTGCAGGATGTTCTCTGAGCTGTAGTTATAGGAAAAACAATATGATGGTGAAATGCAACGACCATAAGTTCTCTGGCTTCTGAAGGTTGGTGTTTTAATGGCAGCCGATTGTGTGCTTTCCTATGTCTACATTTTAACCTCTATTAATTCGCGCAAGCGAATGAAAAACAAGAAATGAATTCTAATGCCGGAAAAGAGGAGGAGAGTGCATTTAGGACGACCAGGGACTGCAACCGATGTCAAAGCTAGGTCCCTTCAAAGGTGGGATGCGTTCATGATTTTGTTGAATTTGTATTAGGATTCGATTGTACGGACTTATAATTTTATGGACTTATTAGCAAACAATAAGGTAGTATACCACATGCAAAACATTTCAAATTGTATGGATAATATTTTATATAATAAAAAGGTATTTTAAACGGATATTATTAGATTACTATAAAATTTTATTTATATTGTATAAAATATTAGTATAACATAAAATATTTTTATTTAGTGTAAAATTTTATTGTGTTTAAATAAACCTATGAGATTTGTGTAAAAGAAGAATTTTTTTCTTTTTATTGGCAGTTTTTACCCTCAATAATCATTAACCCTTTCGAAGGGTCAAGGCATTGAGACACCTAAATCAAAAATTAGTAAAAATAGATGAAAATATCCTAAAATTGGTTGTTTTACCATCAACCTAAATCGAATCACAAGAGATTAAATCAGTGAGGGACCTAGACCTACCGCAACACAGCAACTCTCTTTTGGTTATGTGTCGGATCTGACTTTGGGCAACAAATTTTACAGCTTTTTACTTTTAACAGGAGAAGATGTGTCCGGAGACGCAAGGACTGAAAGGAAAGAAAAGGGCAGCAAAAAGCCAAGGGGTGGAGTGAGAGAGACTGTGAAAGAAAGAAAAAAAAAAAAAAGTGAAATTGCTTTAAGTTAGACTTGAAAAACTTTTGGTTAAGAAAAATTTTTTAGGAATTATATTTTACATCAAAATTTTCCTAACAAAAGGAAAAGAAAAAAAAACTTCATTTTCGGATTTTTTTTTTGAATTTTCAATTTTCTAAACATTTCAGATTTTTTTCAAAACATTTTCAAATTTCTATAAATTTTTAGATTTTATTTTGAGTTTTTGGATTTTTTCAAAAAAAAAAAAAAATTCCTCTTTTTATTTGCAAGTTTTCTTTTTGGCATTTTTCGAGATTTTTAAAATTTTCAGAATTTTTTTAAAAAATGCGGTGTTATTTAAAAAAAAAAAAAAGAAGATATGACATACAAGTGAGCACTAAGCAGTTGATATAACACACTGATATGATATATTTAAGAGCAAATTCATAAAAGACCAAAACCATTTATGAAAAACACATGAAGAACAAATTTGGCAAAGAAAAAAGTTGCGAGACTTAGAGTAGCGAAATATAAAAAGGGTGAAATTAAGCTTTTAGCCTAACAAAATACTAGAACGAAATTATAACAAAAAATTCTTGTGACTCGAAGGTTAATTAAATGTAGAATTAAAATCTTCTTATTATTGTATTGTTATTTTATAGTCAGTTTTTCAACCTATTTTCCTTTTCTTTTTAACCGTTTCGACGCATTGATCTACCACTAAAACTTTTTGATCATGGGGGATTTTTATGTCCGCGTTGAGATTTTTTTTTTTTTTTTGTTAAACAAAAAGGCTGGAAAAGAGAAGTGGAATCCTTTAATAGAAAACCGAGAAGATTTCCGAACTATTCATTACATTACAACTTTCCTACCAATTAGTAGCAAATTTATCCAGCTGGGCAAGCAAGATTATGCCAAATTCACCAACTGATTCATACATCAGCTGGCTTTAAAGGAAAACGCAAAATGATTATTTGTCGTTAACACTCACAAGTCCTTCCAAGCCATACCGGAGACACTGAGCCAGCAAATGGCCAAGGACCACCTTCACTGAGCTAAGGAAATGGCACAACACAATAACCCACCAAATGACAGCCACCACCGAAACACAAAGTGCTCTATAAAGCATTGAACATTGTAACACCCTCAAATTAACAAATGAAAACCATTACAATAAACACCCGCAGAGACATTAAACGTATAAAATTAGTTTAAGCATACCATCATTTTGAGCCAATTGCAAAAGACAACTTCGGTCTTGATTTGTTCTTACCCAACACTTTCATCTGGTTTAATCGCTCTTCCTCATCTTGCTGCTTCTTTCTTCTCATTGCTTCTTCCTTCTGCCTCTGCAGCTCTTCTAGTCTTACATATCTTTCCTCTTCTCTCGGCTGCCTCTCCAAAGCTTCCCTTCTCTGACCTTCTTCCACCTTCCTCCAGTTCTCCTCAAGCATTCTTTCCAGCTCTTTCTTTTGCTTCCGGGCTTCTTCCTGTAGGCCAACACAAGTTAACTGCATTAGCAACGCCAAAAGCTACATTAAGTTGGTTATCTGCTTGCTCATGGGTGCCAGACATTAAAAGAAATAGAATTGTAGAAGAGATGACAAGACAATTAATGACTAGGTGAGGCACAATGAACATCTGAATATGCATAACAAATTGCAGGAAGAGGAGACTCTAAGCAAAGCCTGCTTGAAAGATCTCCAATAGATAAGTAATGCATTAGAAACACAATGGACCACTAACCAAACATAAATTTAAACTAATTTGTCTTCCATCGAATACACAAGCAATTTTTCCCAAGATCTAACTGCTTGTCAGAAAGCAGCAATAGCTAAACAACAGACTCAGTCCAGTAGCAGAATACGATGCACAGAAACCTATCAAGAACATGTATTAACTGTTAGTAAACAAGGTAACCTCAGATTCCCAACAGTAAATTCATATAAAAGCAGTTACCTCCTTTTGTATAGCCTCCAAAATAGCAGCTTCTTTTTCTTTCTCAAGTTGAATAGCAACTTCATCACGAAGTCTTTTTCTTCCATCTTCCAAACACCTCCGTATCTCCAGCTTGATCTCTGCAGAGTCCAAGCTCTCTTCAACTTTCCTTCTAATTGCTTCATCCACCCTCTTTGTTATCTCTTCTTCTACAAGTTTTAGTTCTGCTTCTTGCTGACGCCTGTTAATAAAATGAAAAACAAGATAACAGAAAAGGTAGTCAGTCAATTGAAAGCATAAAATTTTGCTGTCCTTCACTTCCAATTGTCCTCACATCAACCTAAAAACCAAACTAAAATGGCAATTGACATTTCAAGTTCCCTTTCTTTTATTTTCCCTTCTCTATCCGCTCATCATTAGCCATATTAAACTGCAAACTAACCTTCCAGATGACAAGGTACCAGACATATATGCTCATGCATCATGATGAACTACAGCATACCTCTAATCAATCCCGATCCAAAAAAAATGAGTACCAAAACTTGTGAACAGTAGATAAACGAGGCATCCAATTTCATCATCAAATATAGTAAGTTGGACTATGGCGGTATCTTCCTTCAGAAAGGCCTGTGGAGAAGAATGTCAGGTAAACTGCTGCAAGTTTCAAACTAACGTTGAGACACTTCAAACCTCAACAGTGAAATATATTCTTAGTACAAGGAGCATGTTTATGAGCTAGGGAAGTTAGCAACTGAGAATCTAATGTCTCAACGTTACGTGTATGGCATACATTAACTAAATGGCCCGGAAGCCCTTGCTCATCGAAGTGGGTGGAATATGAATTGTCTGTTGCATAATAAGATTGTATGGAGGCCTAATTCCAGAGACTAGAATTCTCCACCTTTTATCTAATAGCTATATCTCACTAACAAAGCAATTCCCGAATAAAGTTGTCAACATCTAGGTAAAGACATGAACTGTGACCACAAGTTAAAAAGAGACATTATGGATCTTAAAATCTAGAGTAACAAAAACAGGCAATGGAACAAAAATTAATTTGAATTATGAAGCCTGTCAGTTGGTATACCTCTTTTTATCTTCTTCTTTTCTAAATTTTCCATTTAAAATTTTGTGATCCAACAAGCCATGGGTTGGGCTTGAAGATTGACGAGCAGGAGACAATGAGGAACTCCAGCTTCTTTGATTCCTATGATGCATTAGGCTTGGAGAACGGCTTTTATGGCGCTTCAGAGTTGGAAAACGATTTTTGTGATGTGGCGGAGTAATAGAACGACTCCTTCTTCTTCTGTATGGAAAAGCAGAAATTATTGAGCAACACTGCAACAGCGGAAAAGTATACAACAACCTTAGTACTGATATTGTGAAGCCCTCCTACCATGTAGCGTGATAAATGTAGAAGCATATACAGTTACCTCATGCATTGTTAAGAAAACCATTGTGTGCTCCATCTTTTATCACATGAAGAAGCTAATTTCACAATCGAGCAATGAAATGACACCCTTCGGCACCCATCACCAGCTCACTTCCCACCCCATATGTTGAGAAGAAACTGAAAATTTTTGTTTTTCTTTAACCTATGTTAGTCCTCTCCACAAATAAAACACTTAGCACCAATTCCACATTTCAATGGAATCAGTAGTTTTTGTCACACCAGATGCCAACGGACATGTAGTGACTGTTTACTGGTCAAGAAAAATAACCATCATGTTCTTTAGATGAAACCAACAATAATTGATTATCATCAGGTGAAGGTTGTCAAACACATAATCACATGCGGAATCCATGGAAATAGAAATGCCACTGAAAAGTGAATTTTCCTGATTAAATAATCAAACCATCAATTCTCATTTACAATAACATGGGAGACAAAGAGGCCAAACTGATAATCAAATTGTTTATTTGGCACCCCACCATTCAAAGCTACAAACACATTGGAATCAGACATCTACAATCCTGCAAAAGGGAAAAAAGGTTTTCAACAATTTTTCCAACATTAAATGGATCAGATACACCGTGAGGAACAAATGCAGTCATCCAAACTCCGATTAACAGTTTGCAAATCGCTCTTGAATCAATCATCCTAAAATCGAGCTACCAGAGAAAACAATTTACCACATAAAGAAGATCACAAACCAGGAGCATATTCCTCATGACAAAAGCACACCGGTTGGCCAGCCAAATAAATGGAAAAAAAATTAAAATATATATATATATATATATTCATCAGCAACCAAAACAACAACAACAGCAAACGATAACATTGCTTATAGATTACTCTCCCAGAAAAAACAAAACAAAACAAATAACAAATTGAAATTTGCAACCGGCAACACAAAAAGCGAATCCTAAAATTACGACTAAATAAACTAATTTTTTTTTTTAGAAAAAAAAGGCGAATTTAAAACAGCAAGAACAAAAACGGGGTCACCTGCTAGAGGAATAGTACGAATAATACGGAGACCGGGTCCTCTCTCTTCGGCTCTTCCTACGGCTAACCGGAGACGGTGATCGATTCAACCGACACGACGGCGACGGCGACCGAGAAAGCGATCGCGCCAGGTCCCGAGGCATTTATCTCCTTTTGCTAGCTTCAACGATGATGGATAGACAAGAATGCGTAACAAACGAGACGAGCGGGATGAGCGAGCCGAGGGAGTGTCGACGTAAAACGTAAAATCCACCCGACATTCCAAACCCTAATTTAACTAGAAATACGACTTTCCTTTTTTCTTTTTTCCTTTTTTTTTTTTTTGTTTTCGGCATTTCTTTTAAAATAAACATTACTTTTATTAATTAATGGGATTGAATAATTAATACACGATTAAAATTAAATTACGAGTCCGTATCCGTACCATATTTTTGATTGGTTCTGAATCAAAACATCCCTAGCCACAGGAAAAAAATTTTTATTTTATGTTTGGAAGACGAGAAAAATAATTTAAAATATTTTATTTAGAAAAGAAAGAAAGAAAAAAGAAAGCATACTGAAAGATAATATGCGATATAATATTTATTTTATAAATAAAGATTTAGTCATTTTATACACAAACGAGTGACCCAAAGTTAGAGAGAAAACAAATATATAAATAAAATATATTAAATTATAAATTATATAACGAGAGTATTTTTATTTATTTATAAAATTTTTATATTATTTTTTAAAAAATTAAAATTTAATACTTTTGAAATACAAATTTAAATATTTATTTATTAAAATATTTTTTAAGCGACTAACCACGTTTGGTTACATATTATATATAATTAGTTAGATGAAAAAAAAAGCCTAATTAACTAAGATTTATAACTAAAAAAGTGATATTTTATTGCTATTAATTGTGATATGTATTATTATTTATTAATAAAAAATATTTTTGGTAATTATATATAACAAATTTACTAAAATTTGTGTTTACCGACTATTTCTCTAAGGAGAAATAAATTTCTTTAACTAAAAGTTTAAGTGTAAATGGATCAAATTAAATTAAATTATGATATATTTAAATTTAAATTGTTTAAGTTATTAAGTCAAATCAATTCAAATTTATATTTTATTAATTTTAATTTCAATTTTTTAATAAAAAATAATTCAATTTTATTGTATTAATAAAAATAATTAAGATTATAAAAATTATTTCGATAAATATAATTAAATTAAAAAATTATTTTAAAAAAATTAATTAAATAAAAAATAATTAATCACTTCTATTATATAATTATAAATATAACTAAATATCAAGATGCATTAAATAATTACATTAGATAATTACATGTATATAAAATTTATTAAAAATTAAATGAGTATAATTTTATTATTTTTTATAAAATAAAATTATTTTGTAATTTGAATAGATTTTTTAAATATATTTTAATAGCATGTTAAATAAAATTTTTAATGAACTTAAAAAATAAATAATATTTAAATAAATTATTCGTGAATTTTAAAAAATTAAATTTATTATTATTTAAAAATCATAAATTTTATTTTAATAAATTTACATGAATAATAATATATTTAAAAAAGTTAAGTTAAAATTTTATAATTTATAAATATATTTTATGATTTGTAAATTTTATTTGTAAATATAAATCAAGTATTTTTTTTTTCTCCCTCTTCACCTTTCACTTTTTCTCTCTCATGTCCAAAAAAGAAAAAAAAAATTCTTTGTATTTTCTTTCCTTAACCAATCTTTCCTTCCTTTGCATAGTGTGCACCAGGTGATAGAATGCACTTGAAAGGCTTGAACTTGGATGATTTTTAGAATTATCATTGTTTTTATAGTTTGAAAGGCCAATGTCTCTAATTTGCTAGTGTTTTTTTGGGGGGGGGGGATGATAAGGGTATATTTGATTCAACTTATGCATTAATGAAGGCAATTTTTTTTTTAAATTTATTGAGCAAAACTAAGACTAAATTTTTATTAATGAGAATTTGTTGTAATATTTTGTAATTAAAGAATTGGAAACAAAATTTATGTAGTCTTTTATTTGGAATCATTCCAACGAAGCACAAATTGATTCGTAGGCTAATTTTCCTAGATATCCTCCTTTATTTTTATTTAACACCTACAGGTTGTCAATTATAGAATTGTCGTGTGATTTGGTAAAATTTTTAGTAAAAATGGATTATCCCTTAGATCCAGCTCAGTCTACTACTAAAAATTTGGTGAATTGGGCATAAAAATGGGGTTTATTTGATTAACTACACCGATCTACAATTGATTGAAATGATGCAAATTTATTTTTTATTTTATTTTTTATAGAATTTACTCGTGTGTGTGTGTGTGTGTGTGTGTGTGTGTGTGTGTGTGTGTATTCATTTTTTGACTTTTCATGTTGAATATATGAACCCAATTTAAGTTTTACTGTACCCTATTTATGAATTTTTATATTTAAAAAGGTTAAGTTAAAATTTTATTATTATTATTTTAAGTAAATATATTCTTCATGTGATTTTAGATCGCTTGTTTTATTTCTTTCCACTTTCCATGCTTTCAATTAAAAAAACAAAAAGTTTCCGTCTCCATCCATATTAACCAATGACCCCCAAAAAAAAAAAAAAAAAAAACACAAAGAACTTGTTAACTTTTTGTCTTCTTTTCATTTGGTTTCGATTCATTTTATTATTTATTTCAAAAAAACGTGCAAGCTTCGTCAAGTTATTGAAGCCTTTAAAACAAATAAAATTAGGGTTTCATTTTCCAAAAGTCTTCAAATTCTCGAATCAAATCAGAATCAATGGTTCATACTCATAACTCTGGCCTTGATTAAATCTCGAAAAAATTTACATAATACACCTTCTATTACTAATTCCACGAAAATTCCCACACCAAACTTTAACATAATACATTTTGCATACCGTATAATAGTATATGTGCAGCAACATTTGACACTCTCGTTAGAAAAAAGACTGAAAACAGTTGCAGAAAAATAACATAAACGAACCAAAATACTTCTTGGGCTCTACATCTGTACAAAACAATTAACAAAAATTGTTTTTTTTTTTTTTTTTTTTTTTTGGAAAAAGAGCTTTAAGCAGAACATGGATCCGTGCCCACCGCAATGATGATGAACCCTTCGTCCAACAAGGATGAGGCAACAAAGTGTGATTTGCTTCTAATTGACCCAACAGAAACAAATAAGCAAATCATGCGTCTCTCGGGTTCTCGAGCCCTTGAATTCTTTTGCAAGGAAAGAAATGCAACCCAGATATAAAAAAATAAAATAAAATAATAATAATAATAATGAGATTTGAGGGAAATTTTGAAAGATTTAGATAACAAGAATGTCCAATTGGGATCCCATGTTGTAACTTAACTCCTTGAGCCAACACAAAAATTGATTTATCTATTGTTCGGATCTATTGACGGGTTTGGATATATGGAAATGGACCAATACTTTCTAGATGAACAATTACTTCACAGTCACTCCCATTTTGAAAATCATGAGCCTTCACCTTTCTCCCGTAATTGCTTACGATTTTCAGCTAAAATATCAGCTGAAAATAAAATACTTCCCCCCCCCCCCAAAAAAAATGCAATCCAAGGTTGTTAGATGTTTCTGCTTTGGTAATGGTGAGGGGTCTCGCGGGTGATTTGGGTTTAATTATGAGCATACATGTCTTTTTATAATTTCTGCCATGATTGATGAACGGTCCATGGTCACAGAATTTATAATGTGACTTGCAGAAAAGCAGGTACACCAATTGGCACCAGGTCTCAAATAGAGAACTTTGAATTGTAATTTTCTCTTATTTTATCAGCTTAAGATTAAAAATTGTTAATCTACGTAATATATCACTTGGATTAGCGGAAAGAGCGTCTTGGTCCTCATAAAAGCCCTGTTTAATTAACTACTTTGTAGCAGTGAATGTTATAATCAGATGCATCATAATTACCAAAATCATCCTGAAATTGCTTTTTTAAAATACTTGCGTCCATAAACTTTTTATTTAACTATGGTAACTAAGAGACTAACATCTTTTTTTAAAAAAAAATTTGATTTTTTTTTAATAACTAAATAAAGCAACTCAGAATCGTCAGAATTTGATAACTAAAATCTGGATTCTCATTGAACATGGCTAAATCAAGGTTTAATTCGGACCATAAATGCTTGGATTACAGGACATTTAATTTAATTTCCATTTTCGATCCTTTGAGGGATAATATTTTTTACTTTACAATAGTTGAAATGACATAAAGCGCGGACCAAGGTCCATAACGCTATGTGTGTTCAATGTGACACGATTACATTGACTAGTTGATGGTTTTTGCCAGTTATTTTTCTTCCCCCGTTCTAAGATATCACATGTTGATTTTGACAATTTCAATTTAAAATATACAGCAGTGTTTTATCTTAATCTTCTATACCAGATCACTGCTGGGGGCTGAGATCTGAAAATTCACCTAGTTGACCTCTCAAAGCTCTGGCGATGAACCGGAGTGGAGTCCCTGAGTGTCTCCCATGTGAAATCAGTAAATAATTTGTGGTCAGTTACTTTGCAGCACCGTTTCCATTTCCAACAAAAGGAACGTCGTCCTGAACTACTTTCTCAACTTGGTTCTCTTCGGTCCACACTGCTGCATCCAAGTACCCCAACTCAAAGAGGCTGTCAAGAATGCGATCTTCTGCTGGCTCCAGTGCCCAGTTAAATAGCTGTATTGGTTGACAACAGAGATGTTCATTGCCTATTCTATTCTCAAGAATCGCCACAAATTATTGCCAAAAAAAAGGAAAAAAAAGAAACAAGACAACAAGAATAACTTCGAGTCCAGCGTTACACATTTACCTCTCTTGGTGTGGCCCTATTTTTGGGGTTGCAGTCTGGACTAATCCCAATCCCCTCCAGTCCCAATCGAGTGGCTGGGAAAGCACAAACACGAACCTGCATAAGAGTGGAATGCAGCTAATGTGTTTTCTTACACACTTCAGAACTTGAAAACATTCATCATCAATGACCTACGTAATTTGTAGTTTTACGCTTACAAATCTTTTTAATGTCCACCTGCTTTTTCCCATGATTTAAAAAAAAAAAAAAAGCCGCCTTATTTAGACCCCAACTATAGCCCAAAATTTAGTTCAGCCTAGTATGCACAGCTTTTGAGAAACATATCTTGACAACTGAGTTATCAAGCATGAAAATCCAGTCAACCATATGTTCCATGAACCATGATTAGATTATATCTAAGGCAGCAACTGCATAAGGGGAAAGTGTTCTTTTACTTAACAAAGACACGCAGATTCATAGGGCCACAATATCTGGGGAAATTACCGTCTGTGCAGCAGACGTTGGTGGCATAAACAATGTCAAACCCCCATCAATGCAAAGGCGGTTGCGAAACACTGTGACGGGTCTTGGTGCGAGATATCTGCACCCATTAACTTGTTTTAGTTCAACATCAACCAATAGAAAACAGTAATGACAAAAATCATTAAAATATCTCACATATGAAGTGAGTGTGTGTTCAGTCAACGGACAACTGAAAAGAAAAAAGGTAAAACTTATACTATCTTTTCACCCTGGAATGAAGGAAGAAGTAATAACAGCGTTTATGAGATCTTCCTTGGAGTCATATTGATCCACCAGTAAACCCCTGGGCCTCCACAGAATCTGAGTTACGGCAACTGTTGTGGAAAAAAATATTTTTACTGGCTGTAAATTTAAATAGAGTAATGAAACATCTGAAAGTCAACAGAAATGCAAGGATGACCAGCATGAGAATCAATAGGTGAAAACATCAAATAGCTCATAAAGTCAGGCGGAAGGGCCTCCTATTGTGGACAACCAATACTTTATCTAAGCAGGAATGGTACTCTGATGTGTTCACCCATAAGCCACAGTAATCAGAGAACCTACTTGTATGTGTACATGAACTGCACTTCAAATTATAATAAACATGTGGCTTAATGTGAAAGAGATAACACTGTTCAACTAAAATTAGATGTTGACTAAAGGCAGTCATTACATAGAGACACTAAGGCCTTGTTGTAAGGTCTCAAACAGAATGACCTAGCTGCAACTTTACTGATCCATAAATCATTTTAATAATTTTGAACAAATCATATGAACCCCCTCCCCCAAACAAATAAACAAAAAAATAAAAAAAAAACACCCATTTTGAGTTAGACTTAAGCAAAGAGGATCACTGAATGCCAAGGCCTAATATTTAGGTCTTACAAGTACAACTAGGCTACCAAAGAATTTTTCTACCCATAGTAAAAGCTTAGAATATTCAATGAAATGCAAAAAATTTCATAGCCCTTGTTTTTTTTTCAGCTCCCTTTTCATTTTCCAATGTTTGATGACAGTACTAAAACTATTATTTATTCCAAACCAGCACACTCCCTTTCCACTCAGGCTAATTCCCTGGGGCTAAAGATGATATTCAAGCCACTGAACTTCAGTTTGGAGTGGCAGGAAAAAGGTCCCTATGAAGGAGGAAGAAAATCAGTAAATAAGAGTGGGGAGTACTAACAACATGAAACTATACTTATATTAATTTGTAATATTTGTCATTGCCCTTTAGGGATAGTTGCACAACATAAGATTCAAATGAACAAAAATTTCCGTCTTCCTTTCCATGATTGCTTTCACGTTAACCACTAAAACTTGTCAAAAGTCATACTTAAATAAAATTGCCTTCCCTTCTCGTAATCTTGTACATTCTACAGAGTTGAAATTGGAGAGGTTATTTGTGCCACGAGTGGCACTTCTTTATGCTTTAAAAAGCCTGTTAAAATTTTGCTTCAAATCTTCCCCGACCCAAAGAAATTGTGGCAAGTAGAAGAAGAAAAGACAAGTCTTCCACTACTTTCTGATTAGTTTGCTTCTCTACCTTTTCCTCATTTGTCACATGCTTGCTTCTGACTGCTTGTCAGCATAGCCAATCTAGTCTAGTTATTTGAATGCAACAAAAATAATTTACATATGCTCAACCATGTAAGAAATATCTCCAACTAAAACAAATCTGTAAACAAGAGGAAATAGGGAGGTAAAGAAAATCATCCTCACCACGAACCCTTCCATTGGATCTAATGTGGATATCATCAGGCAGAAAATTTTCAAGCACATCCCGAAGAACAGCCTGTGCACAGGAAAGATAGGAATTTCAGTTTGTCTTCTATCTGCCATAGACTAAATAGCTAACAATGCCAAAATAAGCTACAAGTGAGGCACAAACAAAACTAAAAAGGAATCTGACCCAGCTATTGACATACAAAAGGAATTTACTTTGCTCTATGTTGCAATCAAATTTAAGTCATAGGCATAAAATAGGATCAGAAGTATGAGTCACCTAACAGTGCTAGTTTTCCACTTTTCAGCATGCCACAATAATTGATAACCAGTGATTTAGATACAAACTCATCACTAAATAGCTATTTGACTTTCTTTGGAACTATGGACATATCAAAATTGTTGGACTAAAGAAAAGAAACATACGCCAAGCCGAAATGCAGTCCCCTTTAGCCGGCAATTATCAGCCAGTATCTTGGTAGCTTTTAGGGCTTCTTCCATACTAGCCCCAGAGGCAATCACCGCACAGACTATAGCACCAGCTGAGGAACCAGCTAATGGTGTTGTTTCCTGTGTTAATGTATATGAAAAATGTTAAAAGAGAAACAAATAAGTACATAAGCTTGAATTGCATCTCCAGTTTAACCAAAAACTTATTGGCACATAAAACCACAATCATATACACAAGCAGAAAGAATTAATTTTATACTACTACTTCTCGGATCACTAGCCTATTCCTCAAACAAACAAGTTGAGACACCCCATAAAATAATAGCAAACAAGTAACCCACGAGACTATTTGAAATTTATCACTAAAACATGCAAGAATGCTTGCCTCAGGGTTTACCTAGGTAGACATATATCAAATTGGTCCATCCTACTTTGTGCATTTCCCCACAGTTTTCTGGGATTTTCAAATATGAATTTCTTGGAAAGTTAACTGAATGGTTTGAAGAGTCCAGAGATGTAGGCTATCCAAGCAAAAAAGCCAATAATCTAAAGGAACCAACAGCTTCCTTTACCGATTTTGAACTGGTCTAAACCACTGATTGCCAAAAATTAATCTCATCGGAATCTGGCACAGCCAAATGACTTTGACGATCCAATAAAATTCAGATAAGACAGTTTTCAATAATATTGTAAAGACAATATACAAATTGATACAAATGTACATAAATGGGGAACCAAAACGTTCTCCACCAATTCAATCTACATATTAAAAATTTGAAGTGAGTGTTCACAAGACCCAAAAGTGTCCAAACAAGAACAGAAGGCAGAACTTATCAAATTTTCTAAATTGGACATGCAGAGAAAACTACAACAACTAAGAAGGATTGAAAATAACAAATGAAAAATTGACAATTCAGTAGGTTACATCTATAAACTGCATAATTTCTGCCCTAATATCATTAAATAACAAGACTTGAGAGAGACATTCATTTCTCAGAAACATTTGACATAACTTCTCCAATTGTATGATGATTTGTGATCCCATCACACTGATATTAAGAAATCCAATTAAAAAAAAAAAAAAAAGAAACCCACAATTCACAGAAACGGAAAGTTAATACATTAAGCATAAAATGAGCTGAAAATTAAGAATTTTTGCGGGGACCTTGATGTAACCCTTCTCAATGAGGCACTGAGCAACGCCGAGGTGATATGGAAACAGAAGCCCAGCTGCCGAGAAACTAAAACCAGGACTTGTCACGACGCACCGTTCCTTCTCAGCCTCAACATCTTTAACCCTCTGCTCCCATATCACTGCAGCCTCTATTTCATCCTCTATCACGGCCCCAATCCTATCTTTCTGGTAATCATAATCGTAATTCGATTTCGATTTCAATTTCAATTTCTCTAACAAAGAAGAAGTTCCAGCAGAACTACTATCACTAATGTTTTTAATGTTAGTATTATTATTATCATTCTTAGAAAACGCGTTTCTGCTGCGGCTGCGGCTGCTGCTGCTTCTCAGAAGGAGCCTCGAGGCGATTCCCAAGAAGAGTTCACCGGTGGCCACAGCAAAGGACTTTTTCTCGTCGGGGGGCGGCGGAGGGATCTCGGTGGTGGCGTTACTTGTTTCGCCGCCGTTTCCGTCGGAACATTTTGCGGCGAATGTCAATGGCTGGCGAAGCGGGGGAAGGCAGCAGCGGCGGACGGCGGGGGAAGGGAAAGAGCTGGAAACGTTCGAATTGGGGACGAGAGAGAAAAGCGACGCGGCCATGTCCCAGGCAGCGGCAGCGGCAGAGACGGAGTCCCTCTTTCTTCTCCTCCTCCTCCTCCTCCTCCTCCTTTTTCTTTGTTTTCCAGCCCACCAAACATCGTTTCTATTTTCCTTGTACCTATCGACTCACGTTTATTGTGTTTTTTTGTTTTCTGTTTTTAGCTTCTCCGGCGGCTGGCTCTTCTTGGATGACGTGGATGCCCATCCCGCGGTGTGTTGTTTTGACTTTTGTCTTCCCTCTTTACCCTTCTTTACCTTTGTTATTCAGAAAAGCCAGGTTGACAAAAAAAAAAAAAAAGTGTTTATAAAAGAGTAATAAAAAAGAAAATTATTATTTTTTTACTTAGAAAAAGATGGAAAACGAGAGAGAAAAATAATATGCACGTAAATACTAATTTTTAATTTTTAATAATGCAAATACTACATATATATTTTTTATATGATAAGAGCACTATAGTCTTTTAATAGAGATTATAAAAAATTTAATAAATTTTTAGGAATAGATTTGATAGGTCAGGAAAAAATTTTAATTTTTTTCGTTTATTTTTTTTTGCCTTTTAAAAACGTTTTTCAACTACAAATATTATTTTTTTTCTCCTTATTTTCTTCTTTCCTCCCTCTTTTCTTCTCTCCCAAGGACAGCGTTGAATTGAAAAATAAAAAGAGCAACAGAAAGCATGTTTGTTGCAAAAAAATTAAAAAAAAATGAAGAAATAAATTATAATCTAAAAAAGTATTCTTTTATAATTGAATTCGTTCGAAGGAATCTCGTGTGTGTGTGTGTGTGTAATTTTTTATTTTTTATTTTTCGTTTTTCATAGCTTTTCTGGAATTAATAGGAGATGGGGAGAGGTAATAAAAATGTAGTTGAGCTTTAATACAGATTATTGCTGCGAATTTTCTTACTTTGTTTCTAACAACTAAAACTGGATTAAAATGTTCTCAAGATTTTTAGCAAAGGATATTTGTGTCAACAAATTTTTATTTAGAATATTATTCATAATATAAATAGTTAAAAGGCATAAATTAATTCAAAAGAAATTATTTAATTATTTTGATCAATAAAACTCTATAAATAAATTTGTTGAATAAAAACTCTATAAATAAATTACAACAATTATATTATATATTTTTAAAATATTTTCTTTTATGTATTCAAAATATTAATAAGTTATTAATTAAACACTTTATTAGATGAAAAATATTTTATTACTCAATTTATTCAAATTTTAAATAAAAGATATGTAAATAAATTTATTTATACACGATCAAAGAGACTTTTATAAAACTAAAATATCAGAGAACATACTTTTTCTCTTTTAAAAGAAAATAAGTAGAGTTGAAAATGATTTTTATATAATTTAATTGACAACTTTTTGTCATAAAATTAGTTAAATACTAATATATTTATAACAATTACTTACTCTTTAACTTAATTTTCAACAATTAAATATTTTATATTAATATAATTATTTTGACTTTTACTCTTATTATTTTTTGACAAAAAAAAAATACTGCAATAAAATTATCAATTATATCTTAATTAGTTTATAAATAAAATATACAATATATAGTTTTGTGATAAAAGCCTCGAGAGTAATGCCATAACAATCTATAAATTCTACTTCTATGGTAGATGGTTTTCTTATTGTTCTAGACTTTGCAAAAATCATCCAACTCCCACGAACAACTTACTTTCTTTCATTAGATGTTTGACTACAAGTGGTATAATTTGAAAATGCAAGCTTTATTAAATCTAAGTAGAGATTTTTTTTTAATTTTTTATTTTCTCCTTTATACTTTGGAGCTTATTATAGTTTTAGTCTTTGGCAAGAGGATACCAATAAGTTGAATAGGGGTTTTTTGTTAACTTTGACTCTTGCACTATTATAGGGGAGGATCATATGAAGAAACTGTGGTGTGGTTTGCATTCGTAAAGAAGGACAAGATGTTGAGAAAATCATTTACAATGATGAAATTTTGAGAGAAAACAAGGTGGGGTTTTTTTTTTTTTAATTTTTTATATATGCAACCATGATAGTTGTAAGTATATTTTAAGAACTATTTTAGCTATGGATGCCAAAGAGTGCGTGTTCTGCTCACTTTCAAGTTCCACACTATTGGCTTCGCCTAGTGCTTTGATCAAGTTTTTGGAAGATAAAGTTCAAAATTTAGTCAATTACTGAAAATTTGTTACTCTTTTGTTTTTTTTTTTTATTGACATAATTATCAAATATTCACTTTAAAACGGATTGACATTAGTCGAGGCTTTGAAGTCTTGAATGCTTAACAAGTCAGCTGGCGATTAAGAAAATCTTATCCTTATGGGACTCATCCGTCATTGAAACTGGGTCAACTTTAAATTTAAGAATTCGTAAGTAATTAAAGTGTTTGTTTCCAGAAGGGCTGAATATGATGGAAATTTCTAAATATTTAATAAATGATAAGTTATATTCAAACTTATAAAAATGTCTCCCGCGTAAGTTTTCCAAATGGATTTGATCAATTAGCGTAAAAATGACTCTTGTAACCAATCTCAAGATCATTAGTTCTGTGTCTTGCGTTGCTGCAAGAAAGTATTAAAGTAGTAGACGATCGAGTGCCAAACCATACGAGTTCAACAAGACTGAGGCACGTGATAATCACTAGATAATGTTGGAACAACGAAACACTGAATGATTAAGCAATGTTACGGTGACCATTTACATTTGTTTTGGTGTTTCCGGGAATGCATTTTAAGAGGACTGTCAATTAACTATCTAACTACAGACGGGGTGATCCAATGCACTAAAGAACCAAAATGAAGTTTGAGCATTGATGAAATGGTAAGATTATTCTATTACGACTTGAATGTCCAAGTTTGAATAGTGAAAACAATCTATTTATGAAATTCAAAGGAAAATTATGAACGTCTGAGAAGACCTTTCTGTTTGTACTTGAATCAAAATGGCCAATGATTTCTGTTTGTTATTGTCCCGATGGAATTCCAATTTTGCTAAAATGTAATGCCAGTTTTTTGTAATGAACTCTTGCCTAAGCAATCGAGAATTATCCGCTTAATGGTAACTCCGACTCTAAAAACGATTGAATCGTCACCTGTGAGCTTAGTGATTTCGACAAATCCACAAGTCTACTAATTTCTCTTCCTCCTTATTGTTGTCCAGAGTTGGAAGATTGCTTATGGTCGCTTTTTACCCAAAACACGAAATTTCACGTCGCCTTCTTACCGTACCCACGTGGTCGTGCGTACCCATGCACATGCACAAGAGCACGTTCTGTACTCCGAGGTCTGGAAATTTGATACGGTAACATAAGCAAATGTAGATGCATGGCATTTTGCCAGTATAGTTCCAATGCGAGGCATTAACGTGGCTCATTCTGACTTCAAATCTGTTCATTTTGGTGAACAACGATGGCCAGGAGGTGGTCAGGCGAACCTGCGGAAGCAGTTGAAATTCTAAATTTATCCCTAACCCAATGCAGCTCTTGTTTTGAGACTAGGACGAGATGGTCTTTCTTTTTGTCTGTGGGTAGTCCAATTTGGTTAGGGACTATACAGCAGAGTAACTTTCTATTTTCCATTTATTCTTACTCATAAGCATCAAAAGCATATTGGCAGCGCCAATGAGCAGAGGGACTGCAAAACAAGGTGGAAGTTAGTTTCTGAAGTGTTATCCTTCAGTTCAGCCTCTTCCCCCACCAAATCTTCTGTAGCTCGAATGGCAATTCCACATCCCTCAACATCGAGACTTTATCCGAAGTATTCTAAATCATTGACGGCCAAACACCTTGATATCCCAAAAAAAAAAAAAAAAAAAGAGAGAATAAATTCAAATCTCTTATGACTCAAAACTGTGTCTTTTATAATTGTTGCATAAAAATGGTGTCACTCAAAGTCATGGCAAATTTACTATATTTAAACACCAAATATAGAAGTACTCTCTAATGGGGTTGGTTTGGATTGTGGGAAAGACTCGGGTGAGAAAGAAACAGATGAGAAAAGTTTCTTATGTCTGGTCCTCCACAGGAAAAGAAAAGGAGAAGAAATGTGTGAGAAAATTTTGTGTGAATTCCACTAAATTTGAATCTCACCAAAAGGACGAGAAAATAATAAGAAAATACTAAAACGCCCCCTTTTATTTTATTTTTGATCATTGTTCATTCATTGATTGAAAAAGAAAAAGAAAAAGAAAAGATTTAACAAAAAAGAAAAAGAAGTAAGAAAAGAGATATGCAATAAAAATGTTGCTAATAATTGTTAATAATATACCATTATAGAAAATATTATTTATTCAACATAAAAATTATAAAAATATACTTACATAATATTTAGTATCATAAATAAGTTAGTAATTGCATATTTTAAAACTCTCTTTTTTCATCTTCTGTTTTCTTTTTTTTTTTTTTTGGTGTGTGTGTTTGAATTTTTACAATTTGATAAAAAATAGATGTAAAATAAAATTTAAAAAAAACTTATCAAGTCAAATATTAATTTTTAAATATGGATATAATTATTATTTTATGAACATTAATTTTTTTTCTCATTACATATAAACAAAAATTTTAATAAGTTTTATTGAAATTTCTATTTATTTTTAATTTATCAAAATAATTAATAGAAAAATTATTTTCATTTTTCTTGGTGTGCAAAATTAAGAGCAATAATGAGCCAATAACCATGACACTGTCGATTCCAATCAAGCAGCCACCCAAGCCGTGAGCTGATTCATGTGGGACTCTGTCGGTACCGACCGTAGTAAAAACGTGAGTTGAAAGGGACAAAGACATTCTTTTCGCCATCTTCTGTAATCCCAACTGGCCCAAAGTCTCTCTGTCTCTGCAACCCCCGAGAAAGTTAAGAATAAAGAACCGGGGAAAGAGTGAAAAAGGAAGGAAAAAAGAAAAAAAAAGAATCCCGAGAAAAAGAGAGGCAGAAAAGGAAAAGAAGTGTATAATATACGTATACATAGGTATAGAAAGATGATATCGAAGTACCCATTTGCCAATTTGAGCGGAGCAGGAGCACCGGATGTTACCAAGTCCTTGATTTTGTGCAAAAGACAGTTTTTCAAGTTTGGGTATCCTGCAAGGAATTCTACAGTGCATAGGTTGAGGTTTAAGCTTGTGGGTCAGTCTCCGGGAGACAAATGGGAGCTCGGCCACATTGATCCCCGTATGATTTCACCCTTTTACTGTCAACTTTCTTCTCTCTCTCTCTCTCTTTCTAAAAAAGGAAAAAAAATTGTTTTTGGTTGACGAGGTGCTTCTCGACCATGCAAATTCATTTCTTTCTCAGTACTCATCTTAATCATTTTCGTTATTAATAAGTCAGGCTGTCCATTATAGGTTATATTTTCGAACTTTTTAATCAATCTTTCTTGCTTACATCTTTACCAAAGAGAAGAAGAAGAAGAAGAAGAAGAAGAAGAAAAAAGAGACTCATGGGGCAAAGTCTTCTGGCTATCTATGTTCTCTTTCCATCTGAATTGAAACCAGTATTTTGTTGTTCAGATCATTGGTAATTATGATTGCTTGAATGATATAATGAAATCCAAGAGGGTGAATCTCTTGCGCACCAACAACAACAACGCCTCAGTCCCACATTTAATTGGCTTTAACTCCATGAATCCTTTCTTGCCATTCTATTCTTTTATGAACTTTGTTTGTGGTTGTTGTGAGATATAATTATTCAAAATCGTTCATGATTAAAGATTCCTAAGTCAACTTAGGTCTTCCTCTTCTACTCGTCTGGTTATCTAGCTAAATTTAGTCACCTCCCTTAATTGGAGCATTTGTAGGTCTCCTTGGACACATCTAAATTGTAATTCCATCAGTTTATCTCCAATTGTTGTTATGCTTACTTTGCTATGAATATCTTTGTTTCACATTCGGTTCTTCCTAGACTGACCCAAATCCATCTAAGCATCCTCATCTCCATTTCACTCATTATGAGGCCTAAATTTTAGATCTTTTTGCATTCAATATTAGCCTCACAGGTTGCCCATCCAATCCATGTGCTTTAAGTACTGAAATCAAAACCCTTTTGCCTTCTCCTTTGTGTCCTGGAAGGTGAATTCTCCATCTACGCAAATACATGCCTGCATTACGCTGGTATTTGAGCTTTGAGCAAAGTAAAAAATTGCATGTAAATGATGCATTCATGGTCTGGTAATATTTGTGTAGAGAACTTTTAACTGTCTATTAGATTGGTCTACCTGCAGAGCAGTTTGTATTTCCCTAATGCGAAGGAAAAGAGTAACATTTTGCATGCATAAATTTCCTGTCACAATATGCTAACGATGTCATTATGTTTAGGATATTATGCTGTCACTTCTGCTGTGTATTAGATCCAGCTACACATCTGTCTTTTCTTTTCTTTTCAGATGCAGTGCAAGAAAGATTGAATTCATGGATGTCTAATGCCCAAAAGTTTTTGAATGTGCTGACTCTGCCACTGGCGGAATCTGTTCAGATTGGAAAGTCTGATCCTGCAGATATGATAGATGCTCAAGAGATGGAGGAAATATTTACCATAGAACAGACTATTGGCAGTAGCACAAAGAACGGAATTCTCTCTTTAGCCGCTATAGTATCTATTGAGCAATTTAGTAGGTAAAGTTGTTTATTTATTTATTTATTTTGGTCATTCTGGTCTGGAGTTTCTTATATTGGTCTGTATGGTATAACTGGTTCTCTTGTGAATCTTTTGAATCAAAAATTTTTTCAGTGAGGTTGACTTGTGTAGAGGGGTAGGATGGGATGGCTCTACAATTTTCTTTACATGGATTGCCAAACCTTAGAAGGGCACATGTGAGGCTCCCCTCTTTGCAAGGCTTGGGGGATTTTCGTCATTCCCCTTGCATTTTGCAAAAGGGCTGTTTTCAAGGCTTGCGCTCATGACCTTATGGGACAAATAAGCAACCTTTGTGTTGTCCTAAGGCTTGCATTCATGGATTATCATATTGTAATTTTTTTTTCCCCTGAAAACACTTCTGTTTGAAGAGGAAAACAGAAGACTGAAAAGAAAAGATATGCCCTCTGCTACAAGAGAAGAGAAATTTAGGTGGATTAAAGGCTAACAATGGGATGAACTTTCTTTAAATCTTTCATTCCCTCATCAGTCAAAAGTTGGCATTTGTATCAGCTCAGACAACAATCACCTGGATAATTGCTCTAAGTTAAATCTTTGACAATTTGCACTGTAATCTCAGCCTGATGCAGTTTTTATTATGTATGTATTATGAGAATGCTCATCTTTTTCAGTGCAAGTTGATTTTTTTGTGAATTAGACTGATTCGAATCATTGAATTATGATTTGCAGGATGAATGGGTTGACCGGTTATAAAATGCAGAAGATATTTAAAGCACTTGTTGCTGAAGCTGTTTATAATAACGCTCGTAATCTGGTGGAGTACTGCTGCTTTAGGTTCTTGTCTAGGGATAGCTCCTCCATCCATCCAGGCCTCAAGGTTTCTGGGCTTAATAGAATTGAATTGCTTTTATCCCTGAGTCAACTTGGATTGGCCTATTAGTTCTCAATGAACCATTCATTTATGTCAGAGCAATTTGTTATTTGTAAGCTTTTGAACTTTTGATGTGAATCTGATATATTTACAGGAGCCAGCATTCCAGAGGCTTATTTTCATCACGATGCTTGCATGGGAAAATCCTTACCGCAATGGAAGTAATACTGGCGAAGCGTCTTTCAAGGTTATTTTTTTTTTTACAGTTTCTCCATATACTTGGTCCAAAACTTCTTGCACCTTGGTTTCCCTCCCTATACCTTTTTGTTGTACCTGCAGAATGGTTTCTTCAAAGTGATGAATGACAATTGAGTAGTCATTGTTTCAACAAAAAGCAAATATTTTCTAGCTCAAGGCCCTTTTTTCCTTTCTTTCCCTCATGTCCTCTAATTTCCTTAAATTAAATTTTTCTCTTTTCCTTCCTATTCTCTCAACTTCCCTATTCTATCTAGTCTGTTCTGTATCATAATATTTAAATAATTTTTAAGCTTTATTTGACATGCTGTAATATCTACTTTTGCTTTTCAGCATCCTTGACTAGAGTTGTTTAATAATGGTTGGGAAAAAACTAATATAAATTCCTTGTTGGCATTGAAGGGAAAACTTGTAGGGGAAGAGGCCTTTGTACGAATTGCTCCTGCTATTTCAGGTGTTGCTGATCACTTCACAGCTCATAACCTTTTCAGGGCTCTTGCTGGGGGTGAACAGGGTGTCTCTTTGGGCCTCTGGTTAACTTATGTTGACGAACTTCTGAAGTGAGTTCATCAGCCTTTTTTCCCCTTCTTCATGAATCATGACCATGTGGCTCTCACATTTTTAGGGCTTGTTTGTTGACATGTAATTTGATTTGTTCCTGATAATATGAAGTCAAAAAGCAAGCTACTAATATCTGGAAAGAGAAAGACATATGGTCAGTTGTTTATGGTTCTATGTTTATCAGTCCCTGCTGATACAACATAGTCTAAGAGTGTCAGATTTGAATTGTGTTAGGTCAAAGATAAAGTTAGGACTAGAGAAAAATGTGGTAATTTTTTGGACCTTCCGCTTTGATTAGGCTTTTTTAGTTGTGCATTCAAGTCTAAAAGCCTAATTTTTGGTGCTATCTGAACCCTTTGCCTATGCAGGTAGAAGTTGTATTGATTATGAATAATCACATATTATAGTGTTGTAGGATTCATTTCCAAATGATATGGAAGTCATTTGGTTCTTTTGATTGAGAAAAGAGATGGTTGCCAGAGTGATGGGTTTCAACTTTCAAGATTATCCCAGCTCTGCCTTTGCTACTCTTCTTTTGTTATTTCCCCTTTATTATCTCTTTTTGACCTCAATTTTACTTTTGGAAATGGGGGATATTCAATCACTGATGCCAGATACAACTGCATCTTACAGCATAATGGGGTTCATATCTCTTTTGTTTTTTCCTTGTCTTTTTCCTTAAGCCCCTTCCAAGAATATTTCCCTCTTTCAGCAGAAGAAATAGAAATATAGGAGGGTTTGATCTGGATTGGTTCCCATTCACACATTGCTAGCTGAGCTATTGATAACTCACACCAATCATGGCAGCAAGCAGGTTGAGGCACAGGCCTACTGATCGTGCAGAGGAATCCTCTTGAAAGGGGGGGGGTCAAATAATCACTGCACTCAAACAAATGCCTATCAGTCCATGCATGCACAGACTACAATCCCATCAATCTTCCTTTCCCGGGGACAGGGATATAACTACTAAGAAAGATTGAGAAGCAGTCCAAAGCATTGCCATTATGTTCCCCATTGGACACTGGAATTTTCACTGATCAAAAAAGGGGTATTTTTATCTGCTGTGCATTGACCTTGTGGTGTGGACAGAGAGATTCAAACTAGAATAGATTGCCTTCAATCCTTATTGATCATAGAACAAGTGCACATGATTGCGGTTGGTTAGAAACTCAATGAATATTGGCAATCTTCTTTTGCCTGCATGGGGAAATTGGGGTTCAAACCTGCAGCTTATGGCATGACTAGTTAGCACTCTAACTAACATTGTTCATTAGGTTGTGATCTACTCCTTTTCATGAATCTATTAATATGGGAAAGCAGGATTTCTTGAAATAGAGGACTGCACTCTCCCTAAAGTTGCATAAATGCTCTCTCCCAAACAACCCTCCACAGTATAATGCAAGTGGTAGCCAGCAAGCTACAAAAAGATCTTTTATACCTGGTTATGCTATGGAGCCTACAACTTCTTTGAAGTGAGTGTTTGGTGTGCTATGCAAGTTGTAACTGTGAGTTATGCTGTGTGAAGAGGGAGAGTGAGGCTCCTACAGAAAATGTGATGGTGCTATGGAATAAAGCTTGACACTACATAAACACTAAAATAGGCTTTGGTTTGCAAAAAATAAACTGCATATGGGATATGGCTTTAATATTTCCACTCTTCATCTAATGCCTAGATACATCTTTGTAACTTTGAGAAAAATGTTTTTATCTCATGCATGGATAGATCTTGATTGAGTTGAAAAAGCTTAAGGGCTAATGATTTCAGTGTAGAGTGCATGAAGGACGGAAATCATACCAAAGTCGTAAGTGCCCCAAGTTTTCAGAAGAGGGAATCTTGTGTGTTGGATCTAGTAGGAAAAGGCCTGTTTTGAAATGGGAGAATAACATGGCATGGCCAGGAAAAGTTATTTTAACTGACAAAGCTCTCTACTTTGAGGTACTTGTTCTTTCTTTCTACCATGGTTTTGAATTCATGTTCAGTTAGACAGTTTCTTTCTAAGAGGAAATCCCAGATTTATAGTTGACTGGCTAATCACAAACATTTTGATATGGTTTGTTTTACAACTTTTTTAACAAGGAACATAAGACCGTTAGCTGTGAAATTAATGCAATTGTATATTTGCTTTGTATCGGGAATGAATGCTTTTTTTTTTGTTTTTTTTTTGAACCATTATAATTATTGTGTTTTTGTTTATGAAGGTTGATGCCTGCTACATGAAAAAGTGTATGTGATGCTCAATTGTACTTGAACTTTCCAACCATGACTTTTTTGGATCCATAAAACTCTCTCCACATAAGAAAGTTAAAAGGGGAGGGCAAATTAGTGTGGAATGCTTGGATCTGAGATAAAAATTCCTCCTCTGATGGTGTTCATTGGAATGTTATACATACTTTTCCTTTGTAGGCACATCTTGTCTGGATTGATCTTGCCTCCATCAACAATTTTGTTGTCTCAGCTATGGCTAATTTTCTCTCTCCCCAGTATTGATAGTATTAAGTTCTACTTCCCCTTTTAATCAGTCCTTAGCCTTGAGTTTAAAACAAAGGCTGGGCCAGTGTTTTTTTTTTACCTTTTTTTTCTAGTTAGAGTCTGGGAGATGCTCAATTTGATGCAACTGGGCCTTCAACTCATAAATTTAGTATGAGCTACCACTAATGCTTCTCTCTAGGTATTGCTGAGCATTGGATATTTTATACATTTACATTTTGATGACTTTCACAACTTATATCGCTAATTATGAAATTAATAATATTCATGTCACTTTATCAATTAGTTACTCAATAGCTTTGTGTTTCTTTTTGTACATATACTACAAGTAGATTAGAACTAGCTTATTGCATAACCCTGTCACTGGTTGATGTGGGCATCTGGCTCTGAAAAAAGGAAGATTCAGACAAGTAATAAATTTCAAACTGTAGTCTTGATTTCATGTAAGTGCTGTAGAATATGCTTTAGTCTTAATAGATTAGTAGCTTCTATAAATAATTTGGCACTGATCCACCATTTCTTCAATATATTTGAGGGGTTCAAGTTTCTTGTTAACTTCATTATGATTTTTATTTATATTCATGTAGATTTTTCCTAATTAGCTGAGAAGTCTGTTTTCCACAGGGATTAATTGTTTCAGGAGTCCAGATATAGGGGTTTAATGAAAAACACATTTCATGTTGTTCAATGGGCATGGAATCTAAGTAAAGTTAGCATTGATTAGAATTTAGAAGCCATGGTGCTTTTCATGAATTGGCATAGGAATCTTGAGCAAATTGCATGTAACCATGAATATTCACTCAAACATGCCTATGCATGGATTTAGCCTTCTGTTTTCTGGGATTGTATCATCACTTTGAGTTATATTCCATGGCAATATGCTACTCTTTTGACATTTATAGAGATTAAATGTGGGCTTGGTCATTTCTATGTATTAGAGTTGCATGCCTCTTAAATGGTTATTGCTTGTTTGGCTATCGGTTGGAAGACTCATTTGGAATTGGCAATGCTAGTTCTTAGCAATTAAAAATTTATTGCAAATGCTGGTTTTTTAATTGCAAAATTTTTGTAGTTGGCTTACTTCTTGTTTCATTACCTGTACTCAAGAGTTACTACTTTGTCCCTTGTTCCTGTGTGCCAGGCGGCTAGCTTGTTCAGGCAGAGAGATACAAGAAGGCTTGATCTTACAAAAACTGGATTGAAGGTGGAGAAAGCTAAAGTTGGGCCTATGGGTTCTGAGCTTTTTGATTCTGCAGTCTCAGTTTCCTTTGGTCCTGAGTAAGCTTCTTCAAATCTGTATCCATGAGATGACTTGAGCAATGTTCATTCGTGTGTCAAGCATCTGACTATTTACCAGCACTTTAGCTGCCTATGGCATTTTTTTTTTTTTCAATAGCATGAGAGATAACTGTTAACCTAATGGGATTGGCCTTATAATGCTTTATGTAAAGTAATTGGAAATGATCTTTTCCATGTAAAAGGAAGGAGTTCTAGTAAGCCGATGGTCAATCAATGGTTTAAAGTCGGCTATTAGGACTAGTATTCATTGAAGTATAGTGTGCTAGAGGCTAGAGAAGTCTTGAGCCTCTCTAGATCATGTAAGGGTTCGATGTGGCTTGCAGCAATGGTACATAAAGTGGCTGGGAGTTACATAAGTTACACCACTATTGGTTGTTATTTCTATCTTCCGTCTTTATCACTGAGACTGTATCCATTATAATAATATGTGCAAGAGTGTCTAGAGGGAAAGCTGGGAACTTGCCAGCTATTGTGCCTTTTGTTTTCACATTAGTTTACTAAGTAATATTGATTTAGTATATCTGCACTTTTTTTCCTCTCCTTCTGGGTGCTAGCTTACATTTGCTAAGTGCACATTTGTTGATTAGCACATAATTTAGTGGATTTTTGTGTAGTTTGATCAACTCATTGAGTGAGCACCTTTTACTCATCTTGTTAAGTGCTAGTCTTTTAAATTTTCACTAGTCAATTATCTCCTTAAATTAGCAAAATCACAAATTAATAAGTGCTGTAATCAATTAATTGCTAACTCTGATATTATTATTTGATAGCGTAAATGAGCAGGGTTGGGTTCTCTCCAGAGGTCCTTATCTGGTCATGCTTTGGCTGTTCAAACCTTGTGTTCCCGAGACTGTTGAGTTTTGCACTTTGCAGTATTTTCTGCATTATGATTGTAGTACACCATAATATCTAATGTAAAGTGGTGAAAAGCAGAGCATTTCGTGAAACTAAAATCAAAATTTAAGATAAAAGTCCATGGGAGGCAATGCTTACTGGTAACTTTTAGGGCTTTCTCAAGTGGTCTACCTTTTTTGTTGCCTTCTTATGCCTATATGTCTTCATTCAAAATTGATGATTGTGCCATTGTAAATTAGCTCGGACAGGCTTCCCAGTTATCACTTCTCACAAGTAAAATCTCTTTTTGGTGATGCCGAGGTTGTTTCTGTTCTGTCTGTTATTAACTTCTAATTTCATAGTAAATTGATACGTCAAGTGTCAACCTTTCTATCAGGTCAGAGGCATGGGTGCTAGAATTTGTTGACCTGGGTGGTGAATTGAGACGAGATGTCTGGTATGCATTTATCAATGAAGTAATTGCTTTACATAAGTTCATATGTGAATATGGACCAGATGATGCTGATCTGTCAATATATCAAGTGTATGGTGCTCAAAATGGGAAGGAAAGGGCTACTATCAGTGCCATTAATAGCATTGCCAGACTTCAAGCTCTTCAATTTATGCAAAAATTGCCGGATGATCCTATCAAATTTGTTCAGTTTTCTTATTTGCAAATTGCACCATATGGAGATATTGTTTCCCAAACTCTAGCTGTAAATTATTGGGCTGGACCACTACTGACAAAATCTACCAAGACACGGTATGAAACAGCAGAGGGAGCGATGTCTTCTGACGAGGTATTGGAAATTAGTAATCATGTGTTTGACATAGATGGAAGTGTTTACTTACGGAGGTGGATGAGATCTCCATCTTGGTCTTCTAGTGCTTCCATAAACTTCTGGAGGAACTTTTCAATAAAACAAGGGATAGTATTAAGTAAAAATCATGTTGTGGCTGACCTTACTTGTGTAGAAAAGGCAGCAAGTACATGCAGAGAAAAACTCCAAGTGGTTGAAAGAGCACAAGCAACAATTGATGCAGCAATGCTAAAAGGCATACCAAGTAACATTGACCTTTTCAAGGTGTGGCTGATTGTTCTATCCTATTCAGGTGTCCTTCGAAATACAGTTTCATTTTCTGTGGCACCATGACAAGCCATCTGTTTGGTGACTGTGCAGCGGTGTTTATCGTCTCGTCTAAAAACTCAAGTTTTTAGGCGGAATGATTTCTTGACAGACATCCTTAAAAAACATGGTTTTATGCATTCCAACCTTTTTGCTATTTTAGATTGATAAAAAGTTCCAGAGAATTGTCCAAGTCTAGAATCTCATTTATGTTAATTGAATTTGTTTCTTTCTTTTTTTTTTTTTTCTTTTCAAGCTGCAATTGTTTGATTTTGCATTTATTGTTTTGATTTGTGAATGGCATAAATTAAGGGAATAAGTTAACAGACTCTACACTGGTCTTTTTGCAGGAGCTGATACTTCCTCTGACTGTGGCAACCGAGAATTTTGAGAAATTGCGACGCTGGGAGGACCCACATCAGACTATCTTGTTTCTTGTGTTTGCATATTTAATTATTTTCAGGTAGATTGTTAAAGCCATTTTCCATTTCCTAAACATCAGGAAATACCTATATATGTCTTGTGATGACTTCACCTAGTTTACCTTTGGTATGTCTTTCCTACAGTTGATTTATTCTGTGGGTTTGTGTTACTTGAGGTTTCAATTGAAGGACAATTTTTTAGATTTTGATTCTTCAAATGCTCATTTGTAAATCTGTTTGTTTTGTGAATTATTTCTCAAGTCTGAACAATTGCTGATGTACTTGAATAAGCTAATTTGTTGAAGAGAATTTGAATTTGAAATTCATATGATGGTGTCCCTTTTGTTTTGTGAATAAATTCTAAGGTTAGGCATATATGGTTTTGTTAAGTTGCTCTTCAAAATACGCATAATTTCAGGCAGCATCAAACTGGATTAATCATTGGTCATATACTTTAGATAATACATTTTCTTCAAATGTTCTGGCATGACAATAGCAGAGAGCTGTCTTTATATATATATATATATATATATCTTATTTCCATTATAATTTTGTTATTTTCTATTTAGTTCCTTAGCTATCTCTATAAATATGGCTTAATGTAATTCCCATCGGACAGAGACTAGTTATGAATATTGAAATTGAATATTGAGTTTAAACGAGTGTTCATTTAGTTTTGGGTGAATTCCCTCATGCTTATGGGTGGATTCCCATTTTCTTTCTTATCTTTCAAGTGGATTCCCACATTATTCACTTGTTTGACCCTTTGCTTCGTTCTTGTCCTATGTCAATTACTGCTTATATTTTGTATCTAGTCTGTCCCATTGCATCTGTCTCTCTTCCTCGCTTCGCCTCCACCTAAACATTTAGACATTGGTTGCATATCTCCGAGTTATTTGTACTTGAAGGAAAATGAGTTGCAGGTAACTGAAACTTCCCCATACCCAAAATACAAGTCTTGTGCACCTTCTTGCCCATAATTGAAGTAGATACCATATTTTGGAAAGCTGTATCATGTTTCAACTCTGTCAAAAGTTGATGCAGTGCATCTTTAAAAAAAATAAAAAAATAAAATAAATAAATAAAAATTATATATATATATTTAATAGTGAACTTTTATCTTCAAAATTGAAGTTTGATGCTTACTTTCTTTCTCAGGAGCTACCATACATATATATTCCCCATAACATTGATGGTTTTGGCGGTGGGGATGCTAACTCTGAAAGGGCTTAAGGAGCAAGGCCGCTTGGGAAGGTCATTTGGCATTGTTACCATACGTGATCAACCACCTTCAAATACGATTCAAAAGATTATCGCTGTTAAAGATGCCATGCGTGATGTAGAGAATTATCTCCAGAATCTGAATGTCTCACTTCTAAAATTACGTACCATCATCCTTTGTGGTCAACCTCAGGTACGCTTTCATGACTTATGAGAGCTCCATAACTGGCAAACAGACTTGCCAGTTTGTGTTCGATGTTTGCAACTGCTCTAAGCTTCCCTCTGCCAAGCGCTCATATCGTGGGCAAAAACTTTTGGATGTTTATAGGCAAGTAGTTGTAACTCATAAGTAACCAATGAATTAGCTGAGAGAAGTTCAAATGGATGCTGCAGTGATTATTCTGGTTATAAATAAATAGGTCACTTAAAAATGAGAGGTCAAGGTTGTCTTTTTCTTAGTTTATGGTTAGATTTCTCAACTTTGTTGAAAACTAGGCTTCCTGTTTCTTAGACAATCAGGGCTTTTGGTGAAAAAAAAAAAAAATTGGTTTTATACTTAAGGGAAATATAAACCACTGGTAGTTGGTAAGTATCAATTTTTTGTGTGGCACACGTGGAGTGGACCAAGCGGTACCCAATATCCACACACGCCAAAAGAAAAGAACACAAAAAATTTACGTAGTTTTTAATATGTATATATTTATTTATTATATATTTACATGGAAAGACACTTCCACACAGTACGTTACAAACACTTGAAATTTATGCATATTATGGTATAAATGCTGTTCAGACAAATAAGAATCTGAAATATGGTATTAAGAAACTGAAAACAGCATGATTCACTTGTCTAATTCTTCAAAATGGATTTAGAAAAAGTTAAAAATGAAAGAGATATTTGGTCAATGGTAGAGATAAAGAAGTATGCCGACTTTCAATGCTCTTTCCCACAAGCGTCTTTCCTCATCAATCTGTAAGTTTCAAAATTGGACTCTCTCTCTCTCTCTCCCTCTGTGCTTTCTTTTTTCACAATGGAGAGAAAATCCAAAATTAGGCTTCAAGTATTTTCTTGAACTATTTTCTCATGTTAATGGGGTCATTAGCATTAATGATTTTGTAGCAGGTTGGCCATTGCAATCAGTATTGAATTCTTCCCTTAAAACCAATAAGTGATTTATTTCGAAGTTTCACTGATATTCTGTGCTTTTGATATTCCAACCCTCTTTTTCTTTCCGTGTATGCCCTTGTCCATGCTGAGTCTCTGATTTCATGACTTTGCATTTTGTCAGGTAACCACAGAGGTTGCACTTGCGTTGCTATCCTTTGCTATGGTTCTCCTCACCGTGCCCTTCAAATATGTTGCTGCTTTTGCTCTCTTTGATCTATTCACCCGGGAGCTTAACTTCAGGAAGGAAATGGTTAGGAAGTTCAGGGCCATTTTGAAGGAGCGCTGGGACATGGTGCCTGCAGCCCCTGTAGCCGTAGTACCTTTCGAGAATGATGAGTCATCAGCAAACAAAAAAGACGAGATCAATGAAAGTCCATCAAAAATTAGTTAGAGCAGCAGCAAAGCAGTTTTGATGGACCAGGTTGCATAATTTTTCAGATTTCGAGCTAAGATTAAGAGGTATAACATTATTCTTGTATCAAAATGTACAGGTTTTCAACCAAGTGATGACAGCTTTTTTTTATTTTTTGTGATATTTTTTTCAAAAGGCTACCCATGAACCCCACATGTGATAGTGAAAAGATTTTGCCCCCCTTGTGGTTTGAGATTGACAATTCTAATGTTATATTGTATATATATTCTAACCTATTCCGTGCTTCGAGAGTTATTTTCCAGGAGTCAATGTAAGTCAACGAGGGCTTCTCTGTAGAATTCCATGGAACTTCATTCAGTATATCTGTCCTTAAACATGATAAATTTTTATTTTCTCGAGTAATGATCCTGCCCTTTTGTTGTATCGTTATTTAAGGCAATTAGTTTTAGCCGTTGAGATCCATCGTGCCAACATACTGATGGTTTTTGATATGGGTCACAAGAACTTACCCGAATTCTTGTGGTTTACCTCTTGTTTCTCATTTCTTTGGAGTTCCAATTTATATTATAGGATTCTTGGGTTTTTAAATTTCGAGAATTCAGACCACCCCTCAGGATTCTAGGTCTGCCTCGCCTAATTAGGGTACTGTTGAAGAGAGATAACATAATAGAGATCTCGGTATAGGAAGCTTATAAGACGAAAGAAATTATTATGAAGATTATATATTAACTTAGGAAGCTAAACGTCGTGAAAACTAAAAGGTTACTGTTTGAAAGTGAAAATAGTATTTTGTGGTCTAACTTGTTCGTGAGGTTATCAATAATTATTTTTAAACTTGTAATACGAATCAAACCACAAGGAGAGTTAATGCATAATGATAATAACATGACTGTTGTGCTTTGTGGTTTAATGGTTATAAGATTTGGTTTGTACTATTAGGATATGAGTTTAAATCATTGTTAGAGTGTTCTCTAGAGATAAACATATGTTAAGTAACACAATCTTGAGAGTGGTTAGTGATTCTTATTGAATACCATTAAGTTTGAAGTTTGATCATCTATGGGTTGTGAATTCATTGTAATCATTCTTAACAGAAGTGTAAAATATAACTCTTACTTTGTCAATTATTTGGTCTTAAAAAAGAAAAAAAAAGAAAATGGATCTTATAATTCTAATACTATTAGTTGAGATATTTTTATTAGAACCTATTGGTTTTGTGTAGCTTTGTTCTCTTTTCTTAATATTTTGATATACCTTGTAACAAAGAATAATATGAAAAAGGAAACACGAAATAGAGGTTAAAGAGGCTTTGAAAAGATAGAAAAAGGGCAAGTTCATAAACTCATCAATAATAACTAATAAATAGATAATACAAAAATACTTATGACTCTTTTGACAACATTTTAACTCTAAACAGTTTATTTTCATAGTAGGCATACACAATTTAATCATGAGAATTTAGGTATTAAAAATAAGAAAATTACAAAAAGTAAAGAATAAAAAGATTCATCTTTTTAAGGAAATCACATTTTAATTATTACTTTAAGGTAATCAATTTCCAATAAGTTAAAAATTTTAACTTATTTAATTACTTAAATAAAAATTCATACAATAATATATATTTATAGATTTATGAGCTTATCTTAACAATTAAGTAAAATCAACTTATAAATAGTATTTGTAAATTACTTATATTGAAATATGACATATGCTCATAAATTATTCTAATTGAAATACAAAAATGTCAAATTTCAAATATTAAATAACAATCTCTCTAATTATCAAATCATATTACATCATAGCCCTTTAAATCAGCTTTGTCCTTAAGGTTAACTAGCAATAAATTATGAAAATCACTTTGTGAAAGAGTAATATAGCTTTCAAATAGTATCGTCAATAGAAAAATTAGTTTATTAGATAAGAATTTGAATGATAGATTTTTATGCTTAATGATACTTTGATTTAAGATAACTTGTAGTTAAAAATTAATGTCTCTAGTATAAATAATATTAGGTAATTAGCTTGGTACAACCACATTATTACTGAATTTCTTCTTTAAGCAAGAGACATGAAATGCATGATGTATTTTTTACCTTACTAGTAATTCAAGTTGATTTGCAATAAGACTAATGCGTTTAATAACATTATATGGCCCAGAAAAGTGAGGAAATAATTTCATTGATGATTAAATAGTGAAAAAAACAACTGTCGTTATGATTGAAACTTGAGATAAGCTTAATCTCCCATTAAAACCTCATGTTCACTATATTGCATATCAATATGCTATTTCATATGGGTTTAGGTGATAACAAAGTTGTCTTTTAGAAGTTGTAGCAACTTTTTCTTGTCTACTAGAGTTTATCAACTTAATTCATATGATAAGACCTTATTGTATAAAGGAGTTTATAAATGTTGCATTTGATGAAATTAATCCCTTTTCTTCTAAAAAGGAGTTAAATGATTTTATAGGTATAAATAAAAATTTAAAGGTGAAAAATAAATCATCAAGGTAATAACAATATTCTAATGATGTTTAAAAAGAGCAGAGTAAACAATTTAAAGTGAATGAGTTTAACTTTTCAAAGGATGACAACCTTGATAGTATTGTTTATTGAGTTCCAAAAGAGTGGACATATGTTGGATTGAAGTTTTAGAATCAAATTATTGGTAACCCTTTTGACTCTTTGAAAACTTGGTTTGCATTTAGAAAGATTAACACTATATGACTTACAAGTAAAACCAACATATATAAATGATATATTGATTGACCAATCATAGGTGCATGTAATGAAAGATAAGTTTAACTAGTTTTTTGTTTTTTTAATGTTTTAAAAAACAAGGGTTGGACTTTGGAACCAATACTTAGTAATTATCTTATTATTTGAATTAAGTGGGTCTTTAAAAACAAGTTTAATAAAAATGACCAAATTATGAGAAATAATGTAAGATTAATTACCAAAAGCTACAATAAAAAAAAAAGCCATTAATTATGATGAAACCTTTACCCCAATTACTAAACTAAAAGTTATTAGAATGTTACTTAAATTTGCATTGTATAAGCATTTTAAATTATATCAAATAGATGTGAAGAGTGCATTCCTCAATGGTTATATCATAAAAGAAGTTTATGTTAATCAACTTCCTAGTTTTGAAAGTGATGAATTTTTGGATTATATTTACAAGATTTTAAAAGTTTTGTATAAGTTGAAAAAAGTGCTAAGAACTTAGCATAAAAGATTAAACTTTTTATTGGTTGACAAATGTTTCATGAAAGGTAAAGTTGATACTACTTTTGTTACTAAGTTAAAAAGTAAAAGCTTGTTAATTATTCAAATTTATATTAATGATATCATATTTGGTACTATTAATAAGTTATTATGTGAGAAGTTTATTAGCAATATGGAAATAAAATTTGAAATAAGTATGATAGAAGAATTGAACTTCTTTTTTGGACTTTAAATCGAGTCATGTATACAAATGAATTATTAAAGAAGTTTAACATAAATAATCCAAATTTTATGGCACTTTAATGATTACTTTCATAAAGTTTGACAAGAATGTAAATGGTAAATTTATAGATGAAAAGTAGTATAGAGGTATGATTGATAGTTTTTTGTATATTGTTGTTAGTAGACCAAATTTAATGTTTAATATTTATATGTGTGCAAGATTTTAATTCAACATAATGGAGTCACTTGATTGCCCTTAAAAGAGTTTTTAAATGTGTGAAGGAAAAAACAAGTTAAGGAATTTGATATCCTAAGGAAATTGACCTTTAACATAATAAGTGAATCTGACTTAAACTAAAACTTTATGTAAGATAAAATTGAGAGGAAAAGTACCACAAGTGCATGCTAATTCTTTGGCCAAGTCTTAGTCTCATGGTGCAATAAAAAGTAAGGTTTAGTTATTCTTTCAATAATTGAAGCACAGTATATGATAATTGGTGCTTGCTTTAATTAATTGCTTCGGATAAAACAAACTCTATAGGACTTTAAATTACATAACTCTTATATGTCTATCAAGTATGATAACATAAGTATAATTAATATGACTAAAAACTTTATACATCATATCTAGACTAAACACATTGACTTAAGAGACCATTTCATTATGGATTATGTGTTCAAGAGAGATGTGTTCGTAGGGTTTGTAAATACTAAAGATTAGTTAGTTAATATCTTTACCAAACCCTTATATGAGGATATACTTGTGACCATTAAAAAAAGATTGAATATGATTGAGTTGGATTGATCTTTTGATTATGTAATTGTTATGATTTGATATATTTTTTTTAGGTATTTTTAGACATGATTATATGTATTTGCATATATGATATATGTGTTACACACTAATTTAGATGATTTAAGGTTACAAAATGAAAGTTAGTTTTTTATTTTATTTTATTTTTTATCTTAAAAGGATGGATCAATCAGAATAAAAAAATAAGTTAATTAATATAAGTGGTTAATTCATATTTATTTTGATCAACTAATGTATTTTAAAAATCACCTTTCCTTTTTTCCTTTTTTTAGATTGTAAAAATTCCTTTTATTTGGGAAAATTTATTTTGTTTTTCAAATTCAAACTTTAAATCTACAAATTTCCATTCAATCCATTATAATTAACATGTTTTAAGGCATTAATCTTTTAAACCTAATATAAATGGCATAAAATTTTTAAGATGGATCGAAGAAGGAAAAGATCTGAGCAAGAAAATTGAGTCTAGTTTTTTTAATAACTCAAAGTAACATTAGTGCACCACCATTCTCTTTTGTATTGCTAATGACCTCGACATTGAACCAACCATGACATGAGTTCTTGTCATCATCAACATCATTTAGGTCTTTATTATCGGTGACTCTATATATTCCTCCTCTTCTATCTATAAAGCCTCTAAAGAGAGATCTAAACCATCCTTTAGCAAAAGAACAAAAATGATTTTAAGGAGAAATATGAATGAGAAATCAAAGATTGCTAAACCAGTATCTCTATCTTCATCAAAAGCATTTTTAACACCTCCATCATCACTAACAGTACCACCCATAACTTCATCACTTCCTTTATAACCTCAAACGACACCTATGATAAGTCCTTTATCTTCATAAAACCCAAAAACTTTAAGGTATTATTGTTCTTAATTTAAAACTTTTAAGATTGTTGAGGATTTTTACAAATTCAAAAAGAGTATCATATATGTTGGTAGACCTCTTAGGTTGAATTTGGTTGCTGAGTTTAATAAAGATGATTTCTTAGAAGGGTTTACTTATTAAAATTGGATAGGCTTTATCAATTTTAGTAGTGAATTTTATACTAAAATAATCAAGTTGTTCTTTATGAATATAGAAGTAAATAAAGTATATACTATGATTACTTCTATATAAATGGAAAAGAAGTGAAAAATACACCTAAACTAATTGTTAAGACTTTGAATTTACCTTTAAAGGGTGGTAGTTACAACCAAAGTGACACTTATATTATTGGAAAATTTAGCCTTAAAGAGCAATTAAAGATTATCTTTAAAGTACAAAATGAAATTGGTGAAGAAGCTATCAACATTAAGAAGCCTTTTAAAATTTCTTTAATGTTAAATAGGTCTAAAATAATGCAAAATATTGTAGCTTGTAACATCAAATTAAGGGGTAAGCACTATGATTACTTGACTTTTTTTTTTGATATGTGTACATTATCTTACATTATGAAGAAAGAAAAGTTTAGTTTACCAAAGCATATGTGGAAGTGCTTAAAAAAGCTAAAAGAAAAAAGTTAAAAAATTTCCTTATAATATGCATTTAAGTTATCTCTTCTTGAAACTACTAGTCTTACCACTTGAAAAAATCCCTTAATACTTCAATATGGGTTAGTACATTAGTGTTACTACTCTTAAGCAAATGTATTTGGTGCAAAGTGACAAAAAATGGTCTACTCTTTGAAGGAACCAAGATCAAACTTATAGTCACCTAATAAAGAGCCAACCATAATAAGTCCTTTAACTTCTCTCCTAACCTCCACTATTATTGATTTATGTTCCTTAGCTAAAGAAGTCAAACAACTTTAAAAGAACTTAAACGAGCTAAGGGATGATATGGATAAAATTAAAGTAGATTTATAAGATTTCATGAAAGAATTAAGGGAGAATTTTGCATTCATTTTTAGTTTGCTACGTAAGAGAAGTCCTTTATATCTAAATTCCAAGAAGGGAAAGTAATAAAGTTATGTTCTTGCATTATTTTTTATGGTGCTAAAATAGGAGAAAGATGATTGATGATCCTATTATACCTATAAACATGGATTCTTAATGTTATAAACTATTTACTTTTATTTTGAATGATTGCACTTATTGCTATATATTTTTGTTCCATTATACTTTGACTTTTATATCTCTTATGCTTTAATACTATTCATATTAATATTTGAATGTTTGCTCTAATCTTTGCTTTAAAGTGCTTATTGGTTGATCAATGATATTTAGCTTAAATACTTGCATAATGATTAATTAATGCTTTATTGCTCTGATACTTGTTTATTGGTTGATCAATTGCTTATATTGCATTAGTAAGGGGAGAATATATATTCAAGGGAAGATATTGCAATTTGTTTACCTTTTCAGCCTCATCAATTAATCATGGTTATCACTATGAAAAAGGAAAAGATTGTTAAGATTAGTGGGATTATGTGTTATATTTTTTTATGTTTTAATGTGTCCCTTATCTTATAATAATCTTATCTTATAATAAGATTAGTAGGATTATGTGTTATGTTCCTTTATGTTATATTCCTTTATGTTATAAGATGGTTATCACATGATTGATGTCATTAATGTCAATATATTTGAATTATTCTCTTTATATCTTTATTGATATGTATTGTATATTATTATAATAATTTGTTACTTACGATTTATAGTAAGATTTTTAAAATTTGAATTTTGAATTGAGCTAATTAAAATCTTATCTTTTGTTGGTTATTTACTTTTAGGTAAGGACTAATTGAAATCTTAAGTGACCTTAAGAAAAGATAGAAAAAATCATAAAGATTTAAAGTTAGCAAAAAATTTAGATTAGTTAACTTATTCCATTGATTGGATAACTCGATGAAAAAAAAATAAGAGAAGGAAAGAAGAGAAACAAAAATTTTTGCTTGGTTAACTATATTAGTACCTATAGTCAACCAAATACTAAAATAGAGTTCAAGCTTTGAAAAGAAAAGTTACAAGTTGATTAAAGGTAGTTGAAAGAGTTCAAGTTATTGAGTGTAAAAGTTATAAAGAATTTAGGTCGATTAACTAGATCGTGCCTATGGTCGATCGATAAGACTGAATAATGTAATGAGTAAAGTTGAAAGTTATAGAAATTGTGGGTTAGCAGGTCGGCCTAAATGCAGTGGTTGACTATGTCTCAGAGTTAAAGTTTTCTATTTTTGAAATTGATTACCATTATGGAAAGAAATCCAAGACCAACAACTAGTTTTTGTATTTGGTATATAACAGAATTTAAAAAACTCTTTTTTGTAAGACCTAGTAAAACCAAGTACAACCTTAAGATATTATATTATATTTAGTGAAAAATCAAAGAGAAAAAACAAAGAGAAAGAAAAATAAAAGAGTAAGAGCTTTAAGTGAAAAAAGGTAAAATTGTAAAAGAACAAAATTACTATAATGAAAAGAGTTAGAAAATGAATATCTAAGTGTTAAGAAAACTATTGATTTTTATGAAAATTTTATTGTAATAAAGGTTAAGGTAATCAAACATAAAGAGTTATAAGAGTTATCTTCACTCTGTAAAAAAAGAAAATGATAGTGAAATTGGATTTTCAAGGAAGGAACCTTGATAAATAGATGTAGAGCCATGATTTGAGCTGAATAACTATAAATTATTATGCGCACACACACACAGTCTCTCTTATTATCTTTATTTTTAATTGTTTATATTATTTACTTTTATATTTGTTATTATTTATCTTATTTTTTTAAGAGTTGGAATAAAATATGAGTTGAGTGATCAAACTAATTAGACTCAATTTACCTCCTTTTTGAGTTGCCTTCAGGATTAATAACATTCTCTTACATGCTTCAAGTTATAGTATAATTGTTATGACGTTATAATCATTGAAACTTTAATTGAAATTGTAAAATATTTAAAAAGTATCATGAATTATGATATATTTTATAATGAAGTTTCTATTATGTTAAATGAATATAATGATTTTAATTAATTGGATTTTTGAGTTAGATAAGATAAAATCCATTTGTGGATTTGTGTTCACTATTTGAGGTGGAGAAAAGGTTTAAAAGTTTGTCAAAAAAACAATTATTATTTGGTTTATCATGGAAACAAGTTTATAGCCTTGTAAAAGGCTATTGAGGAGATAAATTGTTTAAAAGAAAAAAATTAATGAACATTTTATTATGGACAAGATCAATACTATAAGTGGTGATATACTATTGTAGTCAAATTTCTAATACTCTACCAAGAGAAAGTGATATAATGGAAAGAATAGATAAATTTATCTAACTCATGAGTTAGTAAAGTAATTACAAAGTAATGAAATGATCACTTAATTTTGTAGGGTTAAAGATGAATTTAATTGATCCTTTAACTAAACCATTAAGCATAAAAGTTAATGAAAAGATACTTATAAAAAATAGTTAAAAGTGATAGGAGCTTAACGTATATGATAAGGAATTTTTTTAAAGTAAGTTTATATGATTAATAATAAATTATTGTTTGATTTTATATACAATATCAAAATTATTAAATTCCTTTATATTATGTAAATAATATAAAATTTTTAATATTTAAAATTAATTTATATTTTAAACAAATTCTGTAACTCTTGCAGGTAGTACATTATTGAAATGTACATTTAATAAATTTAACCATATAAGAGTTAAGTGAGATTACTCCTATGAGATCTGAAGTAAGATCTCAAACTCTCATAAAAATAAATGAAGTGTATGTGTAGCCTAATAGTATTTGGTCATATTAAATAATATAATTTTTAAAAATATAATATTGAGGTCAATTCATTGAAATAAAAGAAATTATAAATTATAAAAATTTTAATTCATCATACTTCTTAATATTACAATTTGTACTTGTAATTTATAAGATACTAAAAATGATATATTATATTTTTGTTGTTTAATTTAATAAAATTAACATTTAAAAAAACAAAAAATTATTTAAAATTAATACATTTTAAAATATTTAATTTATATATTAAATAAGAGACTAATTATTTTACATTTGTTATTAACTGTTATATACTTTAATATATATTAAAGTCATTAGACATTATTAATAATATACTTTATCATATTATTTTATATTATGAGTTTTTTAATTATAATTAATATAAATTAATAATTTTTTTATTTTTGGACACATTAGTTTTAATAATTTATAATTGACTATTGACTTAATAAAAAATTGATTTATATTTGTTATTTTATTATATAAAATACATACTAATATAAAATCTTGTGGTATTATAAAAAATAATTATTATAATTTATTATATTATATTAATTTTATTATAATATTATATTATTTTATTAGTTATTTTTCATCCGAGGTGCTTTCTAAGGAGCTTATCATTTGCTAGCTCGTAACAACTCCATTGTTTCTCATAAATATATGCTAATACCATGCCAATTTTCAAATTAATCGGCAAATTACTACTATCAATATTCTTTTTTTTTTTTTTCTTCTTCTTTTTGGTTCGATATACTAGAGATGCAGCAGGTTTTGAGATCTACAAGCTATCAACCTGTCTCTGTTTTCACCCCTTTTAGTTAAAAAGGTGTAAATAGGATTCAACCTTAGACCAGATAGAACAATACCACCAGACTTTGCCAATCAAGATAGTCCTGCATTTGTAACCGAAAGGACATTGGGACCCCCGAGTTACAGACACACATGTCAGTTCTAATTTGAGCCTGGCTCTAAAATTAGAACAGTTTTTGACTTCGACTGTACCGAGAGTGGGAAGAAAAAAAGAAGAAAAAAAAAAAAAAACCAAAACTGAACTGAACTAAACTAAACTAATTGATAACCCAATATTGTCAATATTTTGAGCCACGAAAATTTTAACCTTCTACTGTTGAAAAACTGGTCAGTCTCTCATCTGGCCCAAAACCATTTAAGGCCATTGGTCGCCTCATTTAGTAGTGATTGATGTGTGCTCTGAAGCGAGGCATGTGTTCCTGCCACCTTCACTTTTCGCAATATAGCTACACTCCCCTATACGAACAATCCACCCTAAACAGTACGGTCTACAGAGGGGTTGCCTCTCTTTTTTGTCTTTTTCTTCTCCTTACGAATGACCATACTAATACTGAACTCCCCGAAAAGGTACCTGGCTAGGTAACAGTTAGAAATGATGGGAAGACGGCAGCCATACTGGACTCTGTGCATGAATGCTTTCCACCTCAGCCAGCGGCTGCATTAAGACGCGAGACATGTCAATGAGCGATCCCCAACTGCCGAGCGCGGAATTGAACTAATGCTAGACACTCAAATTGAAAATGGTGCTGCAGATTTAGTCAGAACCATGATGCTACGTTGGAGGACAAGCTGTGGATATGTAAAGCACACAGCGGACCTCCAGAAACATGTGTACGAGGAGAGTTCAACACGGATCAAAGCCACCGGGGAGGTCTTCCTGCCCAGCAGCAATGAATCTACAACGCCTTGTTGAATAACAGGAGGACGAATAAAGTCTCAATCCCCACTACTTGTGTAACGATAAAGTCTGCACTTTTTACGTTACAATTTCATTATTGCGAGAGCCAATTCAGATCAACTGCCAAACTATTAAATCCAAAGAAACAAAATGTTTAAACTAATTTTAATGGTCGAGAATATAAAATACCATACCAATAAGATAGTATAAAGATTTGACTTGTAAAATCTATAAATTTCACAATCTGTTAAGTCGGGTTCATCATCTTGTCTATGTCACCTATCATATGTCCAATTTTAATCAATCAACTCAATGCCTACGATAACTGCCAACCTACATTTATTTCAATTTTATTGTATAACGTACCGATTAGGTCTACTATGTGTCAAGAGATACATTCAGAGTCTAAAAAGTTTTCTTCGATAAAGTGAAAAAACCTAATTTGACTTATAATATTAAAGAACTTCGATGCCAACTTATTTGACTATAAAATTGTGAAATATGATTTGATAATGGCCAATGTTCTTTTTATTAGAGTTTAATGTATGGTTTAGCTTTAAATCTTAACAATTCTTAATCTTTTTGATTATATAATTTCTTGAGGCGGCATTAGAGATTTTGAAACCAAGATCATGAGTTCACACAAACAATCCCTAGACTTACACAAGACTTATTAGAGTTTAATTTATAATTTATTTCTTAAGCTCATATACTCCACAATTTAGATTTTTAGGTTGAATATATTTTCACACTTCCGAATGGCAAGAACAATGTCGTGGACCATGTAGTTGGTAAGAGTGAGAGGAACATGAAATCGAATGGTTAAAGTATTGCATGACCTAAAGCTCGTGATTTCCATTATGTTGTGTGCATGCAACTGAACTATATCGACCAAAAAAGAAAGAAGGGGAAGAAACAAATAAACCAAGAAAGGGTAAGAGAGGTTCAAGAGAGAGCATGCATTAAAGATACGAGGGAGAGCACTGAAATTGTATAATCTCTCTGAAATTTAGTCCGCTTAAAATAGCAAAACTCAAAAAGATTGTACAATATAAGTTGAACTTGATTGAAATAATTTGATATCCAAAATAGAATAATATTTAAGTTATTTAAACCAATTTTAATTCGTCACATGACCCAAAATAATGCATATATTACTCTCTCTCTCTTTTTTTTCCCCCTAATTCAATACATTTTTGGAAAGAAAAAAAAAACAAAAATTATTGGCATATATTAACATGTATGCTTTTTTTTTTTTCAGTCTAAAAAAGCACTGAATTAAAATAAAATTTTAAGTTATAAAATTTAGATAAAAACAATATAATATTTAACGTTAAACCAAAAAAAAAAAATCGAAAAATTTTAAACTGAATTAGCATTGAATCAACAGAAATCCAAGTGCCGGTATCTATAATTTCTCTCTCTTTTTTTTTTTAACCAATAAAAAAGGTTCCCGTGTCTAATATTACTCGAGATTGGAAGTGAGTCGTAATAGATAATAACTTGAACCCAACCCTTCAAGCCTGCTCGTCCCGAGTCATTTGCCGCCGACAGATCTGCCTGGACCGTGAGAGGAGGTAAATTTTCTGCCGTATGATTTTACAACTATGTTTTGTAAATTAAATACATAAGATTCCATCAATTATATGACAGTAAAAGGGGCCCGCACATTCCTGTGGTTTAAGATAAATTAATAGTATTATTTAAAATTTAATTTTATTTATAAGGGTATATGAAAATTTTATATTAGGTCTATGAGTAATCATTAGTAAAAATTATTTCCTATTAATTAAGTTTAAGTTCACTTTATGCAATTAACACGTTTCTTTTTTCTCTTTTTTTTTTTTTCCCTTGCTATGCTTAAACACATATATAGATAATTTAACTTGAAACTTAACGTATAGATAAGACAAGATTAATCTTTCATTGACGCTTATGAAATTTTTTTATCTATACAAAAAATAAAAACTCCCCGTAAGAAGTTACAATTTTCAATTCTGAAAATGATTTTATTTATTATAAATATTAAACAATTGAGTAGGCACCTTTATTTATAATACAACAAATAAAAAAAAATTACATCCAATAAATGTTAATATCAATAATCACAATATTAGATTAGAACAAAAAAAATAAGTATTTTACTTTAAAATGAAATCAATCAATCCTTATTTCAATTGAAATTTAGATCAATATGAAAAGCTAACTTGACACCCATGACTAAAATTTGGAACAAAGATAATATATCCATGCTTATTTCATGGAATAGAAATATTTAGGAATATTCTTTTACCAAGTTATCAATTTACCCTTCTTTTTTTTTTTTAATTTTTTCTTTTTGGTCAGCAATATCAAATTACCCTTTTTCCTTGTCGGGTCTGATTACAAGGACACACGAGACTCATTTGAACAAATAAAAAAGCTAATACAATGCCAAGGTAGTAATGCCATCTTCCACTTCAATCTCACATTTATTACAAATCTAGATTGAGCGCATTGGTACTCAAAACCTAAAATCTGGATAAACAAATGTAAAAGGGACGACATAGTTTTGAGGGTAGTCATACCTCGCCTTACAGAGAGACCTGAACAAGGGCTTAAAATTTTCCTTTCTACCTCCCATAAAACCAAACTAGATAAACAAATAAATAAGCAAGAACGAAGATGGTTTACAAATACTTATCCCCCGGCATAATATCTTATAATGATCATAAAAACCAACAAAAGATGGGGGTCAATCAAACTAAAACCCCATGTCATTCGACATCTTTACCCGCGGTCTTTTTAGAGTAAGTCTTAGAATGAAAGTCCGCGAACAGAACCAGAAGAGAAGTGACGAAAAGTAGGTCGAAGCACCAACTCCAGATACCAGAACACCCCAACCCGGTGAAATGGTAGTAGAAAATGAGGCCCATGAACCCAAAAGTTGAAGAGAACTGCACAATCTGGACATCAGTGACCAACTTTTTCCACTTGGGACGTGCCCCCAGTGAACATTGAAGATAGTAGAAGTACATTATTACATGCACCGAACCATTTCCGACGACCACCACAGGGAACATAGATTGCGAGGTGTACAAGGATATGTAGCACATTATCATAACTGCTGCATGGTGGTACACATGAAGGAAAGTGAGCCGTCTCATGGAGTTGCTCAATATTATCAAAAGGGTGTCCATAAATTCGTAGATTTTCGAAAGATAAAATACGTAAGCCCAGAAGAAGAGAGGTCCCTTTGGAGGGGTGCTCTTGGGGAAACAAAATATGTATTCCACATTAGGTGAGTGGTATACGATGGAGAAAATAGAACCAAGGGCCATGACGAAGGAGAGTAGGAGGAGGATCATGTCGTGCATGACGGTGATTGATTTCAGGAGGCGGGGCCCCATAGGGGGCAGATTGATATGGGGGAGGAGGTAAGTGAGGGAAAGATAGGAGAGGACGGTGATGGTGAGGAAAAGTGGAGAGGAGCCTGGGTTTTGACTTGGATTCCATGAGAAGTTTTGGATTTTGGGGTTGCTCACTAGCAAGTATTCAAGGGTTGAGAAAATTGGTTTCTTGCTAAGATGGCTCACAACCCAATATTTGACGGTTGAGAAAATGAAATCCATGATATACATATATATATATATATATATATATATATATATATATAGTGTTATATAAATTATATGCCTCTCACAAGTTGCCTGGCTATTTTTTAGCGGTGGCGGTGCCAAGGTGCCGCTGCGGGCTGCACTGGCGGTGACCGGAAAAGTTATGATGGTATTGTAAGGAATCAGGGAGGAGGGAAAACAACGAGTTCTAGGGTACAGTGCCCTGGAAATGTGTGAAGGTACACGCGGCTTTAAACGCTCTCACAGCCCATGGGGACCTTGAAGGAGAAGGTTTAATGTATTCACAGCTGGCCCATCATCTCTCTCTCAGACACCCACACCCACCCACCCACCCACCCACACACACACACACACACACACACACACACACTCTCTCTGAGTTTTACTGCTCCTTCCTATTTATGTCCACTTGCCAGATCGTTACCAAAATTTAATAGTCGCTGCCTCAACCCCCAACAGAGCAACAGGGAATGGATACAGCATATGTACATCTATGATACACTTGACCTCACTAAAAGCCAAACACAAATGCTATATCAACGTCAATGAATTAATTTCGTTCGTTGGGGCCTGGATCAATCATAATTGGTGGCCTAATGGAATGTAGGTACCGTATGTAACAATATTCTCAATATTCCTCTCCTATTATATTATATGGCTCTCTTTCGGGTATCATAATGGTATAATAAAAATAAATTAACAAAAAATTATCATATTTAAAATATATAAAATATTATTTTTAAAAATAAATTTTACATCTATTATAATATAATTAGTTATAATAATTATTTTTTAACATATAATAAATCTTATGCTAATATACATTTCACATAATAAAATAATAAAAATAATTATTTTAAAATTAATTTAACAATAAATTATAAATTATTATGAATGATGTATTTTTTTAAAAGAAATTATTTATAATAATTATAATTTAATATTAAATATAAATTTTAATAATAATAAATTAAAAATATTATTATAATTCATAATTATTAATAATAAACATGTAATGATTAGTATAAAAGTTATAAAATTATTAATCTAATAATTATAAAATCACTAATATATCAAGTTTAAGAAAAAATAATTAATTTTTAAAAATATATTAATGTATAATAATTTTTTGTTATTTTAAAAGACTAATTATGTTGAATTAAATAATGAGAATACAACACATCATTTTTTATACCTTTTAGACTATAAGCCATAGATTAAAATGTATAAATTTTGATATTTATAAAGATAATGAAATAATAATTTTTATGAACTATGATTTTTTAATGAATAACAATGAACTTGACCTATATTATATTTTTTGAAATCATACTATTTAATGTAATTTAGCACTATTAGACCTTACACTTGATAAGTTTATTTTTATGAGAATTCTAGAATTTATATTGAAGATTTTATAAGAATGACTCGACTTCACTCTTACATAGATTTATAAATTATGTATTTCAATAACATATTACTTGTAAGAGTTATATAATTCATAAAAAATATAATTTAACTTTAAACATTATAATCATTACATTATTTACACCATAAAAAAATTTTTAAAATTTTGATAATTCATATATGGTCAATTAATGACATTTTTATATATTGGATTTTCATCACTTTTAACTATATTTTATAAATATCAATCTCATTTTCTTTGATATATTTTTAACTAACTTTCTACTTATTAGTTTAGTCAAAGAATTAGTTAAATTTATTTTTGACTTTATGAAATCAAGTAATATTACTTAATTATTCAACTATTTTAATAATTCATGTCGTAGATAAATATATTTGTTCTCTTCAATTTCACTTATAATAAAATATCTATTAGAAAATATTTTAACCAATTTATTTCTATATTAGTTATTTATATGACTATAACTTATATTCTATGTCGATAAATTAAAAATTTTTTGTTGACTAGACTTTCAAATCTCCACTTTACTTTCAAAGTAAACATATTTCATCTAAATTAAAAATTCAATTAATATTGTTTTATTCTTTCTATACAATAGAAATCTACTATAAATATATCATAATAGTTGTAAGCATGAAAATTAAGGATCAATCTAATGCCCTTCTCTTCATCTCTTTAAGGGTATACCATTATAAAATATATCATAGTGGTTACAAGCATGAAACTTATGGCTCAACGTAATGATGTTCTCTTTATCTCTGCGAAGGTAAACTACCATGCTCTTATTAACAACCTTAATTTGTTACCTTACAATAGCATTAGATGGTTTTCATAATTACATCTTGTAGATCTAAAAATGTCACTAGTACAATCCTCAATGAATGGCTTTGGGAACAACTATGAGAGTGCTAGCATTACTAACCTTCTACAAGAAAAATTATGATTAATAACAAAGATGCAACTATATAATTATAACTTATTTGGTCAAAATACATAAATAGTTTTTAAATTTTTATAACAACATTAAGTGGATGTCATTAATATGAAAATGTCAAGAATAATTGTTATTTATTTACCATATAACATTAAGACATCTTTACTTGAATTGCACCAAAACCTTAAGTTTGTTAACTTAATACACATAAAGATATATATAGAACAACTTATACCTCAAACATAACAAATGTTTTAAGGGCTCAACTTTTCAAGTCATGCAAATCACTAATAAGACTTTAAGAAGCTAAAGGCTTGCATATAAGAATTCATTAACTCTAACATGATAAATGTATACAATGATTCTAAACCTTTTTTATAAGCAATAATAAAGTTAAAGGCACTTATATATAATATTTAGTTAACTAACAATCAATGAAATATAACTAACACTAATGTACCATAAGATTAGTAGAACAATATGACAAATAATATTTGTAAAGTTTAAAAATTATTAAACCTAAGCTTGATATCCATCCCAATTATTCTTTAGGTAAGGAACGACCAACAAGTTTAAGAGCTAATTTGACTAGGACTTCATAACAAATTTCAGTCGGTAAGTTCCTTTCCGTTCTAGTTAAACTTCTATCATTAGTAATAATCAATAAATCATATTAAAGCATTGCAATAAAATAAAACATAAAGGCATGATTATTGATTGATGTTGATTAATTTATAACTTCCCGTTATTATAGATGCAGTGAAAAATAATACAATGAAATATAATTCTAATGTCAAACAATCAAAAGTAAATGCCAAATTGGTCCACAATTTAATTATGACTGCTCTTGATTCCTAAATGCAAATGTTATATTTATTTTTAAGAACAATAATTTGCAAGAAAAGAAAATTAAGAATAACACTAATAAATTGTGTGGGGCATCTATTTAATAAATATCATTAACATACTTGTTTCCCCTTTTGGAATAGTTATTATCTTTGGACGTTGCATGTATCATTCATAAGTGAATATAAGAACTCACAAAATAAAAGCAAGCATAACTAGTTAAATCTAAGATTAACCTCAATCTCAAAGGTCAAATAAATATATATTATTGCTATAATGATTGAATCAAATTAAATAACATCTAAAAATTGACTAGAGAAAACAAAAGATCAAACTAATAAATATATATAATATAACATCATTTATCACTATAAGAATATTAAAAATATTATTATTTGAAAAGTTATGGGCTAAGTTTGATACATATAGCCCTTTTAGCAAAGTGTTGTCATATTTTAAATCAGATCTTAATTTAGTAGTAAAAATAAATACTTTAGAAGAAACAATTACTTGGTTAAATTGTTCTCTCCTGTATATATGACAAATTTATTTTTATAAAATTACATATAATCTAGTATTGTGTATGTTAGACAATTAGTGAAATATTGGAAGAAGGCATGAAAATAATTTAGTTTATACTCACAGTATCAAAATAGAAATACTTATAGTAGTATATGTATTTAAACTTAAAATCTCAAATTCCTAGGTAAATAAGCCAAAAACAAATAGAATCAGATATATCTATTTCATAAAAAGAATTCCACATTTTTTTCATGAAATCTTTAGCATACATCCGAATAGCCACCTTGTATACAAGGTCTCAATTACATCAGAATCCTCCTGAAGCTTCTCAAAAAAGAATGCCAACAAGAGAATATGTTAAATAGTAATTATTTATAACAATATTTAAAAAATAATTAATAAAATAATATAATATTATAACAAAAGTAAATTAATTAAAAAGATATCGTATTTTAAGTGTGTTTGACATTATTTTTAAGGATAATTTCTATCTTTATAGGCAAATTGTCATAGCGTACTTGATTATAGTGACCATTCTCCTAATATACAAAAGATTTTTTCACCAGTATGTCTCACACAGCGAAGTAAAATAAATAGTTTAATTTTTTAATTAATCAAACAGTAGGCTATAAATGGTTATGTACGGTGCCTTCCCCCAAGAAAACAAAAATTGTTTATAATAATTCTAACTTAATAAACTAAAATATTATAAAATGTTAAATATAAATTCTAATTATAATTAATGATTAAAATTATTATGATCGACAACTTGTAATAAATACATAACAAATAGTTTAATAATTTTAAAGTGACTAGTAGATTAAATTTAAAAAATATAGTAATTAATTTTCAAAAACATACTGATTTATTACATAATATTCTCTTAAAGAACAAAAGATGAATTCATTGAATTCTCTAGAAATAAATAAATAAATAAGATAGATTGGTACTTTGGTTCGTGGAAGTAGTCAATTCATGGCGTTGGGACCTAAGGACTCGCAATAAATTGTGTATGTCGCTAGGCTTATCCGTCGATTAATTTAGTTGGTTGACGATTAATTTAAGAGACGCGTGCAATCTTTGACGCCACTATTCTAAGAAATTCATTAGTTCCGAATAATTTATATATATATATATTTAACATCGTAAAATATTTATTTATTTATTTATTTATTTAGCATCGTAAAATATTTTTATTTAACAATTAACCAAACAATAACATACAAATATAGTGCAGTAGCAGGCCACTAATTTTGGTGCAAAAAAAGAAATTCACGGTAATTCCGAAATATCATTCAAAGTATACTCATCCAGGATAATCAAAAAGAAGAAGAAAAAAAAGAAAAAGAAAAAGAAAAGTTTACTCATCCGCAGTCGTGTCACGTTTTTTTATTTATTTATTTTATCAAACTAAATATTTTGGGAAATATTTTGTCAAAAATTAAACTAAATTATGACCAGAAATGACACAAAACACTTAAAAGAAAAAAAAAGAGAGAGAATATTTCAATGCTTTTCTTGAGATATAATTAATAATTGTTGCGCTAAGATGAGGGACAAATGAGTTTTAAAATATGAAAATGATGCAGTTGAATTGAAATTGCCTAAACAATCAGAATCGATACTATATGAACGTTTAGGGTGGTAACGCGACAAAATAAAGCATAAGCTTCATACAGCATCTAGTCTTACAACCAGGATTAATGTTCAAATTTTGTTTAAATACATTGAAACTACTAGGAAGTTTAGAGGCAGATGTAAATTATTTATTTCATTACTCAATTTCATAACTAAATTCTGAAATTTTACTTTTAAAAAAAAAAAAAAATTCACTATTAGGTAATTTTCGAGTTAGCTAAATTCAACAATCATAGAAGAAGATTAAACGTCCTATGTTCCATAGCACTCACGAACTGAATTGGACTACAGAAAAAAAAAGGAAAAAAAAAAAGGGAAGCCCAAATGGTATCCCACGATCAATTAAATCCAACTAAGATTTCAACAATTTCTTTGATTGTGATTTGGAGGGGAAACCTACTCTCTGTCAATAACGATGGCAAGCAGACGGGTCAGACAAGTTTAAAACTTAAGTGGATGGAGATTTGGATTATTCCACCGTATTGGTCACTCCTGATTACGAATCATTCAGGTTCAGATCACTCAAATTTGGTTCGTTCATAAAATTTGGTGATTCGTCTTAAGAGTTATTTGGAGTTTAAATCACTCGGAATTTGGATAATTATTTGAATCTTTGGGGTCAAATCATGCATTATTTTTGGCCGATCAAATTAATTTTGACTGCTTAAGTATTGAATCATCTCAAGAGTTGAGTTTGAATTATATTGTACAATTTTATTTTCAAGTTTTTTATTAAATTGAATTTCAAGTGCCGCGAGTGAAACTTTGGGTTGGAGCAGATTTTTGTTGCCTTTGGTTACTAGGATTCCCCTAATGACCTCTAGAACAAAAAAAATTAAAAAAAATTAAAAAAATAAATACATCAAAAGGCTAATTTAACTCACGAATATTTTTATAATTATATTTATTTTACTTCTTAAAAATTCATCTATTACGTTAAATTTATTAGTTCAATTCACTTTATATTAAAAATTTTTTATTAATTATTACTAAATCACAATTATACATATGTTACATAAAAAAATATAACTTTATATTACTATCCCATTAATAAAGTTATTGATATAATATTAATTTTAATTTTTTTAAAAAAAATTAAAAAATATTATAATTATATTTTTTATTTTTTTAATATTTAACAAATTCTTTCTCTTAAATATTATTTTGATAAACTGTATAATGATATTTTGTAACAAAATTTAAGAGATATATTTTACTTATTTATTTATATTTATGTATTAGAAATCTTAATTATTTTCATAAGTTATTAATTTTTAATTTTTCTTATAATTAATAATATTTTAAAAAATTATTACATAAAAAAGAGAGAGTTTGTTTAATATTTAAAAGAAAAAAATATATAATTATAATGTTTTTTTAAAATTATTTTTTATTTTTTTATTTTTTTAAAAAATTAAAATTAATATTATGTTATTGATTTTAATAATATGACAATATTAAAAATTTTTATTTGCCAAATAAAAAATACATGACTGTAATATGATAATAATTCATAAATTTTTTTAATATAAATTAAATTTAATTAATAAAAATAATATATTAAATAAATTTTAACGATAAATATAATTTAAAAAAATATTCAGCATACCCAAAACAAAGCAAAATAAGATAAATAGTACATATTGGTTAGAATCCACACACAGCAACGTTTGAATTCCAATTCCTGTTGGCACCAAAACCCCTTCCGCTCTACTCTTGGCGATCAGTGTGTTATCAATATTTTATTATTGTATCATGGAAACCAAGCATTTTAACTCTATTCATTCATTCAATTTTATCGTTACAGCACCCGAATCCAACAGCAAATGGCGATGGCTCACCTTCGCTCCTCCTCAACGTTCGGCAGCCTAGCAAAAAGCCAGTGTGTTCTAATTTTTTAATATTACGCAAAAGACCCAAAACGAAACCATCCCATCCATCCAATGGCCCCAAATCTGCCAGGTTGACAGGCAATTCATTGCGTAAAACAATTATTATTATTATTATTATTATTCTAAACAAAGGAAGGGAGAGCTTGAAGAGGAGGGTGCGAATAAACGAGCCCTTTAGTTCATAATCCGAAATTGCAATTAGACGAGAACCAAATAAAATCAGGAGATATAATCTTTTTTTTTTCTTTTTTTAATGTTTTGAAGATACGTACATATAAAAAGGAAAATAAG
>CM034044.1:4814550-5124140 GCA_019804595.1 Bruguiera parviflora
ACTCTGAAAATGGTGAAATAGTGGCTTGTGCATTCCTTTGCCTTGGTTTCCATGTAACTAAGGTTCTGAGGTAGTTACCCAAAATGGGTTTGCCATAGATTTTTCTTAATTGATGCTATGGATACTTTCAGCCGATTGCCATGCACGTTTAGTTTCACTGGAACTGTACTTTACCTTGTCATCGTTGCCCCTATTTGCTAGTAGTTTCTTTCTCAGTTGCCTGGGATTTTTCATTGTTTTAACCGCATGCTGTGCCATTTTGTCTTTTTATATCGTCTTTCATTCTAACCGATGCTCTCTTTGACTGAGGTTCTGATGTTGTGGGTTATGGAGCATGTGTTTTTGTTTGGCTTGTTGTCTCCTCGGACGAGATTCTCTTCTTCTTGTCGTAGCATAGGCGACTTGTCTACTTTGACGGGATGCATACGTCTTGTTTTTGTTCCTTCGGTTTGTTTCCAATAATGGGTTTTCTCTGAGTTTTATAATGATGTGTACCTCTGTCTGAATAGAAGCGCTGAATGGCCAAACAATAAACACATGAACTCCATAATCGATGGAATTTTAAGCTTCACTATGTGGGCAATCTGATTTAATGGATTTCTCTTCCTCTTATTGAAATGTTTGTCCGGTTCCCTAAAATGATGCATTGAACAATTTTCTCGAACACTTCACGATGAAATGTCTTCCTTGTTTTTTCCCCCCATCATTTAGAATGAAACTGCTACGAAAATGGGGCAGCACGCATTGTGTGGTAGCATCATGTCGCATAGATGGGGAACCTTGCTTGTTAGATCTGTGCATTGCAATATTTAGATTTCTTGGCAAAATGGTGCTGCATGTTGGTATAAACTGGAAACCTGCTTGTTCATAAGTCAATTAATCCCTAAGCAGTAGTCAGCATTCCTCACTGAAACAAGTGGAGGTGGTATATTGAGAATATTATTGTGACAAGAATTGCACTTGGCTTATGTATGGTCGTTGTGTGCCCGTGTGTGCACAGATACTTGCCTATTTATCTGCCAAATTTGTACATCATAATAATAATAATAATAATAATAATAATATACAAATATTGCAATTTTGTTGACTGTATGTATTTTTTTATTAATTGTATATACATTTTTATTAACTATAAACACGCTATATTTTTTTTTCTTTAAAAAATAATTAAAAAAAAAAAGGACCCCGCCCTGGCATCTCATCCTGTCAGCCGCGGGTCAACCCTCCTGCATGCAAGAAACAATTTCACTTGATCTCCGCCGCATCAAAAAGGGCAGCATTTGTCTTCTAATAATTCAAGACATCTCGTTTATTCAACATAAAATCTTAGTCATCTTGGATCCTGTAAAGAGCTCAAAGTTAATTCAACTCCTCGTGGAAGGCATTTGCAACTGCACGACTATATAACCATTTTTATTTTTAATAAAAAAGGAAAAGAATAAAAATTAATGTTACAAGTAAATTCAAAAGAGCATACTTTGTGAAAGAAGATGTTTTATCGTGAAATCTTCTACAGCAATTTTTGCTGTAAAAGGGATCTTTCATAATGTTATTATAAAACTTGTAAAGCATGATCTTTTACGAGCATACTTGTAAAAAATATAATGCCATTATAATTTTCTTTTAGAATAAAACAGTATAACTATTAGTAGGAATAAATCTTCTACAACTATTTTTGTTTTTTAGAAAGGTCATTTAGACGCTTATTGTTAATAATCAGTTGCTATATTCAGAAAGCCAAGACATTCCAATATATAAAAACTAAAGAGAAAGAGAAAAAAAAAAAGATTTAGCACGTACGACATGGGGATTACAACTTCTAAAGCTCCGAAATTAACATTTCAACTCTTTTTATCTTCATGGACACTTCTGTAGAATGAATGACATATCTGCTTGGCTAAATGTCATCGATGCAATTCTACCCGTATCTACAATCTTCAGGATGCATTGAAACCAACAAAATTTACAAAATGAGCCAAGACAGCCACCGTGAGCTAACTGAACCTATCATGTTGGCTAAATATGTCAGTTATCCCGTTGGACTATGCCTTTAATAATCCGGTACATGGCGCCTATAATGGATGCAACCCCCTCAATGCTCAGTGGCCCTCTAAGAAAGTTTAAGAAAATAAAGTTGCACCTCGACCAACAACTTAAACTTTTGGTGTAATGGTAAATGCTTAATCCTAACAATTGGTATTAGAGCAAAATCAAGAGTTTGTGACTAAATTATCAAAGTTTCAAGTAGGAGCCTGGAAGTGGGATGAAAAAACTACTCTTTTGATTAATCACATATTAACGTAATTTAGATTATTTTAGATTTCTAATCTAGAAAAAGGCACAGGACTTGGATTAGTTCATTGAACTTTTTAAAGATAAAAGAAAGTTAGAAAACCAATGAAAACAAGAAAAATAGCAGTAAGAAGTTCTAAATTGACCTCTACAAAAAGCAACAATGCTATCGTTGTCTGAGAAGCCAAGATATCTATTGATGCTTGCCCTATACCGGTGCGAATAGGCCACAAAGAGCTACTTGTCAGCTCTTTAAAAGGCCGAAGTGTTGTTAACCCCTGACCCCTATATTATTGGTAGCAGCAACGGAATTCTTATGTAGGTGCAGCAAAGGAATGGTACAAAAGTGGCTACACCTTATAAGTTAGATTGAAGTAAGTGATTATTGAGCTTACTATTCTAGGCTTTAAAGGCATGTTTCTATCCATAAAAAGTCTTTTTGGGAAGGTACACTTTATCATCCTCTCCTATTTTCATAAATCCTTTTGATTACTCAATGTAAATCTCCTCCTACAATATACTATTGAAAAGGTAAATTCCCTATCAAGTTAATGAATGGCTCAATTCTTTTGTGAGGTAATGGCAATTAACAACTTGATGATGTCTAATCGAACTAATAGAGCAAAGGTCTTATAATAGTTTATACCATACTATCATGAGTACCTTTTTGCCATAAGTTTGGCTTTCAATGTGCTAATAAATACTTCTAGATTAAACATTGTCTTGTAGATCTACTTGGCATTAATAATTATTTTGCGAGCTGACCTAGAAACCAAAGTCCAATTTTCATTATTTTCCATAGTTTAATCTCCTCTTTCATGGCTTTTCTCCAAAAAAAAAAAAAAAAAAAAGACTTTAAAGACTTATGTAAAACTTTTTTGGTTCCAAGATAGCTTTATTACATTTGTCATAGATTTCAATAAGAGCTTGTGTTCTTTTCAATAAAGTGTCTTCATCAAACTCTCTTTTAGAGATATCTAATTCCAAACTTTAAAAATACTTAAATTAAACTTTAGTTTATTTCATTTTAGAGTTCTTTTAGTTCTACATTTCAATTTCATTGAATTACAAATCTTTATTAACAAAAACTTTGCTAGTTTTTAGATTAAAGATTTTAAAGCTATTTGGTTTGTTAGTGTAACAAATAAACACTATAGCTTTATCCTTATCATTAAGCTTATGTCTTTTCCTTTCTGAAATATCGGCATAGCAAATAATTTTAAAACATTTGAGATGAGTTAGATAAGGTTTAATGCCAAACCATACTTTGTAGGGAGTTTTCTTATTTAAAGCCTTAGTTTATTAACTAATAAGTAGAAGTACTCATAACTTTTACCTAAAACCTTTTTGGCAAAACTTTTTGATTAGCAGGCACCATAACATTTCAAACAAGGTTTTATTTTTCCCCTTACTCACCCATTTTAATTGGGAGGATATTGTGTTGTGAGTTAGTGTTGAATATTAAAAACATAATAGATTTGTTTGAATAACTCAAACTCATATTCTTTGCCATTATCTAATCTTAAGGTCTTGATCTTGTGACTTCTTTGCTCTTTAAACTAAGTTTTTGAATTTAAGAAATACATGAGTAACTTTATATTTCAATTTAAGAAAAAACATGCAATTGTATTTAGAGAAATTATGTGTAAAGGTGATGAATTACTTGTTGCCACTAAGAGATTAAGTGTTTATTGGACCATACAGATTAGTTTGAAGAAATTGTAACTTTTCCTTGACTCTTTAAGATTAATCTAAACTAAATGGAAGCCTATATTACTTTCCAACCTAACAAATTTTATGAATTTCCTTAACTTGCAAAATTTTTGGCAAATTTAACACAAGCATTTTTTTTTGTTTTTTTGTTTTTTGCAAGTTATGAAAATCATTAAAATGGAAATGCCTTAATCTTTTATACCATAAGACATACTCATTATGTGCAACAAGTAAAGTTTCATTATAAACTTGCTTTAAGTTTAGAAGGAAGATCTTTCCACTCATAAAAACTAATATGACCTTTTTCTAGTAACATAAAAAATAATGCATTACTTTTAAATATTAATGAATAGCCTTTCTCAATTAGCTAACAAACACTTAAAAGGTTTTGACTTATTTTAAGAATATACAAAACATCTAAGATTAACTCAATAGTTAATTTAGTTTAAACTATAACAGTACCTCTTCTTATAACTTAAATGAAATCTCCATTCTCAATTCTTACTCTAGAATTGAAAAAGTCAAGCTTTTTAAAAAGCTTTGTATATGGTGATATGGCTATTATTAACAAGCTAAGTCCCATTAGATTTATTTAGGAAGCTATATATTGCAATAAATAACTACACATTGGGATGTTGATCTTTATAATATGCAACTTAAGCCTTTTATTGATTCATATGATTTTATTGCTATTGATTATTTATGTGTTTATAGATCCTTTTAAGGTGCCCTTTACCATTACAGATCTTATAGACTATATCTAATTTTATCTAACAAAATTTTAAATGATGATTTGTCCTTTTGTAAGGTTTATAAAAAGGATACTATCTCCTACCATTAGTTTTATTTAAATCATCAATTTTCCTCTTTTATATTCCAACTTGTTTCTTCTTTTTCAACTTTTGCTTATACTTAGAAAACACCTTTTATTGCATTCTCTTATCTTGTGAGCTTTTTTTATTCTTAGGCTTATAGTGCATTCACAAGCTTAGTAAAAGTAACTATATTACGATCTTTAAAGTCTTTTAGAGAGAAGATTTTACCTTTAAACCTCTCTATTAAAAACTATCTAGATTGCTCATTAAGACTTTTTGCATAAATCTTGTGTTACGAAAATTCAACTACAAGATCATGATCTAATTTATAACATTCAGAAACTTACCACAAAATTCCTCGATGGTTTCTGAATCTTTTATTCTTTAAAACTTAAATTCTCTTTTGAGATTAAGAAGTTACATATTTTTAGTTTTGTTACTTTTACCAAACTCTTCCTTTAGTTTTTCTAATTTTACAAGCCATTATTCTATTAAAAAATGACTTTTAAAACTAAAGTATAGATGTATGTTAATCCCTTGTATAGCTTGGAAACCTATTTATTATGGTTTCTCAATTGAGTGATTATAGGATTGTTAGTAGTAGTGTGGTTAAGCACTTCTTTCAATGATTTCTCAAAGATTAAAGGCTCTCAAATAAGCTTTATTATGATTGTCCATCATATATAGTTCTCTTTGTGAACTTTGAATTAAGCGTGATGTAAACCTAGTTAAGGCCATTGAAAAAATGAAAACCTTTTATGTTAAAATTCTCTTTTGTTTTTCTTTTACAATCTTATAAGTGTTTTCTCTCAATTTTTCACACTTACTTACTTTTACAGTTCTCATAATATTAAAACCTATTCTAATACAAAATAAAGGTTGTGGAAATATAAAACTTAAAAACAAAATAAAGATTAAGTGTAATTCAATAACATATTTATTTCTACTAAGTTTCATTATATATAATGTATTTAAACAAAATTACGTCATTACAGATAAAAGAAAAACTTAATGTAGATGAATAACTTTTACAAGTGAAGAAAGCTTTTTTAGTGTTTATGACAACCCTTTGGACTTTTATAATATGTAAGCTTGCTTGTGAAAGCAATCAAACAAGATTGATTCAAAAAATTGCAAAGCTAATGGCCTAAAATAATGATTAACAATTTAAAACATAACACTTAACTTTTGGATAAAAGAAGAATTGTTGTGGTTTCCATCCTGACTCCAATTATTATAATTGAAATTTGAACTTACAATAATAGAGAAAAACTTTCAAACTAAAAGTTAAAAATTTTACACGAGTAATGCAATTACACTAACAGCTTTTAAAAGGAAAACAACAACATTATGCCCATTACTTTGGATTTAGGCTTGAAGCTTTCTTTTTTTGAACAACCTTCTCTCCCTTAATATCAAAGCAAAGAATAATTATACAAATTGTGTAATTAACACTTTATTTTGGCTAGTAGTTTAATTAATTACAATTTATATGAAGCCATTACCTTATCACTTATGTTTGAAAAGGTTGTTCAATTATTAGGTATATAATATAGCTAAACACTACATATTTCCAAATTCCTTTTTTTCATTCTACTAATTAGTTTGTTTTCCTTCTCTAAGTACCTTTACCTTAATTTCATATTGATATTATAACCTTTACAAGAGATTTATAGGTCCTTCTCTTTTTAATAAGTTACTTTATCTTACAATAAATTCTTATAAAATTTTACCTTTTTGTAAAACTAAACTTATGTTACCTAATGTGTGACATTACCTAAATAGAAAAGAATAAAAGGAAAAAGGATCAATTTAAGGATATAGGATCTCTCTTTATAAAATAGGCAGATTTGGGTGAAAATCTTTATACCTTGAGTCACTTGATACATGAGTTTAAAATTAGGTGTTACTTTTCCATAAGAAAAATAACTCACGCAATTAATAAAAATTTAGTTTAATTACTAAATACAGTCTAATGACTATTAAATTTAAAACTTAAGATGAGATATGAGGTTCAAACATTAGACTTTATTGATATTTAAATCTTTTTCCTTAGTTCAACTTTAAAAGACCATTCAATTTAATCTATAATTTATTATTGTATGGACTCAATATGAATTTCAATCCATAAATCATTCTTTAGATTAGGCTAAATTTTAGTTATGAACGAAAATCCAAGGAATACAACATAAAGGAGGGAAAGAGAGAGAACCATCACCTTTTGAAATCTTCATCGAAGGTGATTTCTAGGTTGCTGTTAATAAAACATGGGTTAGTCCACAAGATTGAAAAATTGAAATAAAGGATTGTTTTTTTTTTTAAATAAAAAAGAAAGCAACATGCAAGTGCATTTTGATAACTTTATAAGTTTTTTTTTTCCAGTTTTTATACAATTTCACAATCTATTTTTAGATTAAAATAAGCGAATCAAAATTTAAAATTAGTGAAAATTAGGTATTTTCTTAACTTAGGTTCTCTCTATTTCTCTCTTTAAAATGCAATTTTGATGTTTTTTTTTCTTCCTTTAATCATATATTTCAGAATGTCAATCTAGAATGTGTAAGTCTAAAAAATAAAGTTATTGTTAGGTTTGTTATTTTTTTTTCTTTTCTGTTTGTTTTAAGATTTTTTAAAAATTTTTAAGTTATTATAATTTTATTTTCCTTTTAATCAATAAACTAAAGTTAATTTATAAATAATTTTTAAATTGGGCTCACTAATTTTCTTAAGTCCAATAAGTCCAAATGGATGACATGACACCTTTAAGATCTTATCATCTTTTTGTCTTTTGTTCACTTCACCATATAATCTACATTATGAGGCTAAGTTAACTTATTTGATGGAATATGTCAATTTGAATTAATAGTGTGTTTTTTTTAACAAAAATAGTTTATAAAATATAAGTCATTATACTTTAAAAGTGGTATCAAATTTGTTACAAAATAGAAAGTTTGTGTCATTTTTGTTTATTAACCCTTTTATTTAAAAAGAAAAAGGACTTAAAATAAATTTTTGGCCTACAACATTTAACCATTTTTTTAAAGTTAGAGACATTTCATTTTTTTTTTGTTGAAATTGATCCTAATCATTTTTGTTATGACTTGTTTTGGTCATTTTTCATTAATTATTTATTAACATGTATCATAAGGTGCCTACATAATGTAGTATTTAAAAAAAAACCTACATAATTATGAATTTTTCAAAAATGAAGAAATTAAAAAAGGAGAAAATCTATATGTATGTATATATTGTCAAAATTGAAATAAAGTTAATAATTTGCCTATGTAATAGTGTTTTCTTAATTTTAAAAATATTTAAATATTTAATTTAAATTTTAATTTATCTTTTCATTGAATCTCATTATTTTTAGTATGTAATATGAATTTAGTAATTGATTTACAATTTTAGCATTTTAATAGAATTAAAATTTTAATATACATCTAATTTATTCAAACTAATATATATTATATTTTACTTAATTAATATTAATAATTATTTACATATGTCTAAAATTTATATAATGTAACTACTAATAATTAAGAAAAATAAAATATTTTCTTAAAAAATAAAAAATAATTCTAAATTTTTGAGAGGAAAAAGAAGGAAAAAAAATTTACCTTTTAAAAAAAATACTCATAGGTTAATTTTTTTCCCTTTTTGTTTTTATAAAAAAGAAAAAATATTCTCAAATTTATTATTTGTTTAAAAAGGAAAATATTTTTTTAATTTTTTATTTAAATAAAATACAATAAAAATGGTAAATTTACAAATCTTGTAAACCTAATACTAGTTACATATAATTTCCAAAGATCATTACAAGTTACATATCCTCGCACATTAGGGCAATCCTAATTTTTTTGGAAAAGCAAAAGTATATTAGATAAACTATGATTCCTAAAATCACCATACCAATAGTCTTTATTAGCTTTAAAGTCTAAGGTTTGTTCATGTTGAAGTGTCTAGACATTGAAATTTCCATCCTTGTTTTAAATAACATTAAGCTAGATTTGTATTTATTTAATAAAGCATTACCCAAGTGAACAGTAATCAAAGAACAAAAAGCAAAGATAGAAAATTTACTTGTGAAAGAATGATAATGCAAAATCATAATAAAATGTAAAGAATAAAGTTAGTGAATCACCCTTTTTGTCAAAGCTCTTTATTATAATTAGTTTACAAGTCTTTTAAAAATGACATAAAACAAGAATGAGTTTGTTAATGAAAATTAACATGTCCATTTAATGAATTATCTTATTAACCTAGGAACATAATTCCTAAATTGAGATCAAGCTAGCCCTAAGAAGAATGTTTAATGAAAACTAGATATCTAACATTAAAATTCAATTTCAAGAATAAGAAGAAGCTAGGTAGTGATGACCATTTCTCATATAATCCATACAAATAATTGCTGCTCCACCTTTTTTTTAATAGACTCATTACTTTATATGCTCTACCTTTTCCCTTTTTGTTTTATATGTTACTACTAGTTTGGTCAATCTAGCTTTAAATACCTCCACCACCTTCTTATATATATATATATATATATATATATAATAATAATAATAATTAATGATATATGTCATAACTTGATCTATTAACTTTTAACAAATGTTATATAAAAATGAAAACACTTCATTTTGTCCATGAATTAACAACTACCAACTCTATATCTTCCTTAATGTGAACTTATTTTCTCATATATATCATTAAGAAGTTCATTTTATAGTGTGGATCATATGTTATAGATGGATAAAAATTTGATCATTTCTAATAAATTTGTAAAAATATGCAAAGAGAAGTGTTTAAACCTTGAGTTAAGCACATTATTTGTATATATATATCAATAAATCTATAGAAAATAAACAGTAATTATTAACCAAAAAACTAATTGAAGAATATTAATTTGTTGTTACTCATTTACCTGATGATTTTTTGCCTATTTTTAAAATATATTAATTATGCACATTTAATTTTCTTTTTTTATCCCCACAATGGCCATTAATATCTCTCCTATCATCGCTTATCATTTTAATAAATTATTGACCAAATTGTTTGTAGCCAAATTACTCTTATTACATCCTTTTAAATAAGAAGTTAATAAAACTAAATTAACAATACAGTGAAAAGAAAGTAAATGAAGAAATTTTATTAATGAATAATTACTAATATGGACTAAAAGGCCATCTAAAATGTAAGAAATTTTGGTAGGATTATTAGTTTTTTTTTTAATTTTTAAAATAAAGAAAGATATTTATTAGAGAGAAAGGATTAAAGGGATGCTTTTTTTAAGCTTTTCCAATATCCTATTGATATTATGATCTTAAGTCCTAATACTCATTGTTTAGCTTTAATTGTATTTTTGAAAGTTTATTAAGTTTGTTGTTATGTATGTTTGACATGTGACACTCATTAAAATAACAAGTTAGTGTTTGTTAGTTTATTAGGTTATGTCTGTTATCCATTAATGTGTTGTTAGTATTTTCCATTAAGTCTTTACCATGCAAGCCACATGTCTATACATAATGTACCCACTATAACAGAAAGGAATAACAGAAGAAAATCTCAAAATCTAATCTCTCTATACTTTCTCTTTGTAACTTTTTTTATTCCTATTAAATTATGCTTTTTTTTATCCTTATCTTAATTAATCCTTTTAAACCCTAATAATTTGATATTAAAAAGGTATAATTTCCATAGACTTCTAGTTAACATAACTTGGTAAGGAAGGTAAAGGCTATGGCTATGATTAGAGATACTTCTTTTATAATGACTAATAACATTTTAAGAAGAATTAAAGATCAAATGGTTATATAGCAAGCTCAACCTAAGGAACAAGAGAGTTGTAGAGCGTAACTACATACGATTTTGGAGGTTAAGTTCTCTTAATAAGATACTCGATTCTCTTAGTTAATGGAGTTTTTGACTACTAAGCTTAGAAAGAATACTGTTAAGGAAAAAGCTGAGTCAAATAAAGCAAGATAAGCAATAAAATCTTGAGTAATTAGAGATTCTACAGGAATTTTGCTAATTTGTAAAAAATGTCTTAGGTGGAAACAATAATGTTAATAAGAAACAAGGTGTGGAGGACACCAAATCTAGTTAGGGACCTTAGGTTACCTTGCCCTATTTTAAAAGAATTAACCTTAAAGAGTAGATAGTTAAATGTAATAAGTATTTTAGGTTAAATAATGTTAAAAAGAAACAAAGGTGGAAATAACAACAATGTATCTTAATGAAAGACCTAAAGTCTAGTTCTAGTGTTGGTTACTAGATTAAAGTATTAATGATAACTTTTCTTATGATTTGTGTATTAGATTCAATAGAGGGGAGTTAAGAAACTTTGTTAAGGAATTTAATAACTAGCATAAATTGGATTAGTATTGGATTACTAAAAGACCTTTGAGGATTTAAAAATTATAATGAAGCACTTCATCCTTGGGTTATTAGAGGAATACTTTATAAAGAGTTTTAAGGGTAATTTAAGTGATTCCATAAAACTAGCTATAAGGATGTTACAACCTAAATCCTTAGTTTATCTATACTATTTAGCAAGACTTTATAAAGAGGTGATAAATGGATTTAATAAGCAATACAAGCTAATAAGGGTTAAAGAGTGGTTATTTGGCTCCCTAACTCTTAAGACTACTTCTTATATTGGGAGACAAACTAGAGTTAATATCTATTTAAATCAAAAACCATAAGGAGGCCTATAATTGTATATTTCACAGTTATAGAACAAAAGCTCACTATTAAGATAACCAAAAGACCTAAACTTTGTTACAAAAAGAAAGAAAGGTATTTTCCTAGGCACCAATATGTCAAAAGACAAACATATTGCAATTGAAAGGTTAAGTAAGAAAGAAAAGCTTGATCATTTCAATAGATACAAGTGCCACTCATAATTTCCTAGATTTTAATATAGCACAAAAGTTTTGGTATAAATTGGCAGAGACTCAACCATTATTGGTAAAAATGGCTAATGGTTAGAGGAATAGGAGTAAGGATAAATATTGCTAGTTTAAATGGAAAATACATAGTACATTTAAAGCAAACTTAAGATTGATACTTATTGGAATATATAACTTGATATTATAAGTAGGTTAGATTATGAGGTTTGAATTTATGACTTTGGATTTTTCAAAGGTAAAATTAATATTTATTAAAGATTGTAAACTTATTAAGTTGAATGGAAATATTTGACCTATATCTTTTTTATTGATAAATGGATTCAAGTTATAAATCTTGTTAAAAAAATAATAAGAAAAATAAAGGTATCCATGCTTATTTATTGGCTTTAATGGTTATTAATGAAGAAGTAACCTTACTAGAAATCCTACAAATAGTCTTGGATCAATATCAGGATGTATTTGTTGAACCTAAAAGGTTGCCTTTGACCAAACTTTATGATCATGGAATACCATTGTAGTTAGAAGCTCAACCTATAAGCGTAAGACCTTATAGGTATCTCTATTACCAAAAAAATTGAGATTGAGAGACTGATAAAAAAGATGGTAAAAATTTTTATTATGCAGCCTAACATTGGCCCTTTTGCATCATTTGTATTGTTAGAGAAAAAGAAAGATGAAATTTAGAGGCTTTATATTAATTATAGGTAGTTAAATTCATTAACTATTAGAAATAAATTTTCTTACACCTCTTAGGTGAACTTCAAAGAGCCACCATCTTTTTTAAAATAGACTTACAATTTAAATGCCACTAAATTAGAAGGAAGGAATAGGACATCTTTAAAACAACCTTTAAAACTCATTATAACAATTATAAGTTCAAGGTTTTGCCTTTTGGTTTAACCAATGCCCTTATCATCTTCCAAGCACAAATGAATCAAATATTCGAGATGTATCTTAAGAAGTTGTATTAGTTTTCTTTGATTATATTTTAATTTATAGTCCAAACCTTAAGACTCATGCCCAATGTTTAGCTCAAGCCTCAGATATTTTAAGGAAAAATTAGTTGTCTACCAAGAGAATGAAGTGCTTTTTTAGGTAGCATTAAGTAAAGTTCCTAAGACACATAAAAATAAAAAAATAATTAGAAAAAAATAGAGTATCCATTAATCTTAGGAAGATAAAAGCAAAGTTAAATTGGTTAACTCCTACTTCTATCAAATCCCTAATGGTATTCTTAGGTTTGATTAAATATTATAAGAAGTTTATCAAAGGATATGGTCAATTAAGTAAACCCTTAACTAAATTACTTAAAAAAGACAATTTCCATTAAAACTCTATAGTCGATACTAATTTTGAAGAGCTAACAAAGGTAATGACTATAACTCATCTTACTTGATTTTTCCAAATGTTTCACACTAGAGATAGATGTTAGTGGGTAAGGTATTCGAGTAGTATTGATGTAGAAAGATAGACCTCTTATTTATCTCAACAAGTAATTAACTCTAAGGCACTAGACTTTATCTATTTATGAAAAGAAGTTGTTGATTATTCTAATAATTATGAGCAAATGGAGGCATTATTTGAAGGGTCATTCTTTTGTGTTTTAGATTAATAATGAAAGCTTGAAATACCTCTTACAACAATAGTTGCATACCCATATTCAGTTAAAAAAAAGTAACTAAGTTGTTAAGATTAAACTATTATATCCATTACAAGAAAATAGCTAATAATTTTGTAGTTGATACTTTATTTGATTAGAAATTAAGGAGCAATTTATGGATTTAACAACATATGAGAAATCAAAGGCCTATTATACTATTATTACTATAATTTCTATATGGTACAGAGAGGTGATATCTAACTATGATTAAGACACAGAAGTTAGAGAATTGTTCACTAAACTTACCCTATTAGGAGAGATTAGACCTCATTACTCCATAGAAAATGAAATCTTGAGGTATAAGTGTAAGATTTACTTAAGGGCTATTAGGAAATTAAGAGGTTAAGTATTGCAAAAATTTCATAATTCTATTATTTGTGGTCATTCTGGGATCAAAGGCACTTACTACAGGTTAAAACAATATTTTTATTGGTTTATACTCAAATAAGTAGTCAAAATGTGTAGGCCTATGAGGTATGCCAAAAATGTAAAAATAAGAATGTCAAGTATCTAGGCCTTACACCATCACACCAACTACCATTTTAAGTTCAAAAAAATATTAATTTAGACTTTATAGAAGGGTTACCAAGATTTAAAGGGAAGAATGTTATAATGGTAATGATAGACAGGTTCAATAAATATGGTCATTTCATAACCATAACCTATCTTTTTACAACTACCTTAGTAGTTAAGAGTTTTTTGGAGAATATTTACAAACTTTATAATATGCCAAAGTACCTAGTCTTTAAAAAAGATATAGTATAAAGTTAAAGTGTTTACGAATTTATTTTGATAAGAACTTTTCAAGCTTTTAGGCACCAAGTTTCACCTTAATTCAAATTATCATTCATAAACTAATCAACAAACTAAAAGGTTAAATCATTGCATAGAGATATACTTTAGATGCATGACTTTTGAAAAAGTCTCAAAGCTAGATGAAATGGTTACCCTTTGTTGAATATTGGTATAATAGTTGTCATCATTATGCCTTGGAATATCCTCTTTTTAATCACTATATAGCTATGAACCATTATAATTAATTAAAATACCAATTCATCAGACACATATGGCTTCAATGGAATCTTGCTTTTAAAAAAGGCATCATATAACTACCTTATTAAAAGAGTAGCTTCATAAAGATTAAAGCTGTATGAAGCATTATACAGATAAAGACATGTTTGAGAAGAACTTTAAAGTTAAAGAATGGGTTCATTTGAAAATTAAACCCTATAAGCAGACTTCTTTTACTCTACATAAGAACTAAAAGCTCACATCTAAATACTATTATCTCTTTAAAATATTGGCTAAAGTGGGCTTTATTGATTATAGGTTGGACTTAATAGTAAAGTGTATCATTCATTTAGTTCTTCATGTCCCTTTGCTCAAAAAGATAGTGGGATTTCATGGTAGAATCATATCTCATTTGCCCTTGATTGGTGCTAATAGCCAACTTTTTGTGGAACTCATAGTTATACTTGGCAAGTGCATAGTTCAATAACACAACCAAGTTGTAACATAGCTACTCGTTCAATGGTCTAACTTGTTTGCTATAACTATTATGTGAGAGAATTATAGTTTCATCATGGCTCAATTTAAACTTCTAGCCTTAAGGACAAAGCTAGTCTCGTTGGTGAAATGTTGTTATAATCTTTAGTCTTAATGTTCATTAAGACTTAATTATAGTTAGCCTTAATTGTGTTTTTAAAAGTTTGTTAAGTTTGTTACTATATAGGTTTGACATATAACATTAATTAAAATAATAAGTCATTAATGTTTGTTAGTTTGTTAGTTGTTACTGTGTCATTAATATTTTCTACTGAGTCTCTACTATATAAGCCACATGTTTATAAATAATATACCTACCATTATAAAAAGGAATAATGGAAGAAAATCCCAAAATCTAATCTCTTTACTCCTTTTTTACAACTCTCTCAATTCTTCTTCTCCTCAAGCCTTATCTTAATCAATCCTCTTAAATCCTAACAACCTTTCTTTGCCTTTTTCTCTTTATCTTCATCTTCATCTTCTTTACCATTTCCTTTAATATTGCTATTTAAATAAAGAAAGGAGAATTTGTTCTTTACCTGATAGTTATGATATTTACTATTTAAGTTGGCTTAATTTAATTATTAGTGTGTAAATTATGATATTCTTTATAGTACATATGAATGTAGGTTCAGAGAAAATTGGTAACTAAACTAGTATTAGGTACTAGATTGACAATTGTAAGAAAAATTGAAAAAGAAGAAAAAATGGTAAGTTTTTATTAGAAAAAAATCAATAAATAAAATTATGCCTTTAGCCAAAAATCTCATGTGTCTTCTTTTGTCTAGATTTCCTCTTTCTGTGTTTGTTGCTTACAATTCATTGCAATTTGGCAAGTTCAATTAAACTACCTAGCCCAGGGTTTTGAATCCATTATTTATCTCTTTTTCGTTTACTAATTTGAATCAATTCTAATCAATTGGTTTGTTTACAAAATATGCAAAGAGAGAAAGATTGAAACTAAAATGAGAAAAAAGTTGGAGAGAAAGAAAGAGCAAAAAGTTTAAAATAACACTTATTTTATTTTTTGAATAAAAAATCACAATTCTTTTGGCATATATAAACATAATAAAATAATTTTTTTATTTATAATTTTATTTATTTGTGACAATTAAAAAATATAATTAATTTATAATTTTTTATCTCTTATATGCATCAATAAATATTAGTAATTAAATTTTTTAAAACATTAAAATTCATTAATTATAATTAAATATTTTGAATTTAATTTCTAAATTTATAAATTAAATTCAATTTAAATAGTTAAATAAAAAAATCTTTACAATACAAAATGATTTTAAAAAAATTTGATTTAATTAAGAGATCATTTCTACCTTATATTACGAGTGCAAGGAAGTAGAAAAAAAGAAAAAAATAATAAGAATGAACTATAATTGATTTTCTACCCAAATTTAAAAATAATTAGGCATAATAAAATGTATGTTGATATATTTTGGTATTGAAACATATAGTGTTAAATAAATTAGACAAAAATAAAATTTTTAGAACTAAAATATATGTAAAGCAAATTTTGACAGAATTATAAATTTACTTTTAATTTAAAATTATATAAAATAAAACCGACCAAGGTTAGAAAAAAAAATTAAGACCAAATAATTTAAAAATAAAATTTTAACACACTTTTTTTATTCTTTTTTTCTTTTCGACGAGATTTAGGGTTTCTTTGGTTTACTTTCTCTCTGGTTTTTTTTTTTTTATGTTTGAAGTGCTCGAAGAAGGCGACTTGTATAGGCGGACTGCTGGTCGCTCTGTCAGGAGGAGGCTGTGGGGCCTCGAGTTGGAGAGGAGCCAGTCAACTCATCGAGATTGCTAGTCAACTCACTGAACTCGTTTTAGATTGGGGTCATTGTCTCCATTTCTGGCGGTGGGCTTTAGAGATATATCCCTCAACGCTCCCCTACAAAAACCCCATCCATCCGCTTTGCTTCTCTTTTCTTTCTCTCTATAAAACCCCGAAAATAAAATTTCTAGAGAGAGAGAAATCCTATTTGGAGTGAAACAACAATCAGAGGGGAAAAGAAAAGATTGCGAATTTCTATCAATTTTCTTGCCACCCAAACAGAAAGTGGCCTTCTTTTTGTTGTCATCAGCGAGAAAGCTGGACAAGAGAAGACAAGAAGAATGTCTCACTTAATTCTCCAAACTGCTCAGATTCCCGCCGCCGGTGACGCCACGTTGCCGTTGAAGCCCTGCGTCCCGACGCGTCAGCTGTTGCGCGCCTGTAAGCCACGGAGGACGGGTAACCTAGTCATCAAGTGCTCGTCTCCTCCTCCTCCGCCTCCGATGGCCATCGACGGTGGGGATCATGTGGCTGCCTTGGAGTGGTGCTATCTTGCCCCGGCTCCCCCTCGTGTGGCCTCTGGAGAATTCGGGCCGACTATGAAGGGGAAATACGGGGCCTTTGGTGCGGTGACCTTGGAGAAAGGAAAACTTGATATGTCCCAGAAGCAATCCCAGTCTAGTCCTGAGGTTAGTTCTTTTGTTTGATTGATTTCTTGCTTCGCATTTCCTCCTATGTATTATGATGGATAGCTAGAAGTCTTTTGCAAGTTGAATTGGATAACAATTGCGAGTCACACTCACTCTATCTGCTTTCTTGAATTTGAGAATTTTTATTTAAGGTTTCTTTTTTTTTTTTTTTTTTTTACTACTTGTTGTTTGTCTGGTATTTGAGGTTCAGTTGAAAGCGGACGAGTCTGCGATTGTTCAACTTCACGAGCTTGTTTCTTTTTTCATAGTAAATGAGAAAATCAGGATGGCTGTTTGTTTGGTTTGCTGTTTTCTTGAACCCGAGAAGGCTGATTTGATGCACCCACTAGTAAAACAACCTGGGAAATCAAACAGGGAATCAAATGAACTTTGAGAATCAATTCTGAGCTTGACTGCTAATGGAGAATGCAAAATGGGACACGGGAAGAAAGGAACATAGATTTATGGAATTTTGGAGAAACAAGATAGAAACTGTTGGGATTAAGTTGAAAGTGATTTTTACAATTCACACGTACATTTTCCTCTCTCAGACCACATAATATACTATTATCCTTCTCTTACAAATTCAAATTACAATTCCCAACTGCTCCCCCTCAAATGCAGGTTGAAATTATCTGAAAATTGTTTAGTTCTATGTGTTTATTAACTGCAAGGATCTTTAACCAACAACTGCCAGCCCTCTTAGCTTGCTTCCACGTGTCTCCTTCAGCTGGTGTTCATTCTTTTTGCATCATGATTACCTTAATTAGGTTAAAACTATGACATTTGGCTTGTGGTGTTTTCTACTACTCTCTCAATATTTCTATTTTAGGCTATCTTCAAGCATGTTGTGATATTCATTTAAGCCTTCTTAATTGTTATACTGCACTCCAATCCCTTGGACAATTATTGGGAAGACCAATATGGGGAATCATATTACTGAAATATGCTTAGAGAATTTTAGAAGTGAACATGCTTGTCAGACCCTATTACATTAAGGGATGTTTTCTGAAGGCAAGTAAGATTACTAACATATAAGGGCTTCACCCTTCTTAAAACCTTGATGAATCCAACAGTTGGAGACAGTCTTTTGTTTTCTTTTGTTCCTTTTCTTTTACTTTTTTTAGTTGGTAAGGGGAACTTCATATTAAAGGTCACTGGGGTTTATCAACCCCTTCACAAAGGACTATTCAGTCAAAGTTTTTCCTCATATTTATAAAAAACAATCATGACTAACTGCCAGAGTATGACACATTAGAAGCCAGATACATATCTTAACTTTTAAAAGCCTTCCTTTTCACTCCCTCTGAACAAACCAAAAACCCACTTGCAGAATTGTGGATACTAATCTCCCTTTTTTATCATTTTGGCAAATTATGATTTGAATTATGGGTTGACATCTAATGTTTGATAGATCAAGAACAGAGGAGCACGTCTAATCATATGATTAGTAGAAATTCTTAACATCAATGGCCTCTACATGTATAGAAAACAATCTCTAGGGAATCTTAAATTTTGCCTGCCTATGTATAAGTAGCAAATCTGGTTCCCATTGGAGCAATTCTTGAGTCCATCCAAGTTGCTTTTTTTACCAGTCATGTGACTCTTATTGCATGAGAGCTTAATAAAAGTCAACAGATAGGAAAGGGAGACAAATCAGTATTGTGTAATTGTTTGATCCAATGGCCTCTGTCTTCCAATTTGAGTTCTTAGCTGTTGCTATTTGGTTCATATGTGGTAACTTATTTCCCTACTTTAACTTGTTATGCCTTTGTCTTTAAGTAAGATTATTAATTTTTTTCTCTGTTTGCTTTCTACATTAATTTTCTTGAACATGGTTGAATTAAAATCTGAATTGAAAATCCTTGTAGGATGTGAGTTTGTCAGATTGTAAAGTTTTTAATTAATTTGTAATTTCCATTTAGTCAACATGGATGATAGTTGAATGTTACTGAAGTCTAAAACTGCCTTTATGAGAATCCTGAATAAACTTAGAATTTCTATCGAGTGAAATCATGTCATATTTTCATGATTTTACTCTATCTGGATGAATTTGGACCCTTTATCACCTAAATTGAATCAAGTTCTTGGATTCACATTGCTACTTGTGCCTGTTTTTTGTTTTGGCCCTTAGAGGGAATATTTCTCCTAGCCCAAAGTTTTTCCTGCATTGAACCTCTTATTGCCTCAGCTTTCAGTGCCTAATCAAGCTGCAATGCAAAAGGAGATATGATTATATAGTGGCATGCTTTAATAGAAATGTGCACTCATTTAAGTTTGCATAAAGGAGAGCACATGAATATATTTGGTTGAACATTATTGTTGCTGTTGTAACTAATACTTGAGTTTCTGTGGTTCATTTGTTTGTCTTTTGTCCCTTTTTGATTTTAATGCCTCAGATGGAAAATTATAAAATGTAGTCTGTCAAGAATCTCCTGATGATCCTATAAATTTATGAATCAATAATTCACTTTCTAATGCAGAAGCTTCCAAAAACATTTTTTTGAAGTTTGTGTTAAGTAGATAGTGTTTATTTTCCTAGGTCATAATGAGTTGTCATGTCGGCAGCATGTGATTTTTTGTTTTAAATTTAGCTAGATGGCTAAGAATAAAGAGTTTATTTGTGGCTGAGGTCTGATATTAAAGCACTAATATAAAAGCAGAACCATGTATAATGTTAACCCATCTGTTGTTACTAGACGAAATATCTTTTTCCAATTGCCTGATTGAGTTAATATGTTTCGGTTATCTCCTCAATATATAAGTTTCCTTGATGAAGTGGCCAATCCTTACAAAAACTGTAGGTTGCACTTGGTGGAGGTGGCGGAGATATTGGAAAGAAAATCAATCATGGTGGTGGTGATGGAGGTGATGATGATGGTGATGATGATGATTACTTTGATGATTTTGATGATGGTGACGAAGGTGATGAAGGTGGACTGTTTAGGAGAAGGCAATTTCTTCAAGAGGTTGGAAGCCTTCTATATGAACAAAGAGACCTAGTGTAACACAATTTTGTATAATATAAATGTCCTTTGCACAAAAGCATTTACTGTTTGTATTTCTGGCCTTCTCTCTTGGCAGCTTTTTGATCGAAAATTTGTAGATGCTGTGTTAAATGAGTGGCAGAAGACTATGATGGATCTGCCTGCAGGGTTGCGACAAGCTTATGAAATGGTGTAGTGTCTCTTTTACTATTTTCTTTTCTTTAAAGACACTTTAGAACTATATACTGAATACATATTGCTGCAGGGCTTGGTCAGCTCAGCTCAGATGGTAAAATTTCTAGCAATAAATGCCAGACCAACTATTGTCAGATCTATTTCTAGAGCACTTCCTCAAGCAATGTCCAGGGCATCTATTGGGAGGTAAATATGATTCTATGCACACTGTACCATACTTGCTGTGCCTTTTATGTTAGCTGCCAAAGAAGCCTTTTTCCAATGTTTTGTCACTTCAAACACTTTGCTTGAACCTCATTGGATCTGTCTTGTCTACATTTTTTTTTTCCTTAAATTAAGAGGGCAAAAACTCTTGCTTTTCCATGTGAAAAACACTGGAATATGCTCTTTTCAAAGATAGCTTTGTTCCTTTGTTTTTTGGTCAGTTGGAGGGAAAAACCCAAAAACTAGCCAGCTACTGCTCAGGGTAAAGCCACACCATGCATTACCCCCATCAAAATTGGGAAAGCTCCAGCAAGGGGGTGCTGCAACACGCAGACACCCAGCTGCTGTGATAAGGCAAGAGATAACCAATATGCAAGTTTATACCCCTCCTTGTAGACATGAACCAGTCTTACTTTCCAGTCATGCATCAATAATTCCCTGCAACCATTGATTAAGTTGGCATGTGCGTGGGTATCCAATGCCCTCTTGCCAATGGCTTCCAGAGCGGCCTTAGAATCTACTTCAAGGATTACATGCCTGTAACCTGCCTCCCAGGATGAGTGAAGGCCTTGAAAAATCATCCAGGTCTTGGCAACAAAGGCAGTACAGTGATCCACATTCCAGAGGAATCCTCCTAACCATGAACCACAGTGTGAGCATGCAACACCTCAGCTGCAGCAGCTCGACCCGGGTTGCCCCTTGCAGCTCCATCAGTGTTCATTTTTATCCAGCCAACAGCCTCACTAGAACACTCTGCTTAGCCACCCTGCCCATTTCCTCCATTTGCTGATCCCAGGACACCAAAAAATCTGTGGCTTGCATTAGAATCAATGTTACTGAATATGGCTTCGTTCCTTTTGATGATTGGCATGGATTCTTTTCATAATTTGGGTTTGTGCAGTAAATGATAAAAAATATACATTTTTTGTGTCCACCACAACTTATGATCACTGATTGTTTGGAGAGTACCTGCAATTTAGCTCTGTTGTAAATGCAATATGTTCCCATGGCGTTACTAGTAGGATGTCAAGCATGGGTCACTCTCCTTTTCCCAGATCCCTATGCTCAAATAAAGTTGCTAGTGCCAACACAAAGATACTCATAATTTCTCTTAAGAGCCGTCATTTTGTACACTTGAGTTTGTCCATTTCAGTTATGTGGTTGATAACCTAACCTGGATGTGTGCTTGATATTCAATTGGTTAAGTGATTGAAAGTAATTTTTAAGCTCTGATTGCATGACATGTTATTCCACAGGATGATTGCAGATCCTGCCTTCCTATATAGGCTTCTTTTGGAGCAGGCTGCCACAATTGGTTGCTCTGTTTGGTGGGAGCTGAAGAACCGAGAAGATAGGTATTTTTTTCCGTTTATTGAAAATGGCAGTAAAAGTTTTGTCTGATTCTGCCATTTGCAATTAAAAGATAAACATGTTTTCTTCAAATACAGGATAAAACAGGAATGGGATTTGGCACTTGTAAACGTGCTGACGGCAACAGCTTGCAATGCCATGGTTGTCTGGTTGCTTGCTCCTTGTCGTTCATATGGAAACACCTTCCGGTTTGATTTGCAAAATACATTGCAGAAGCTTCCAAACAATATATTTGAACAGAGTTACCCACTAAGGGAATTCGACTTTCAAAAGAGAATCCATTCATTTTTCTATAAGGCTGCTGAGTTATGTATAGTCGGATTAACTGCAGGAGCAGCACAGGGTTCATTGTCAAAGTTTCTTGCCAGTAAGAAGAAGGATAGGTAAACAGCATTTTCATGAAATCCCTGTCACCTTGTTTTCTCCTTTCAAAATTATTATCAATTCAGTAATGTATGAAAAAGTTGCAATTTGATTGGCTAAATCAGTCTTATTATACTGACTATGGGCATTCCTTTTACTTTTGTTGAAGGCTATCTGTTACAATCCCACCTGCGAGTACCTATGCACTTGGTTATGGTGCTTTTCTTGGAATTTATGTGAACATGAGCTACCAGCTATTATGTGGATTTGATAGAGCAGTGAATAGCCATTTTGATGTTATTGGAGTGGCACTGTTTTTCAGCACCGCTTTGAGGTTTGTTTCTGCCTCTGGATTCTGCTAACGACCCTAATGTCAAGATATTGTTATTTATTTGGTATGTTTGTGGATGTCTCTTTTTGTAATTCATATTGATGGATTTTGTCGCGTTTGAAAGATCTATGAATCTCAAGGTGTCTCTGTATTTCTCCATTTGGTCTTATGATCTTCTCATGGACCAAAAAATGGGGAAAGCAACCTCTTTCTTTTGGGGGAAAAAACAACATTGGATCTCCCATTCTCTTTACTTCTCTGTTCTGAAAAATTGTAATCCTTCATTAGAAACACTGGCTAAGTGCTAGATAATGTTGAGTATGAAGTTAAATTTCAGTAGGTGGTTCCCACTAGGACTCGGGTCTCAAGTAATACTTGATCAGGTTTTTTATCCTTTGGAACACATGCAAATTTTTCTTTCAAAATTAATTTGCTGGAGTAGTAGAGGGGAAAAGTAGGATTTAGCTCTTGGAAGTCAATCTTTATTTATTAGGGGACTTTTGACCTTACATCATACCATGTGTGAAACTAAGACTCCATCTCAGTCATTGACGAAATGAAGAGGTGTCACCCGTAGATCTCAAGCTGAGTTGGATGATGAATATTTGAACTAGAACTCTTGTGGTTCTTGTCTTTAAGTTTTGGTAAAGCTTCTGTGCGTCTGTTTAATTGATGCTGTGGTTATTATGGCTCTGTCCTTGGAACAAATTTTGTTGCCTTTGTAAGTGTTTAACATCTTGTTTTGGGTACGATCCAGGATTTTGAACGCTCGAACAGGAGAGACATTAAGGCGGGCCTGGCTAGGAATGGAGGCAGACCCTCTTGCTCAGTCAGATAACATTTTGAAGGCTTACAATAGACCAACCGACGACGACGTTACCACACCACCTTCGAAATGGTTCATCTCGAAGAAAGTCCTTACTTCTGGGCTTGGCCTCCTCGGCATAAAACAAGGGAATGTGGATTCCATGGATGGTGAAGCACCAGCGCCGAGGGCCCGCAGAAAGAGAATCGTGCGAAAAAAGGTGTCTGCAAGCTCTTCATAGCTTATTGCCTTGTACTCACAGCAACACACCCAATTTTGCCACCGGTTAGGATCAATCCTCAAGTACAGCATATGCAAGTCTTTTTCCCATTATGATTACTATTACTACCTACTGCTGCTAAAGATTAACGAGCGGGCAGCAAAGCAAAGATGCATCGCCTAAAGAATATTTTGAAGGGGGGGGGGAGGGAAGAGAGCTTTGATTCTTGTACTCATCCTTTTTGTTGAAATACAATGCCAGCACTCCAATTTTTTTCCTCCCAACTGGGAACTCAAACGCATTTTCCTCATATCTTCAGCATTGCAATATTTGGTTTAGGACTCTGCCTCGGGCAATGGCAAAAGGACCATTTATGTATCAGCAAATTGGCATTCTCTGCCATGCATGTAACCATTAGATAGGAAGTTAGTCGATGCCAATTCAATTCCATGCTAACCTCTTTATCCTCGCGACCAGGGCAGAAACACACAGAAAGTTCATTTTCTCCCTCAAGTGCGAATGCAATTCCTTGTCCCTCCGACTGGACTCGGTCGTGGTTTGAAACTGAACTCTAATGTCAAGATGGAAGTATTTCTTCTATTATATCTAAATTACAAAAAATATCAAATGGAAGTTTAAAGCTCAATAGGATAAGATTAAGTTAAAGAAAAAAAACTCAAGTTTTCGACATAAGCATTAAAATAATAAAGCTACCATAGTGACTAGGCCTACTTATTTGGTACCGTTGATGCAAAGCAATCTATTTGGTTCACTGATTTTGACTGTTAATTGGATTGAGGGGTCGATCATTCATTAACCACTGGATTCATCACAATCCCACAAATTCATCCTTGTCAGAATTTGCTTATGGCTGGCCATTAAATCCTCCCGAATCTAAAGCAAGCTGTTGTTTATGAATGGAAGGCCAGCGCCACCCTCATATTTAAACGCTAAGCTTGAGGAAATACCGCTTCTAGCGCCACAATTGCAAAGCCGAGACCCCAATGCAGACGCCCGGCGACACGATACTAAGCCACGCCACTCTAGCATTTGTTGTTTCACTCACTGTCCTCATCTCTGCACCCCCTGAGACAAAAATAAACCGGCTGGAAAACTGGCACGTCAGGCAAACTGAAGAACAATTATAGAGTGCCGAGTTGAGAGTGCACACGAGCACTCCCACAAATTTACCTGCTTTTGACATGCAGTAGGTTCTCATGGATGGCCCCCTACTGCTCCTTCAAGGTTTTCTCAGCTCAAGCTCCACACCCTACATTTGGGCAACAGGAGTAGATATATGGAAGACGAAGTCGGGGAATGAAGAAAGAAATTACGCAACTGCTGAAAAGGTCGGCCCCATTATTCAAGCTTCCACGTTAACAGAACTACCAAGATCAGCAACAGAAGCTTGAGGCTTAAAGTAAGTCACCATCTATTGTTCCTCTCTTACTACCTATTCATGCAATGGGGTTGGGGTTCAGGAAGCACGTCCACCTATAAATCTTATGTCAAATCAACTTTCATTTACATTCCAGACTTTCCACACAACCAATATAGATACCATATGAAAGAAGGATTCAATCGGCAATGTAGATAAATAAAAGATTTGTGGAAGCTTTTCATAAACTAATGTTCACCAAAAAGCTCGAGCTATGAGCCGGTGAAATGTATATCAGGTGAGAACTTTGTGGTTAATGAATATTAAAGTTTGTACTCAAACACTGCCCCAAGACATGAAAGTATCACATTTTTGAACTTTAACTAAATGATGGGCAGAACCAAATTGGAACCAAAGTGCTAGACTCTAATAGCATGTGGCTGAACTGAAATGAAGTCGTAACTTTGAAGGGAATTGAACCATCGCACTAGGTCCGGCCAGAGCATGGTTGAAACAGATGAAATAACCAGCATTAATTATCATGTTAAACAATCCCTTGGTCAAAAACTCAAGCAACCAGGTTATGAAACCACATATATTATAAACCGAGCTAACTCTCGATATTCCATTAAAATTGGAACTTTGCATGCTTCGCATTTTTAACTCACAGAGGCACACATAAGAAAAAGGGATTGAAAATGTCTTCGTAATCCATACCCTGAAAAAATTGGTGTCCTTTCTTTTTTTAACGAGTGTCCCGGTCAAGGAAAGGTGATGAACTTTTGAGCGCTCACCTCAATTTACTCTTTTTTGGCAACCGATTCCCAATCCTTTGCAGCAGTTCCAGTTTTCCAATCAAGGTTAACACTTACCTCTCCTCCTCCTTTGTTATTAACGTCCACTCAGAAGCATGCTAGGTAGTTGCCAGCCTCAGGAGTTGCAAATGCAAAATGACCGTGCGACACATTCTCTTTTTGATGAAGGGTACTCCCATATGGTGATGTCACCTGAGGAAGATGAAAACTGAAATGTGAGTGCATTGCAAGCGATAATCTGAAGAGGAATTAGAATTTCATTGCGGGAAAATTAAAGAAAAAAAAAAAGTTACTATAAATTAACGTGCTTTCTCTTTGTCAAAGTAATAGTCATGTTTGAAATTCAGGAATCCAACTTCAACACTGACTAGGAGTTGCAGGATATTCAGTTTTCCATAATATTTTGAGGTTGGTCCATCACCTAATTGACGAGAATGTGTTTGAACTGTCAGTTAATCAATGTCTAAAAGATCCATAATGCTTGGCAAAAGGTGATGCGGATAGTGCTAGAAGTTGTGAATTGATACTTCACATTCTGAAGGGACAAGCAAATTTTTGCAGGAAAGAAAAAAGAAAAAAAGACATTCGAATTGAGTCCATGATGTAACTGAAACTAAGAAGCAAGTTGAAATCATGGTGCTACAGCATTACCCACCATGTTCCTTTCAAAATTTCAAATGACAGTTTGTTACATCTAGTATAAGAAAGAATTGCAGAGATTCAAATTTATGCAACCCCTCCATCATTTTTATTACTCAAATTTGTTTTTTTTTTTTTTTTTTTTTTAGTTTTGACTAAGGATGTTAACTTGCCGTTTAAGATCTAGTTTGATTTAGGATAAGTTTGTTTAAGCTTGAATTTGCAGTTACTTTCAATCTTGTTTGAATTTGATCTTAGTTAAAATGATATACAGTAACTTCATACATAATGAAGTTTGTAGTTAATAAGATAGTTGAACCACATTTCCAGAGTTTGATTTCTTCTACTTGCAAAAAAAATTTAATCAATTAGCAGCATAGTTGCATTTTCTATTCTATGAAAACTAGCATCTGGTATAAGAGCTGCAAAGATCCTAAAGCAACCTGCACATGGAGAGTAAAAAGAAGAAATAAATAAAACACTTAAAGGTGAGTAAGAAAAATCAAAGGAAATATTTTATAAAAATTCTGTCAATTTTAGTATGAATCAACAAGTTTTTTTTTTTTTTTTTTATCTACTTCCTCCTAAATTGATTAGTGAAAATTATATTTAGTAAATTATTACAAAGAAAATTTATTTAAAAACTTTCGCTCCATATATTTTAGTTAAACAATTAAAATTTTTAATATATAATATTATAATATTAATGTATTAAATTTATCTTATTTATGATCAATAAATACAAAATAAATATTTATTTATATTTAAAATGATTTTATTTAGTTTAAATCAAATTAATATTATTTATAGTAATTATTTATTTTATGTAATAATTATATTCTATAGTTAAATTTCAAACATAAGATTATTACATTAGCAGTAAAATTATCCTAAATAAACAGTAGTGACATCATATTATTGGAATCTCACATCTCTCATAATAATCTAAGATTATCATATTTAAATTAGAGAAATACTAGGCAAATACACTATTTGATAAACACAATGTTATTATTGGAATTGAAATTTCAAATTTCACTTGTAATTAAAATTTTTTTCTTCACTCCAACTAAATAAAAAAAAAAGAAAGACAGAAAGGTGATATTCATCTAAATCCGGCATTATTATGTTTTTTCACACTTCACATGCGGTGTGGGATGTGAGATTAACTAGCAAAATTTTCTCAAAAATTTATTTCTGGGATGATTCATTAATATTTCTATTTAATTTTTTTATTAAAAAATTAATTATTTAAATATTATTAAATTTACATTTTTTTTTTTTTTTTGGTGGTGTAAAGTAAAGAGTCGGCTTCCCACCTGTAAAGTAAACATCTTTGAGTGTGGGAACGAGGCCAATAGGACATATGGCCCCACCGTGCAAGACGAAAGATTCCCAGAGCCATGAGAAAAGTGGCCCGCAGCTTTTATCACGTCCCATCCATGGAGACAAGGTTTGCCCTTTGTCGTTTTACACGAGAAGAAGAAGAAGAAGAAGAAGAAGAAGAAGAAGAAGAAAAGTCCACAGTCGTCGATCCACCGAGTCAACCAGAATTGTTCAGGGGCACGGTGCGGCGATGTTAAGTACACCGCGGCGGCATGCTTCTTCCGCACAAAGGTCACGGAAATCAAATAATAGGTGACAAGCATAAATTAAATTCTCTACCTTTAAACTCCTTTTCTTTTAAAAAATTATATCTACTTTTTTTTTTTTTTTTAAAGGGTCCGTTGCTTTAGTGTTTTTGTCCTATGTGCTGTAAGCTCTTTTGATATTGAGTTGGATGCTGTAATATTTTTAGAAACAAGTTTGCAAATTCAAAATGATTGTTCAAAAAATTAAATTTTTATTTTATAAACTAAACATTCAAAAGTAATTAGTTCATACCAATACTATTTACATAATATTAAAATACAATATAAACCACATTATATCTATCCCTCAATGTTGTGAGAGAGACAGAGCATGCCATGTTTACAACTGACAGTTTTAGCCTTCAATTACCAAATTTATCTAATAAAAATTGTGAGGGTTCTCCTATTTTGCTAGCAATAGTTTTTTTTTTTCTCTTTCTTTCTTTTTTTTTTTAAGAGAGAGAGAAATATTAATCATTATTATTATATATTCAAAATGAAAATTATTTATTATTATATTAATTCAATTTTGTTTACATGAGAACCACACAGCTAAATTTCCTATATGACATACGAATGTCAGTTAAGTATATGTACCTTTGTCAATAATTGAGTGAATGAGTACGATTCTCCCTCGACCCACCAACCTTGACCCACCACAACACACCAGGCATCAAGGCGTTCTCGACGGGTACAATTGACGCTGGCCATTTCCGGCACAAATTCACGGCGAACAAAAATCATGGAAGCTCTGATCTACCAGTTCGGCCTGCTCTCAGACCAAGCATTGCAAGACAAGAACTTCGACCCCTCCGCCGTCGAAGACCTGATGAAGCTCTTCGAGATAGAGGCCTACAGGGCCTGGGCGGCACTGGAACTCGAACAGGAACAACAAGTCCAGGAGGCCGAAGCAGCCATGCAAGAAGCCGAGGGTTATCTCGATTCGGTCATGAACGACGCCATGGACGAATTCAGGCGCTTCGAGGAAGAGATGGAGCTCATGGCACAGGCCGAGCTGGACAATCTGGAGCGAACCGCCGAGAGTGCCAGAAAAATGGGAAAGTTACTGGAAAGAGCAGCAACTGTTGCTTCCAAAAGATACATCGAGGCTGCCCTTAATTCTGCTACCGCTTCCATGAAATCTGCCTGGAAAGGAATTTCCTCTAAAAAGGTCCATCCTTCTTAATTAGTTCAAAGAGCGCGACCCTTTTTACTTAATTATGTTTCCGTCCCCTTCTTTCAATCGAACCACTTTACCGTTGGGCTTGTCTTAATTTGTTCTTCGTTTGTGATCGAAACCCCCCACAAAATAATGATCTGGGTGGATTTAACTCGGAAATTAATATTCCGAATAATTCCCTAGTAATGTGCTGCAGAATATCATTTACCGTATTTTCTACCCACGGACACGAATCCGATGTGGGTGTTTACCATGTTGTTTCCGGCGCATCTGGATTTTCTCGGCGTGTTTTCCTTCTCTGTAAATTCAGGGAAAGTAATTGAGGTATGCTGTTAGATTTTAGATTACAAGAGAGACTTATTAAAATTTACTAATATGTGGGCAGTGGTGATATATATCAAATTAAAACTTTAGCGAGCGACTTTAATTTAAATTCATAAAATTGATAATTAATATTTTTAAGGACATTACATATTATCTGAATTTTAAAAAAAATAAAATAAAATAATCTTGGAGGGAGGAAAAAAGCAATCGAGGGTCCTTTCTCTCCTTCAAAGATTCTACAGAACAAGTGCCAATTTTGCTTCGCGCGGATCTGATGTCCTGCGGAAAAAGATGTGATCGAGATTTCAGGCAAAAGGAAAAGGGCGAACGACGCAGTTGGGTCACCGAACTTCGTGTTTAACATCTGCTCGGATCACTAATCTCTGATTTATTGGATCATAAAACCAGCAATTCTATTAATACGATGATGATGATGATGGCGACCATGTGCAAACATGCTGGCACGCATTCACGCCTGTCATTCGAAGAGGGGAAAGTCGAGAGAAATGTGTGACAGATAGGTTTGCGAAACTTGTCTCACACGGATAGGAAGAAGAAAGAGATCTTGAGATATATAAACTAGGGCGGATAGGAAGAAGAAAGAGATCTTGAGAAATATAAATGTGGGTGTTGTACACTTTAATAAGCTGTCTTTTTTAGAGCACAAGGGGCGAAGTGTGGATATGGGTATGGATTAGGTTAATGTCCAAAGAATCGGGTCAGGATGGAGCTGGATCTTGTGTCGGCAAAAATTTTCTCTGCTTTTATCTCTTTTAGGTTCTCGAGGTAGTTTTCTATTTTTTCATAAAATTTCACATCTCTTCTCTTCTCTCGAGACTCGCATAAAACTGTGCCAGTTAAATGTTTTTTATTTGTTTGTATAATTTTAGAATTTAATTGATATGGTTTTTAGAATTTAATTTCTTAGTCCTTCACACCGTTTGTTAACTGTTATTTTTCTTTGCTCCAAACACACCTGTTTTTATCGTATGGTAAGAGGTAATAAATGTATTTAATAATAGTTGCATATTTTACTCCCTAATTTTAAGAAAATTTTGCGTTAGTTACTTATTAAATTGTAAAAAAAAAAAAAACAATAATTTGTCTTTTTGCTTATTTGTTAAGTCAAAGCTCATAAACCTTTGTTTTGTCGTATAACCTTTTTAATTCAATTAATCAAATACAATTAAGAGTTTTTATCTTATTGAAAATTGATCATTTTTAAAAAATTATTAATCGTTAATTAATTAATTAATTTATTTATGAGATCGATATTTTTATCACAAATCTACATTTTAAAATTGTAGAGTGTAAAGATTGTTTACTTTGCCATAAAAGGCCTACCGTTATAATTTTTCTTTTTTTTTTTTTTTTGGACCGATGAACTTGTAGAACTCAACTTCAAACCCATTGAACATTCTGCTCACTCACGTTAGACATTTTTAAATCCCTCACACTGTCCTTTCCTAATAGTATTTTCCTAAAAATCACATATATTTAATTTGAATTTAGTTGGATATGTATTTCACTATACGGAGTATTCTTAGAATTAAAAAAAAAAAGTACCCCATCATCAATTCATAATTTTCCGTGTTTTTTCCAAAAAAAAAAAAAAAAAACTCAATTAAGCTTAACAATTTAGGTGAATTTTTAAATCGCAAATTTAATCAAGGAAAATTTAAGTTTAAGTTGTTATATTTATTTTTATTTTTTAAAAAAATTTACTTTTGGCATTTTTATAACTTATAAATTTTTTATTCTCACTTCCGACATTAATAATTTTCATATTATTTTTTTAGTTAAATTTCAAAATATTTTACAGTTTTTTTATTTTTTATTTTTTATTTTTAAAAAGAGAACTAACTACGAATTAAAACTGAAACCGAAATCGTGCCTAGACAAAGAATCGTAACCGACCTACAAAAGGGGTTTTACGGATTCCTTTCAACGTATCACAGTCCATAATCGTTTGTTAATTTGTAGATTAACAAAGTACTTACTCACTTAGTTGACCAGTTAGTGATTCAGAACTCTTCTGTTTACATTCATTTATTTTCTTTAATTTTTTCTTTTTTCTTTTTTTTTTTTAAATTTTCATCTTGTTTAGGGTGAATATTAATTGTAAATTAATTAATTAATTTTAAACTTCACTTATAAGTAAGATAGATAACGCATACATGTGAATAGAGAGCGGTGGCGATAGCAGCAGTAGCAAGGAATGGAGAAGAAGAAGGAGGGAGGAGACGGGAGAGAGGAGGAAGCCGGTGGCTGTGTTCATGGCTTTTGGCACCAAAGGCGATGTCTACCCAATTGCTGTACGAGAGAAATTTGCATTTTTTTTTTCTCTTTTTTATTTTTTATTTTTTATTATATCAAGAAACGACCATCCATCCCTCGAGTTTTAACGGGTTGGTTTGGTTAGAAGTAAATAAAGAACCTTCAAACAGCAGCAGCAGCAGTAAGTGGGTTTGCTCGAAAATGGGTTTGGCAGATTAGGGATTGTTGCTTATAAGATTGATTGTGGTGTATATTGGGAATAACATTTGACTTGAACAGGTTGCTTCTTTTCTTGTGTGCCGGTGCCGGATTTGTATTGAATTCAGTTCTAGAAATATAGGGGTTGGATTGGATTGGATTGGATTCTCTTTATAGTTCTATTGGTCGATTGGTGTGTAGAAGCACTCAGGTGTACTAGCAGTGATACTAACTTCAGTTTGATTCATTTTCTCATTAGTATCTTATTTTGTCATGGAGTTGTAGAAAGGAGAGGAAAATGTTTTGAGAAGTTACAATGCTGTTTAACAACCCCCTCCAAAAAGAGCCAAAAAGATTCTGTTGTGGCCTCCTTTTCTCTGTTATTCTGGTCTCGTTTGTGGCCATGTCTATGTCACTATGTGTATTTCTTCCTGCATATGCGTCTGAAAAATTGTCTTTCATTAAGAGATTGTTAATCAGATCTGCCTTCTAGTGCTCTGCTGCTGACATGTATTTGATATACTAGTCTTTCCCTGCCCCCCAAATCCCTTCCTTGCTCTGCTCTCCAAAAGGAGAAAAAATCCCATAGTGAAAAAGAAAAAAAAAAAAAAAAGAACAAAATATAGAATATCCAAACAAAATGTTTTCTAATGTGCTGTTTTTTGATTAATTTAAATATGTAATCATACTTCTTGTCCTTTCAGGCCATTGCTGCTGCTTTTGCTTGTGATCAGAAACAGTATCATGTTGTTCTGGTAACACATTCAGCACATCAGGTTCAGTGGTCACTCTTCCTTTAAACAATTGACTGTAAGATATGGCGGTGGAAAGTGATTGATTGTCCTAGTTATGGTGGTTTTTTTTTTTTTTTATTTAAATGAAGTTGAGAAAAGATATGCTTGGTAAACATCTTGTGTAACTACCAGTGATATAGGTCTAGCTATGCAGGAACTTCTTACTTGATTAAAGGCAGCTTTATTTTCATGGCAATGAACTCTAGAAACACATATTTTTCACACTTGGATCACTTTCAAATAAAAAAAATAAATAAATAAAATAAAACTCCTTTGATTGCAAATCTACACAACACTTGAAAGGATTTCTAAAGGGGCATAGGCATGTAAACCCTTTTTTAAAACATTTTGCTTTTGTTTAGCTATGATCTATCCTATCATGACTAGCAGTTTTATGTTCCTTCTTTTGGGTAACAAGCCAAACAATGGCTTTTACTGAACTAGCATCAAGTCTTGGTTTGGTATTTGGTTGACATGGATGGATGAAGAGGATGATAACTAAAATTGAATTTGCTCTTGAATGATTGGTTGATAAATTCAAGCATGCTGCTTTGATGAGAGTTTCTGTCTTCTATGTCATCTCTTTTGAAGGTATTGCTGCTTAGAGGAGCCTTATGCTTCATCCTTTCATGAAAGCAAGCAAAGAACCTGTTCTACTTCTGAAATTTTTGTGCTATGATTGACATATGTCAATCATGATAAGACAATAGTTATAATTTGTTGCTGCAGAACAGCAACACCTTCTATTGCATTTCTGCCATTAGACAAGTCTAATAGAGTTCTGCTAGAGAAATTAACTCTGCATTGATGTCATGTGGCTCTACCTTATACTGGACTATACCTGATGAAATAATCAGCTTTTCTGAGAGATTTTGTGTCTCTAAAATTAACCAAATGATGCCACTGGCCATCTATTGAGTTTTCTTTTTCTTTTCTTTCATGACTTTCAATGATATGAGATTACACTTTATTTTTCTTCTTCATTATTTAACTCAAAAAAAAAAAAAAAAAACTTGCTCATGGCTTCTCTCTCTCATTGCAGGTTGACGTGAAGCACATTGTTTTTGTTTCGTATGTATTTGAGCTCCTTGATGTTATGATTTATTGGTTTTCCATCAGGACTTGAATTGTCATCTGAAAGAAAGACATGTGGCGTTTCTACCTATCAAATCACCACCTGTCCTTTTTATGCAAGAGGGTCATGATTGTTCAGGTTCATATTACTGCTTTCAATAGGTTATCTTTATAGTACATACTATACTTCTACAAATTTGTAATCAATGAAGTTGCCTTATAGGGTCACAGGAGTTAGATTTTTCACTTAAAAAAAAGATCCTTACTGCAGAGCACAGACAAGAATGCTGTGCTGCAATTGAGGGAGTTTTTGGAGACGGACCAATCATGGAGGGTGATTTTATGTTGATCAATTTTTTTGCCCTGGTATCAAATTTAAGCTCATTATACTTCTCTCAAAAAGTTGAAACTTTGGCCACAACTTATGCAGTCATGTTGCTGTGAACTAAAAATATAAATGTATTTTGCATACTGGTTCAGGAAGGATGGAGCCTTGCAGAACTTTTTTGCATACGTTGTGTTGTTGCAGCTCCTTATGTTGTTCCATACAGGTAGCACTAGAGCTTTATTATAGACTTCTTACTTCTCTGTCTTATAATTACTTACAAAGCATGTTAGTATGTTGTGCATGTAATGAGTGCGAAAAAAAATGCATGCATATGATGGGTTTTTGAGGTGTGAATGATAAATATATGCACAACTTTGTATTATGATGTACCAAAGTTGTTTCTGTTTGTGGACTGATACTTAAAATGTTCTTTAGTGGAATTTGATGCCTGTTATATGTCAAAGCCTCATTAATTAACCTTGATATATCCCCCATTTTGGTCAAGTCTCCTGTCTTCATCTTTTCTCATCCTTTTGCTGGACAATTTTTGCAATGTATATTTTCCTCAATAAATTGGATCAACACTGCAATAAATATCAAGGTACTGACAATTATGCTTTTGCTTTAAAACTTTTTAATTTGCAATTGGTCACTTTCACAATGATTCTTCCAGTGCACCTTCATCGTTTGAGCGTCACTTCAGACAAGTGCTTCCAATTTTGTATAAATATCTGCGAGAAGCTCCCCAAAACAAGGTGCTTCTGATAGTTTTACTTGAATTTACTTGTAAATTCATCAATATTGAAGCATTGCTAACAACTGATTATTGTGCATGTGGATTGCTTTAATTAATGCAGGTCTGCTGGAAAGATGTGAGTCATTGGATGTGGCCACTTTTTTCTGAAAGTTGGGGATCGTGGAGAACTGATGATCTGAATCTGAGTCCCTGGCCTTTCACAGTTGGTGCTTCAGATATTTGAATTCCTTGAAGATCTAAATAGTTTCATACTGCCACTGCTTTCTTGTTCAATGAGAAGCTAATGCATTTTTATTCTTTTAAGTACTTACTTATTTCCTTCTTCAATGCAGGACCCTGTAACAGGTCTTCCAACTTTGCATAGTTGGCCATCATCTCCCCTCCTTTTGTAAGTACAATTTATCTCCATGAAAATCCACACAATCATTTTCTTCTTGCGTGGGAAGTAAGATGCTGGGTTTTATTGCCATGGTTCTCCAATATCAATATCTACAAAGTGGACTGTTTTAAATGACCTATAAGTTTATGATGGAAAGGCGTACAAGGAAATCATTTATTGCTTATGGATGGAACAATTGGTATAAGAATCAAGCACCATAAGTGTAGACACACACACACTCACACACACACTTGCATGTAATCTTTGCCAAGTGGGTAGCCTTCTTTTACTTGTTACTTCTCTCGTTGCAGTAATTCTTCAATGTAAAACTTGAACATTGAAATGTGCCTCTAATTGTTTAGCTACTTTTCTGTAACAGGTATGGATTTAGCAAAGAAATAGTTGAATGCCCAGGTAAATTCATTTACCTATGTTGAAAATAACTATGTACAGTTATAAGATAGTCTGTATATTTAGGAGATTTGATAGTCTGTAGGAATTTGTTATCCTTGATTTATACAAATTTATTATTACCTAATTTTACCTAATTTTTCTTATTTTAGGGTCAATTGTGTAAATATATGATAGTGGTGTAGTTCTGTTATGGTCTGAGACAATAACAATATTCTCCCAAAAATTGTCATGGTATCAGAGCTTTAAGTATTTTGGGATTTCTTTCTGTCGATTGGCTTGTGTTGCCCTACAAATCAACCCTTTTTTGTTTTTTTGTGATTTTCCTATTCTATTCTCTTCATGGAGATTATGTCAAAAACTACTGAAGTCATGAGCATCTTTGAAAAAAACACCACAGAATAGATATCTGATTATCCTATAAATGATCTACCTAACACTCAAGCTGTTTATTGTCTAAATAGTAAAAATTGTCTCAAGTGGTCTCAATTGATTTGTATGTTCTTAAAAGAAAGAGACACATTGAGTCATTTGAATAGGAATAGACCAAGATAGATCTTAAATTTAACGTCTGGGTTAAAGAGGATTTGGTAATGATGTCCTGGCTGTGGAACACCATGACTCTAGAAATTAGTGACAGTTGTATGTCCCTTGACATGGCCAAGAAAGTTTGGGATTGCATTTGTGAGTATTCAAAGGTTAATAATGCTGCGCAGATATATGAGATCAAAACAAAGATGTCAGGTGCCAAACAAGATATTCGTTCTATCACAAAATACTCTTAATTGTTTAAAGGAGTTGTGGTAAGAGATAGACTTTTATAAAAATATACAAATGAAGTATAGTGATGATGAGTAGTCTCTCTTAAAGAGATTTGTTAAGAATGATAGATTCTATGATTTTCTTGTTGGGTTGATTATGGAATTTGATCCCGTTCAAGTATAGATCTTGGGAAAAGGAGATCTTGCTTCATTAAACAAGACTATTTCTTTAATAAGGCTAGAAGAGGGTTGACATGGAGTGATGATTAAAGCTCTAGTAACTGAAAGCTTAGCCTTGGTAATAAAACCTGGAAACCTAAAGATGATAGCATCTGATGGTGGAGAAAATAACCAATTAGATCTATTTAAAGTTACTAATAAGGACTCTTTATGGTGCACATATTGCAAAAAATCTCAATATACAAGAGAAAAATGTTGGAAACTTAATGGTAGGTCACAACAACAACAAAATAATAGGAATTGGCCTGTGAAGGGTGGACCATTAAAGGAATAGGCATATGTATGCCAAATACAATTTGAAGGTGAAGGTGATTCTAAGGAACAAGCTGAATTGAACAAAGAGGAAGTAGGGAGGTTGAGAATCTTCTTAGGGACATTGGAGAAATATGGAGATACAAGTTCGTGTTCTGTGGTACTCTCAGGTAAGACTCAATCTCATGCACTAACTTTTTCAAATAAGATCTACTCTGGTCCTAGATCATTGATTTGAGGGCTACTGACCACATGACCTATAATTCCAAAAATTTTATTTCCTGTACCCCAAGCCCTAGTAATTGAAAAATCATCATTGCCAATGGATTTCCACTACATATTTGTATCAATCACCATCTCACCCTTAAAAATGTTCTACATGTGCCTAAATTGTTTAAAAACCTTATGTCAATACAAAAACTGACAAAAGATTTGAATTATTCCATGGAATTCTATTCTTCATATTGTGTATTTTAGGATCAGTACATGGGGAAGAGAATTGGACATGTTAGGGAGAAAGATGGGTTGTACTACCTTGAAGAACCTAGTGTGGACAAAATGAGAAAAGTTTTATCTTTGTCGTTATGTTCTGAGTCTTCTATGACAAGTAAAGACAAAATCTCGCTTTATCACCATCATCTTGGTCACCCTTCGATTAGGGTTCTTAAAATTATGTTTCCATTTTTCTTAAAGGAAATAAATGTGGATTTTTTCCATTTTACTGTTTGTAAATTAGCAAAATATAAGCATGTCTTTTTTCAAATGAGCAATAAAAGATCCTCTTCTCCCTTCTCTTTAATTCATATTGACATTTACAGTTCTTCAACTACACCAAATATTTTTGGGCTTGTTGGTTTGTGTCTTTTAGCGATGATTGCACTTATGTAACATGGATATATCTTTTAAAAAACAAATTAGATGTAGGACCAATTGTTCTTATATTTTTCAACATGGTCAAAAATCAATTTGGGGTCGCCATCAAATGATTTTGATTAAGAGATTACTTCAATCAATTTTTGTCTTCATTTTTCGAAACAGAGAACATAATTCATGAATCATCTCATATCAACACTCTCAACAAAATGGGATTATAGAAAGGAAAAATGACTATTTATTAGTAAGTCATGAGAGCCTTCTCTATTTAGGCAAATGTTCCTAAAAGTTATTGGGAGAGGCTATTTTAACTGCTGCACATATCATAAATATATTGCCATCTTGAGTACTTGGCTTCAAAAGTTCCATGCGAGTCTTGTCTCTCTTTTATTCTAATTTCAACACTTCAAATAATCTTGCTCCCAAGATCTCTGTCTGTGTTGCCTTTGTCCACGTTCATTCTCAAAATAGGAATAAATTAGACCTTAAAGCTCCCCGATGTATCTTTGTAGGCCATTTTTCTACCTAAATAAGATACAAGTATCATCATCCTCTCATTATGAAATGTTATATTTTTGTTTTTGTCACATTTGCTGAAATTAAAAATTATTTCATTGATCTTTATCTTCAGAAAGTGAAATTATTTGTAAAAGGACAAAGTTAACCACGACAGATCATGCCTGATAAAAATAACCTTGATATACCTATAGCTAATGATCTTGATATACCCATACATGTTGAGGTGGATAGACACTTCATAAAAGAAAAGCTAGACAATGGATTGATTTGCTTTCCGTTTGTATCTGCTGGAGGACAATTGGCTGATGTGCTAACAAAGGGACTATCTACTCCAACATTTCAAACAATAGCTAGCAAACTAGGAATGGAAGACATTTATTCACCAGCTTGAAGGGGAGTATTGAAAACAACTGTGTACAGCCATAAGATAGTCTATATATTTAGGAGATTTGATAGTTTGTTAAGGTTAGTTATTTTTGATTTATAAGATTTGTCTTTATAAGAATCTATTATTACCTAGTTTTACTTAGCCTTTCCTATTTTAGGGTCAGTTGTGCATGGATATATTAGTGGTGTAGCTTTGTTATGGTCTAAGACAATAAGAATATATTGTCCTCCTGCATCTAATTTTAGTCAAAAGGGTGATGGCTGTTGATAGATGTAGAATTATGATTTATATATCTTAGTAACTTTATGAACATGGCTATATTCATGGCTCCCTGCAATTCTTCTGAAATTCATTGTTTCTCATGTTCTTCTCTCCTTCTCTGATGCTATTTCCAGCTTAATCATTACTGTTTTCTGCATGTGATATGGGTCAGGTTTGGGATAGGATAATGGTGGGGCTTGCGAACACCAGTATTGTGGAAGGAAATAATATGGTTTGGTGTGTGATGCTATTTGTTGTATGATGTCCCTTAAAGGTTGATGGAAATTAAGTTTGATAGTTGAGGAAGTAGAAGCTGGGTGTCACTCAAGTTTTGTTAATACTCAATGGGGCTTCTTCTAGAAAATAGACATTTTTCCTTTCATTTTTAATTGGTTATTTGAGTATCTGCGTTATGTGCAGCTTATGTGTCAGGGACATATTCCTTGCTGTTTGGCGCTTTTAATTATTGGATTATGGTTAGTGGGATAATGGAAGATTCCTTTGTCAAGTTAATTTTCCCTATTTCCATGGCCTTATTAAAGCTTGAAAATTAGCAGATTATTGGCCATCAAATGTTCGGGTCTGTGGGTTTTGGTTTCTCCCCATTGAATGGCAGTTCTCATGTAAGGGGTGCAGAGAAATGTCTGGACTTTCTCCAAAGGTTGAAATGTGTTCAGATCTTGTCAAGTTACAATCTTTCTTGATGACTTCTGCGTCAGTGCTACCCATTTTCATAGGACTAAGTTCTATTGGAAGGCAGGTTCCTTACTTTCTTAATGACAACTTTCTATGTATGATTGATTGAATTCTCTAATCATCATTATTACCTCAGTGTTGCAATTAAAAGATCATCAATCTGCATATCTACAATATAGAGACTGTAAGAGGGCAAACTTTAGATATGTCCACTGTATACTTTTCCAATGATAATGTGCCTTGCACTTATGCAGATGGTAATAAGTCTAAAAGTAAAAAGCTTCAGTGTTACCATTGTCTATAGAGACAATATAAATTTATTCTGAGCTACTAGATTCTTGTTTCTTTATTTTTTTATTCTCTTATTGATGGTAAAGCCAGGGGACTGAGGTACCTTGTAGACTCACTGCCGAAAGTTCTTTCTTGCACTGAAGGGTTGCTGAACTAAGATTAACAATTACTTAAAATAAGCTCGGGCACAAGTGGCCTTATGTATGTGTGTGATGGCTTTTTGTCTATTTGAAGTGCAAATGCCCTACATTTTAGTGAATTTGATTTCCATTCGCCTTCTGCAGCATGGGCTTTTTGAGGAATCCTCAAGCATTTCTTTGGGTCATTCAAACAATCTTGGAGATGACAAATTATAGATTTATCCTTCTTACTTCTGGGTATGAACCTTTAGATGAAGCTATCCGACTAATTGCCGGTCATGTGTGTCATAGACGGTACATTGAACAGGGGATCTTTCTCTTTGATGGCAGACTATTCTGCATTTCCAGGTGAGCATTTCCTGATTCAGTTATGTCCTGAGGGGAGCATTCAGTTAAATGGTAACTTTGGACAATAAGGTTTGTGCTTGTCCAGAGTAAATAGTCAAAATAGATTTGTACAAGGCTTTCACAACTTTTATGAGATTCTTGTGGCAAATACATATGTACTAGTGCCACAATCCTTTTTTAGTGTAAAATACAAATAGATCTCTAAGTTTTTTAGTTGATAATTTTCTCCCTTAGCTACAACTCATGATAACATCGCTGTGGAGAATGCCCATGGCAAACACCTAAAGTGAATGAGAGATTAAGATGTCTTGTCTAGGGAAGTGATACAGTCTCTATACATTTTATGGAAATCTGCCAAACTTGTTGCCCTCCCTTAGTTTTGGACTTTAAATAACCAACTGTAAATGTGAGTTTGTGATTGCAGTGTAATTACTGCAACATGTGCAGTGATGGATGCTTTAACTGGAGGCAGCTTGCCCTTCTGAGAAAACAAAGTTGCTAAAAAGATGTCCATCTAGTATAAGAAAACTAGTATAATTAGGGAGGAGGGGCCATTCTGACTCTATGATCAAGCACTATCAGGCAAAGCAGATAGTGTCTTGGGCTTGAATCTCATTTGGAGGTCCATTGCAGATGATAAGGTGTGGTCCACACTATAAAAGTTCATAGTGACATGTTGTCTGACTCCTACCTTTGGTGAATAAAATAAAATAATGGAATGTTGTAGATCTAATTTTGTAAATTCTTTGTAGAAAAAGCAACTTGAGATGAAATTGTAAGGTTGAAGGATGGCTATGAAGATGGGAAAGTTCATAGATGATTTCCTTGTTCTCCATGGGGGATTGGCAGAGAGATCATGATAGTTTTAGATTATTTCCCTGCCATTTTGTTTGGTTTTCTTTTTACCCATTTTATTGGTTTACTAGTACATACCATTCTCCATTAGCTACATTACTATAATTTTTGGCTTTTAAAATTGATATTCAAGTGAAGTTCAAGCATAAGAAGACTGTATTTGGCTGAAATTATTAACTCTGGTTACTGGAATTTCTGGAAAGCAAGTCATTCTTTCTGTGGCTAGTTTGTGGATATTTTCTAGTTTCTTGTGCTTGGGGGCTATATGGGTCAGGTAACTGTAATGCAGCCAATACTTTAAGAAGTCCATTAGAAAATGCACTGTTAATTTTAGAACATTTTCTTGTCTTCCAAACTCTGATGGTTAAAATCTCTAATATGAGAATTCTTGATAAACAATAAGAGGATACTATGGAAAATAAAATATTAAATTTATCATTTTAGACAGTTCTCCCATCGGCTCAAAATTTCTGACATTGCATGTATGGCTCTGCTTGCAAAATTTGCCACAATGCATATAAATTTCTATAGAAAGAGAATTCTTGGTTCAGTCCACCTTAATGACAGAAAAAAGGATTGGTCAAATTCTATTTAAAATTTGAATGTTTTAAAAAACTTATGCTTCTCCTATATAAATGATAATTGGACTAGACTTCAGAAATGTTTCACATATGCAAATAGACACTAGGCTTCTTTTTTTATGGTTGCATTAGTATATTCAATAAATATTTACCTGTTCTTAATTGGCATTTATTCTTGTTTGATGCAAAACAGAATGATTCCATACAAGTGGCTGTTTCCAAAATGTGCTGCTGCAATTCATCATGGAGGCAGGTGAGAATTTAGTTATCCCACTTTCATACTAATTGAGTGTCCAACACAAAGCAGAGCCAATCTTTTTGTCCCTTCTTCTTGGTGATATCAGTGGATCCACTGCTGCAGCACTGTATTCGGGAATCCCACAGGTTTGCTGCAAAGCCAAACCTTTTGTTCTTTTATCTCTATTATTGTAGATTTCTTGCTATAACTAGGGGTTCGCACTTTACAAAGTCTAGTTCTTGTTGCTTGTATCAATGGCATGACTGAATCAGTAAAACTAAATAGCAGTTTCAAATTGGTGCATATCAGATTGTGCTTATAAAGCCATGGCCACTGACAAAAATCCTTGATACGGTTAATGTAACTGCTTACATGATAGAAATTTGCTCTGACTTGGCTTTTGGAAAGACAAGCTTGCAAATAAATGTGCTATGAGATACCTCCTTCATGGCCCCACTATCCCAAAATGCAAATAAAAAGGGAAGAAATCATTTCATGATCAGAATAGAGATCATTCTAGCAGAAAATAATCTGGCAGAGTTGAGAGAGAGTGGGTGCCTGCCGTTTGAATAGACAGTAGAAGAACCTTCAGTGGTAGAAGGACTAAATCTCTTTACCACATTATTTTTCTCTTGGCCCAGAAGTTGCCTTTAATTTTTCATTGTTTGCCATTTTTTTATTGCTTTGGCATTAATTATGCTGCAGTAAAATCTCTTCTAAATGGGAATGAGCCGATACCCTTCTTAGCTTTTCTCCTTGGAGTCTTGCCACATATTTAGGTGCTTGACTTGAAAGCAATATTCTTTTCTTGATAGTTTAGCATCGAGAACCTTACTTGTTGCCATTTGGGGCATCTTATGAAAGGAGAGATGGCTTGATATTTTAAAATAGTTGACTGAAATCATTGAAAATATTCGGAGATGTTATTTTCAATCTCAACAGCTGTGTGAAAGCTTGTTTCTGTGCTTCAGGTCCCACAATAACAAAAACATTTTCAAGCTTTCTTCCTTTCTGGCACATTCTGCACTTTTCATGTCATATATTTGTGGGAAATTATAGTAGATTCATTATCACTAATTGGCATGCTTTGCTGATCCACTTGTCCATCTTGTCTGCAAAAATGCTCTTCTATTCTGAGTGACAGTGTTCTACTACAGCTTTTCACAATTCAAAGTTAATGCTGGAAGGAAGTCGTGTGAAGTTTATTTAATCCTTCCCTTTTGTGTTGACTTATTAATCCCACTTATATCTGGAGTCATCTCTTTCTCCCGCCATCCCCCTTTTGAAGTCTTAAATCCCAGTCAAAATTGGATGGCAGATACTATGTCCATTCATAATGGATCAATTCTACTGGGCTGAGAAGATGCATTGGCTTGGAGTTGCCCCACAACCGGTGAAAAGAAACCATCTGGTCCCGGATCAATTGGATGACATGACTATCAGGATAGGAGCAAATATGCTGTTGGGAGCCATAACCGATGCTTTATGCCCAAAAATTAAATCACGTGCTTCAGAAATTGCTGAAAAGATACGCCTTGAGGTAATAACTTCATCTAAAAGATGAGTCTGTGTCATTATTATTTGCTTGAAGAACAAAGATTTGAGGCCTATAAAAGTTGATATTTATAACTAGTTTGAATTCCTAGTTATTTCCTATCACTGCTCCACATTCCTGCCAATACTTTTATTTGAATACTGTCAGTGTATCACGGCATAAGACTGAAGATATTAATTTGCTTGTATGCTTAAATCCTGACCACGTAAGAGAGCATACTTGGCAATTGTATAGTCTATTTATAGCTTGTTCACTTCTTTTTGTGACCTTCAGTCGGTGTTTTTCTATTATAACTATGTCCCGGTAGATTTTGATTGTCTATTAAGCCTATTTCTATTTGTGTTTTGTCCTTTATTTGGGAGTACTAATATAATGAAATGGCTTTTTTTATTGCCTCGTTGCAAATCAAATCTGTGGTGGCTGTTCTTAATTGCTATTCTGGGCTGATTTCCATTCAGATTCTTAATTGGATCAAGAAAAGTCAAATTTGCTTATTTGCTTTTAGACTCCAAGGAATTTAATGTTTTCCAAGTTTGAATTTAACTTGTGCACATTTGCATGCTGATATAAGCAAGATTAAGTAAGATCCAAGACAACAGAAGAAGTATAATTATTTCATATTTATCCCAAACCAACATACTTTTTGGAAATTTGGCATAATTTCTTGGCATTAAAATGAGCAATAAGGCTTCTACCTTGAGGATGTTATGGTCAGTTTGCTTTGTTAGTTTCCAGTAGAAAAATCTTGGAGAACCCTCGACTCTGTCACGTGTGTGCCCGGAGCATTTAATAATTCACATGAGCACTCACTTGAGTGCTTGAAGCAAGCAGCTTGCAGAAAGCTTCCTACCAGAAAAGTGAATGACACTGATGGGTCTTCTTACCTGTCAGGAGTCGTGATGACTCAGGTTTAATGTTACTTGTGTTGCCAATTTGCTCATAAATGGATTCATTGCAAATCTTAGCTCAGTTTTCTTGAGATTGTATGCACTAAGAATTCTTCCCAGATTTCATTCTTATTTTCATTCAAGTGATGTCCTGCTGCAATTGCTCTCTTCTCCATCCCACACTGGGACCCATCACTTCCATGCGGGCTAATTCACTTTATGGAACTATATGCGGCCGATAGAATGTTGGCCTTTCGATACGATATTTCATGTGAATTTCTAGTCTCCTGATAACTCGTTGTCGGCGCATTCACACTAGCGTTGAACAGGGAATAACTCTTATTTTTGTAGCTCAAAGGTGTCTTTTTGCATCAAATATTCTAGCATTGATGCACATTTACATCATAGAGTGTGACATTATAGCCAAAGGTGGCAGGTACTGTCTGCATTACTTTGTGAATGGTTGACCCAATACTTGATCAAGTTCGATGTAAATGTAGATAAAAGTTTTCTCCATTTGTGCATTTGCCACCATGAGGTACCGCAGTTCCTGTCTCAGTTGCATAGAATTAGTTTGTCTTTGTTTAGTCATCTTGGTTTCTGTGGTACATATTCCTGATAGATATAACATTGCAGGCATACGTGCTTGATTTACTGATAGGCAGGAGGATTATAAGAGAGCATTGTGTTGTAGTCAGTGTCCTGCGTTAATGTTAAGACCTACTTCTGTGATTGGGGTTCTGGCTTCATGGGTTTTGACTTTTCTTGATCCAAAGAAAAATAAGATCTTTTCTGGGGTGTGAAACTAATAACCTGCGTCCTTTTTCATGTGAACTTCATGAATCAAGAAGAGTGTTGCATTGCTTACATCAGGATATAATATTGTGATTTCTCTTTTCATTGGTCAAAATGCAGGACGGCGTCATGGAGGCTGTTAAAATTCTCAAGGAACAAATGGTTTCTCCAATTGGGAATGACTGAAATTCTCCAAAATCATTTATAATTTGGACATTTTCCCTTCTCGAAGCCTGCCTTTTTTATTTTTCATTTTTTTAATTTTGTTTTTTAAAGAAAACAAAAAAAACAGCTGCAGTTTTAAATTCAGAGACCTAAAAGAAAAAGAAAAGATGATTTAAATTATGATTAACTTTTAAAAAAAAAAAAATGAGAAGATGAAGTGTGTTTTCACTATCAACAATACTAATATCAATGTAGATATAAATTATTAGGGTAATTTGTTTTATCATAATATCATTGACTAATGTATATTGTGCAAAATTAAATGTGGATTATGTATTCATTTAGTTAGGAATTCCCATCGAGAAGCTATTTCTATTCAATGCAAAACGTAATTTTTTTTGTGCAATTTTTGCTTATATTTGGGGGGGGGGCCTCCGCGAAAATATGTTATTAATTATTTCTCACAACTCTTACAAATTGTCATTTCTGCGATGGTTATGTGATGATGGAGATAATTACTTATTATCTCCTATTTTGGTGGCCTATAAAGACTCAGTTCTGTCAAGATTCGTCTTATTACTTTCGAGGTACTTATTGCCCGCAATTGATTTTGGTTCGGGTGCTAGCCCGAGTCCCTCCAACGAAACTTCCTACTCAAGTTAAATGTTCACACTTAACTTCTACTGCAGAAATTAGTGTAACGTGCTATCAATTTTTTTGCATGTTTAGACTAACAAGTTTAAGAGACTAATAAATTACTCTCACCAGTTAAAGTTAACATTATCATTGGTAGAGTTAATAAGTAATCTTGGATCTATTTCTCTCTTCTTGTTATTTTTGCTGTCCGGAGAATCTAATTGGATTAGAATTATCACTTGAAATTAAGTGTACACAGGTATTTTATATCCTATATTTTCTTTGATTAGGTATAAGCCATAATTACAAATTTAACTTTTCATTTTTAGTGTTCATAAATTAGCTTATTATGATCTACGAATAATTGGTAGCATAAGTGTGTCAAGCCTAGCCGAATTCTGATATGCTCGGCCCAGCTCGAAAGAATTTTGATCAGGCTCGAACATGGCTTGCTATAAATTGGGGCGACTCGACTCCAAAATAGTAATATTTTTTTAATTTTATTTTTTGGGGTTCAATGTTAATTTTGGATTAACCTCAATGTTAAACTTAGGTCACTATCAAGATTGGCTCGTCACCAAGCCGAACATTCAATTTACATTAGCATTTCTCGGATATTGTAATGGTATGATTAATTCTGTATTGAACTAGAATGATTAATTCTATAAACGGGCATAAGATGAGCCTCTGAAGTGAGTCGTAGTCAAAATTTAAACTAGTTATTTATGAACAGAAGTGAACTGAACAATTCATCGTTCAAGCTCGCCTTGCTTGTTAAACGAGCTTCGAAAAAAGAGACAAGAATGGTGGTTGTGTTGTCTCTTTTAACCCATCTTTTCTTCTCCCCGGGGTTGGTCGTGAGCAATAAAGCGTGGAAAACTGACTCTCGGGTCTGCCATTTGCAGAAACTTTGGACCTGTTGAATAGAATAGAGTAAAGCGTCAGCGGAAGTACATCTTTTTCTTTTTTTCGAAGAGGAGATGGTCAGATCATCATAGAGAGAGGGAGGAATGAGGTGGGAGCTCGAACCTCCAACACCCCAGATGAAGGCGCAACCTCTCAAGCATCGCAGCGAGATGCGTCCTCAGAAGTCCATCTTATCCTCCATTTTCAATTGCTATGGATTGGTGGGGTTGTCTGCCTGATCAAGTGTAGGAGTTAAGGCGTGCAACTAAATGGTCCCATGTCAGATTTCGCAGCAAAACATTTACTTCAAAGGTCAGGGCTTGTGCCAAACAAATATCCTTTTCAATATATATATATATTATGGTAGTGGGTGACACAAATACCCTTTTCTATATGTTCTTAACCAGAGGGTTTTAATAGTCATACGTACAGTTCAAATGGGCGAAGATATGCTTGTTTGTTATTTCATTAGAACATGGATTATGGCTTTGGATCTAAATTCAAATGCCAAAGCATTCATTTTTACAATCATGCGAACATTGGCAAGCATCTATAAATTAAATTCGCGAATCAAAATAATAATAATAATAATAATAAGAAATTCAACAATAAGGACGGGATTCACTCTCTTTAGCAACCTTCTGTTGGCCAATTTTCATATGAGAGGTGAAAACATTCAACATTTTTGTAGCATTTCTCCACAATATATACAAGCCAATCATTACGATCATAAATTTATAGCAATAAGTTATGTAGTTTCGACAATAAAAAAATTTGACAGCCGAATGTCTATTTTCTTCTTGTGTCTCTCTATCCTATAGCTTGCACAATACATAAAGCTCACAAACGAATAACATAAATAAGATTTATATCATATTGCCAATCAAATAATAATATATCCAATATATTTATATATGACATAATTATTACTGGGTAGAAGACATACTGTAAAATTTATTTATGGAATTCATCTACATGAAAAAAAAAAAAAAGAAAAAGGCTATAATTTCCCATTTAGCGCCAATAAATTCTCCCCCGGTCAAAATTCATTGATACCTGATTCGGTAATGAGAACTTGCAGTCTTCTTTGGCTGCTACAATCTCTAGAACCCCTTATTATTTTCTTGCTTTCCAGTCCATGAGCCCTTGAGTGGAAGCAACACGGCGAGGAGACTTGCAATCTTCTTTGACTTCCCGAGTTTAATTAATGATTCTGGCCGAACCCCATTTCTATTTTTCTTTTTTGTCTGAACAAGAGCTATATACAATTCATACATATACAAAAAGAATGAAAAAAATTTTTTTTTTTTGAGTCTCTGCTCCCTCTTTTAATACAAAATGTATAAATTAATTACTTGAAACAGGCGGTCTCCGAACTCCGTTTCTTTCTGCCACCTTCTTCGGTGGAAATGGAAATGTGCACTGACATGGCCCACAAGCCCCACTACACGTCCAACAACCCATTGAGAGCAGAAATAATAGCCCCCAACTGCCCCAAGTCTGTAGTACATAAGCGTGTGCGCGCCCGTGTACACCGGCAAACACGGGCCTATTCTCACCCGACGCATTTCTCCATCCTGCTCTCAAAGTTGGTTGATGTTCTGCAGGTCCACTCGGGACGAAAACGAAAAGAGAAAAATGAGCCAGGGAATAGGCAGTGCAAGGAGGTTGGTGGCTGCAGCAGCAATAGTTGTGCTGTGCACGTTGGTGCTCCACGCCGAGATGGCTGAATCAGCAGTCTACACTGTTGGAGGTCGCGGTGGTTGGACCTTTAATGTTTCCGGCTGGCCCAAGGGAAAACGCTTCAGGGCTGGCGACACTCTGGGTATGCAGCCACTATCTCCGTATTATCGTATTACTATAAACTGTATAAATTACATTTAACCTCCAATAGCATTCAATTGAACATCGCATGCAAGTCCACTGAATGGAATCGAACCCAACTCACCATTTACAAGACCCCACGAACTTACGGACCCTTTTATTTTTTTTATTTTTTTTGGCTATTTATGAGGTTACAAGGTCGCATCTATACAACATCAAACTTCTAGGAAAATCTCCTTTTGTATTTATTATCTAATATAGTGGCTACTGGCAATATAATAAGCGGTACTAATAAAACCTGTAGATTGATTTTTTTTTTTTTTTCTATGGTGATGTAAATTGAAGTGCAAATTAATACTCAATTTGTTGTCTAATTATCTTGTAGTGTTCAAGTATAGTCCTTCAGCCCACAACGTTGTGGCTGTTAACGGGGCAGGTTATAATCGTTGCACAACACCTAGAGGTGCCAGAACATATAGGTCAGGAAAGGATCAGATCAAGCTTGTGAAAGGACGGAACTTCTTTATCTGCAGCTTTGTTGGGCATTGTCAAGCTGGAATGAAAATAGCTGTTACTGCCGCTTGAGCTGAAGTGCGCGTTGATGTTTTATTTCAGATATTATATATATTGGATGTTAGAAAGTCACTTTCTTTAAGAAGTATGTGTGGTGAAAAGTAAAGTGACTTAGCTTGCTATCTATGTGTGCTTGTGTTGGGACGAGGAGTGCCCCCCTCCCCCCCTCTCCATGTAATAATAATACACGGAATAGAAGAAAGAGGGATTGATCGTGGGTTTCCCTTTCCTGATCCTTTATGATATATATATATATATATATAATATGTTTGACTTCATTGCTACATGTGGGCTAAATAATTCCTTCTTTGAAAGGACTAGCTGGGGGAAGGAACGCCACAGTGCGTAAAAGAGAGGTGAAATTTTTCAGACACGAAGCCATAAAAATTGCATATAATTTTGAGGACAAGTAGTGATAATTATTGTGTGATGAACAATATATACATGCAAGCATATATAAGCGTAGCAACGTGTGTGTATTAAAATTCACTCACGCGACATATGAGAAGTAGAAGCCTCGATTAGCAAGAGGAGCAGTATGACTCCGACACTATTGGTGGTATCACCTCATGCAGTTGAATGTCTCTAAATCTCTGATTTTGCATTCCCACTACCATATTTGTGAATGTGATCCATTCAAGAATTTCTGGACATTGCCAAATGATCTCACAAACCAAACTAATTTCTTCTTCAGTTTTTCTCTAACTAAACATCGCATTCAGCCTACCCAATAACAATACTATTAACACAATCATCACATTAATTTTGTCAAGAAACTTAAAGACAAACTCAATAATTCTATCTATAGGAGTTATACTCCTATTTTTTTATGAAGTGACCAAATAATTGGATCTTGGTTTGAAATAATTTTATATTTTTCTATAATGCAGCAACACCTACCTTTTTATAACATTTAAGAAATTATTAATATATTTAAAATGTTGTTTAATAGTGTTAAAAAATATTAGTAAGTCATCGATATAAATAATATTAAATATTAAATATGTATTAAAAATTTTATTTATTATTTTTTAAAATTCTAATAAAATATTTTAAAATTCAAATGACTTTATATTTTATTTGTAATATTTAAATAATATTATAAATACTGATTTATATATATTTTATTTATGAATATAGATTTATCAATAATTAGATTTTATATTAAATTTTTAAAAAAATTTAACTTCATAAAATTTATTTAATAATTTTTTTATTTTAAAATAAAATATCTAATACACTTTAAAGTCTTATTAAACGATTTATAATTAATAACTAGTATAAGAAATCTATATTTAAGTTTAATAGTATTTTTTATATAAAATATCAAGTAACTACTATGGGTTATTCCTTATTTTTTAATCAGCCCCTTTTATAGTAATTCACCAATTTCTTTTTAACATATTGTTATATGCTTTAGTTTCATAATAATAAGTCTTATTTTCTTGGAAATTTGACTTTTGTGAAAACTCAGCTTTTTTTAATCCCAAAAGGCAATAGGCAATAGGCAATAGACAATTCTACACATATCATTAATTCCATCTTCTTTCAAATTTTTTGTATTTTCTTTTGAATAATATGACCATTAATTTTTTATTTCAAGTGACTATAAGCAATTTCATTACCTTGAAAACTTATTAGTTGGAAATACAAATTCAAAACTAATAAATTTTCTATCAATTTCTACGTATATTCCTCCCTTGGTAATTTTTTTTGAATAAAATATAACTTATATAGGGAAGGATTTATGGGAATACCATTTTGAGATAAGTTTTTAACTATAACAAAAGAAATTGCTTGGAACCTTATCAAGTAAATAAAATGAATTATATTAATAAGGTACTGACAAAATTATATTATCTTAAACCTACACTAATAGATCTTTTATTTGAGGAACAAATTAATTATATCTATATCTAATATGATGGAATTAGTTTAATTGAATGGAATCTTGATAGCATAACAAAATATCATATTTTAATATCGTTACACTACATGATGATATTCACAACAATGTTAAAATATAAGGGTAATAGTAACCCTCAAATTGTTAAAATTATTACTAGTGATTTTATAGATTAGGTTAAAGATTGGTGGGACTTCTATTTATCAAGTGAAGCAAAAATTCAAGTCTTTACAACAATACAAACAAAAGATTGGATATGATTATTTAATTATTTTAATACACTAATATATACTATAACTAATCATTTTATTAAAATATTACCTTATTATTAGACAAGATTTAAAAATAGTTTATTAATTTAAAATATCCTTATGAAAGATGTTAAAAATATAATTTTTAAACAAATTTTAATTAGGTAGAAAGAAATATTATCTACTTTTGATTTTGATATTGAGTTTATAAAAAGAACTTTTAATTTTCTTCTAGATTTTCTAACTCAAGAAGAAGTAATTTATAAGTAAAAGGCCTATGACATAAAGGGTCTATGTTCTCCATTGAAACAATTATTTTATTAGCTAAAGATGCAACTAGTTCTTTAAGTTAAAATAAATAACTAAATCCCTTATCAAATGATGCTTATGAGCATGCATTTAATAAGGAAGAACAATTAATGTATCTTTTTGTTTCAAAGTTTATAGACTTTTTATGTGCCATTGAAAATAACTATACATTGTTATCTTTATAAGGTTGTAGGATTTTATTTAAAAGATAGTATGTATCCTTATACCACTATGAAAGATTACTATTATTATTAATAAATTTTAATTGAGATAGGATTGATGTTTATTGAACCCATTGAATAAGGAACAAGCTATAGTAGTGCTAAATATTGGGCTTATGAAAAATTTAAGATCAAACAAATTATTCATCCTGATGAATGACAAGGTGATCTCCTAGTTCATAGAGAATTAAAAAAAAAATAATGGAAGGTTAAAACTTTCAACTACTTTGACTATGTAAAAACTTGGGAAAGATTATTGTTTGATGAAAATTGATAGAAGAAATTTAGTTATTTTATTCAAATTCACTTCTCACATGATACAATTAAATTCCTTAACTAATTTAGAACTTGGTTTGTCAAATAAGGACTACACTTAATTGCAATGCCATTAAGAGTTAAGATTATTTATGAATAATTTTGTGAGAAAAACATTAAGGTTTTGTGAGAAAAAAACTAAGTTTAAGGATAAGATATTGAATTTTGCCATATTATATCATGTTCCTTAGATTATCAAATGGTATTACCATATTATGGGTAAGCATGTCAATATCCTAAGAAAAAGTATTTTATATGTGCCCTGGCTGGTATGAAGAATTAACATCCATTAGTGGGAAAAGTTTGAATTTTTTAAAGATAGAGTGCATACAATAAAGGGAATAATTAACCTTGGCATTAGTAACACTAAACCCATTTGTGACACTTGTGATGATTTGTAAGCTAGTGAAGGACTTTTCTAAAGTGGACCTATCTTTCTTAAGTCCTTCCCCATTGTTTATTGTTAGCTACAAATCTTATTTTCTATTTCTATCAGGTAATTTCATTTTTCTTTTTGTTTAACCCATTATACAGGCCTCATACTAGGGGCCCACTATGCTAAAAATGAAAGAAATCCCATCCCCCAGTTTTCTTTTTTACATCCTCATGTACCTCCCATATGGTGATATGAGGGCAAAAAGAAAAAGGGTGATCCCATCAACTTGTTTCAACTTAGGATAATAAGTTCACGAGTATGGTCTTACTTCATTGTTGAGAAACGAAAAAAGACTTTCTTCAATAAGTTCAACTTATATGTAACTCCCTTTTTTTTTTTTGGTGTAAAGTAATGTCAAACCAAAATACCCAACAAGTATTACCTCTGCTAAAAAAAGAGATGATCTAGTTATACCTTTCAGTACAACTACTTTGTTATGACTTCACTTCAGTCATTAACCCTGCCTTTGGCATCCCCCTTCCATTCCTTTAATTATGTAAGTGTTTTTAAAATTCAAAATGAATTGCAATATACCATTTAATTTCCTTTGTAAAAATGAGCTAAACATGTTTTCATTAGGAAACTTGTTCAATTCTTCATAATGGTTACTTTTGAAGTGTCATGCTATAATTGACTTTTACAAATCATAAAACTTGTTCAAAATGAATTGGGACTCCTATGGGCATGTGAAGGGTACCATTGGAACAAGGGGGATGAGATGCATTAGCTAGTGTTAGTTTGGTTAGAAACTTCATTGGTTAATAGTGATGGGATAGAGACACATTTTTTTAGCCCTTTTTTACTATACGGTCTTTATAGATGGATAGATTGACTTATGAGGATTCCAAAAATTAGGCCTTTGACAAATTTTAGTTACTAGTGATTGCCACCAGTGACTTTTTAGTGACCTTTTTATGACCCCTATGACGATAAAATGCAATTTTTTTGGGTAGTTTTCATTCTTTTTGCTAAGGTTACATTTACTTCGACATTTAAATAGAATAATGATTAAAAAAATAAGAATAAAAGAAAGAAAATTACCTTTTTTTATTGTGTAGTGAGTAAAAAAAGAGGATTAAGAGGTGTTATGATTACTATATAAGTAATTCTTTGCCAATTTCTTAGTGATTATGTGTATGAGGGGTGTTAATGATTTTTGTTGATAGAAAATTACAATTTGTTATGTCGACTTTACTAAATTTATTTATCTATATAAATTTTATTACTCACTAATGAAATAGTGAGATTGATTGGGTGTTTAGTTATTAATACTTGATCTAGTCATAATTGAAGGTTGAATTTTAAGATTATTTGTAAATTAAATCCTTAAAAATGCAATATAAATAGAAGTATCCTCAAAATTAAGTTATAAGTACATTAATTCTCAATATTATTAGCCCGATAGAGAAATCTTTTTACTTATTTTAATGTTTATGCATGTTTATAAGATGTTTTACTTGCCTTAAATGCCTTAGTGATTTGTTTTGGACCAAAAAAGGGCTTTGATGTATTAATTGTTTACTCTTATTCTTTCTACCAAGGAAGATTCTCTTGGCAATTCTAATTGCTTCACTTGTTTTGGCTATGCCTTTTATCTCTCAATGCTTACATGAAATTTTGTTGGACCTTTTTTTTTTTTTTTACTTTCAACTATGTTTTTGCTTATTCAACCTTTGTCCTCCTTTTTCAACCTCTAATAAATGCTAACTATTTATAAGGAAATTAGCTTGATTTTAGCCATCAATCTCTATTTCTTTTGTTGGATTATTTTAATATTACGTGGGCTTTTGATTTGTAGGATTTGCACTTAGATTAGGTGATTAGGCTTTGAAGATAGGATGAAATAGATGTTGCTACTTAGCTTGAGGACTTTGAGAAAGGTGAACTCTTTTTATAGCTTGGTGATGTAATTAGCATCATAAAAGTAAAAGTTTAACCTTTATGTTTAGTCTAAGGGCCATATTGGCCGTTCACTCCCCTTTTTAACAACAAGATTGTATATTGGAATTTTAATTGTATATTGGACATTAGTAATAATTCACTTATTTATTTATTTATTTTCTTTTTGTTTTCTTTGTTACTTTATTTATTTTTCTCATCTAAATAATAATTTGTGATCTAAATTTATAAAATTAATCTCGTACAAGAGAGTAACTAAGATGGATAGAATAAGGGTACAACATTTACTTATGTGATTCTAGCATTTATTTGTTGAATAGGAACCTTATGGGTTATGTAATAAAGTTCCTACAATTTCCTGAATAAGAGGAGAAAAGTTAATGGGATACTTGTCAAGGCTAGTTAAGTGTCTTACAGTGCTAGAGGATGATTCTAGAGAAAGTTTTGTGGACTTAGTGATGAAAAGTAACCAAAAAAAGTTACACTTTGATCAAGTCAATACATTTTTTAGAGCTATAATATGTGTTTAAGCTAGCGAATGATTCAAAGTATAAGCCTTATAATCCTAAAAGACCTAAGTGGTGGACATTGATGCGAGGTTGACCACCCTGTCTTTTGATTCAAAAGAGGGGGTAAGCAATAAAGAAGTAGTTTTAGGTGACTTGTTCAAGGAAGTAGGGACGGGGCCTTCTTTTGGGCCTTTTGTTATAGTTGTTATTATTGGAAGTATGTGTTGTTTCATTATTAGTATTACTTCTTATGGTAAATTGATTCATATCACCTAGTGTTTTTTCAAATATGTTTGATTTGGAGAATACTATTGTGAATGTTAGTGTCTTATCCACTTAAACTGTCCTTCCATTACTTTAAAGGAAAATTTTAGAGATAGCCATCTTTCTTGTGGGTTCTGCCACATCGAGCAAGGAAGTTATTGGACTTAGGGATGCCTTTATTGTTAATGAAGGCTTCTAACATATTTAAATTTTTTAATAGAGTGGTAATATGCATTCATGGAAGGCATGCATTATGGTAAGACAATGGAAAATGTAGAGTCCACTTCAAACAAAGGGGATAATTGTGTAGCCCTAAGTGGACTGAAGAGTATGGCTATGGGTGTGACAAGTGCCCCTTCCTATATTAGTTAACCCTTATTGAAAAGTAACCCTCTACCTTATTATAAGAAGAATGCATGCACTACTAAAGATGCAAGTTTTCTTGCATTATACAAGGTTTCGAGCAACCTTTTTAGTAGTTTGGAATTGATAGCAAACCTTTATACTCAAAGGGACTTAAGCGTTCGACATGCTTTAAGTGTGTTTGTTCTTAGTTTTAGTAGCCAAACCTTAGTTGCCCTTATATATACCCTTAGTAGGTTGTTACATTTTAACATCTTTGAAGAGAAGGAGGTTGCTCTTGTGATAGAAGCAATTAAGCTTACCTAGGCATTTCAATTTCTAAGTGAAACTTTAGATGTACTTGAGAGGGCAACCATGGGTGTTACCCATTAGGTAGAAAGTCATTAATAAATTGGGTGAGTTGTTGCCTATATAAAAGCCGAGTCGGAGAAGAAACACAAATTGGATTGGTGAATTATAGGAGACTTGGTGTTAAAAAAGGTTATGTTCACTTTGTTGTCTTTTTAGTTTAAGACCTTAAAGATTGATCTAACTAGGAAACAAGACCTACAAGTGATAGTGGAGTAAAGTATGGTTGAGGGGAAGGGCTAGATTTCAAAGTTAGAAATCTTTCTCCAATAAATTAAGGAGTAATTGGAGTAAGCAAAAGGGGTTACTACTAAAAAATTAGCAATGACATAAAATTTTAGCTTCTATGATTATATAAAAGTCCTTCATCTTAAGATTAAAGCATATGGATTGTTAAGTAACAAGAGAGGTCTCTATAAGACATTCTTCTTTTCCCATACTTAAGGCTCTTAAGGACTAAAAGGCTCGGCCCACCTTTGTACTCATTGATTCGTCACCAAGTTTGTTGATTATAAAGGGTTCTTGAGAGAGACAATAGGAAGGTTTATATTTTGCCAACATTAGACCTAAGGTAGGTAGTTATTACTAGATACAACTTAATTTATATGGTATTTTATACTAATTTTGTCTTACCTTAGTAGAGGATTTTGTATATGTATTTTGTTAGCTATTAAGAAACTATTTCTACGATCTCTAACTTGTTTTATTTTTTAGTTATAATGAATACAGTTGATGTGTTGCATTTTTCTTTTTCTACATAATTTATCTTTCCTTTTTTTTTTTTTAGGTTAAGGCCTCTACCCTTAATTTATGGAAAGTAGTTGGAGGATTACTTTAATTGTGTAGTAATTATTGTACTTTGGAAAATGGATAAAACTTAAAAAATTATTGTATCTCCTCAATTTTTATGTCCATATGTAGTAATGGCATGAGTGTGGAGTGACTATAAATAAGGGCCATCAATTAGAGTTTTTAACAACAAAGCAATCCTCCTTTCTAATAAATGTTTCATTGGTGACAAGCCTTGAGGCTTTTAGGCTTCCAAGTTAGGGGCATCGAGGTTCCATCTAACACTTGCAAGTAGCGGCTTCCAGGCATTACTTCCTTGGTGATCTTGTAGCAATTATCGCAATTAAGGGTATATAATTACAACAATGGTGCATGGTATGGCCTTATGCCATTGAATGTCTCTGATTTTTCACTTCCATTACATATGAATGCTATCTATCCAAGAATTTTTGGAGATCACCATAAGATCTCGCAAATTCAAATGATTTTTTCTTCAGTTTTTCTCTACTAAATGTGACACTTAACCTACCCAACAATAATATTGAGTTGTTATACATCAATTAAAACAATAATAAATGAGTTTTAGACAGGTAGACAAAGTGGTATTGAAATCCTAAACCAAAAAATGCACAAAATTAACATCCCTTGAACTCAATTAATGGTACATCAATAAATCCATATATGGTTTTTTTTTTTAACTATAATCCATACCTTTAACAATCTTTTAGCTCGTGTATTATATTTGTTTAAAAGAAAAAAAAAAGAGAGAGGAAAACAAAAACTACAAGTAATACAAGGGAGAATTTTTTGAAATATTAATTTTGTTTTAACCGAAAGTATTGAGATGTATTATCAATTCAGTGGTTAAAAATTTAAACTTCTATTTTATATATCTTAAATTTTAATTCTAAAAAGCGAATATGAGATTTATGACTCAATAAACCTTTTGATTGACTAAAAGATTAATAAATTATTCAAAATAGACAAATTTGGAAGAATTAGAATAAATTAGAACATTTCCTTTTGTAATATCAAGATCTTCAACATAAAATAGTTGAATTTGGATTTTGGGCAGAAAATATACTAATATATTAGAATTGACAATGCAAATAGAAATTAGTTAAAAAAAAAGATATTTGCCTATAGTTCAATTTAGTTTATCATAACACTTAGAAAGTAGTCGTAACATATAAAAGAGTTTTATTCTCTCACCGTCGCCGGGCCACATCGCCGACCGTTCAGTAGAGAAGGTGAGACTAGCAGAGAATTATTTTATATATATATTATTTTTTACACATACTTATATTTATGATATTTTATTGCATCATATTATTATTATTATGAATATCATTAGAATAATAATCCAACAACATCAATATATGCTGAATGCATATTATTACATAACACGAGTTAAAAAAAACAAACACATCATAAAATTGAGTACCTTTTAAGTGAACTAGTTGCGGATTGGTGAAATATCTCGGTTTTCTGTATCGATCACCTTCATTTCCATTAACATTTTATAGATGAAAATTGTTTAATTTGTTAATTTTATGGCATGTAACCGTAAAGTGCAAAAATCAATGAGGCTAATTAGCTGTAGGAAGGATGGTATTTCCAAGTAAATTCATATTGGGAAAAGAAAAAAGAAATATAGAAAATTAAACAGAAGATTAACAATTAATTTTTTTTTTTAAATTACCAAGAAAACTACACGTTGTTCTCCCATTTTGGGCTTTCGCATTTAACATGTTTTCACCTTTTTGACCAAATTGTTTTTTTTTTTTTCTTCCTTATTTTTACAAAATCCGAAGAAACGATCACCCTTTGGCCTTTTCTTCAATTGGAATACAAACTCTCTTTATTCAGCATATTCGTTTTGAATTTGGCGTCCCCTTCCTTCCTCTCTAGCCTCGCTTTTCGAGACCCTCTCTTCTTATTTTAAGGGCTGTATTCAATTCACCACCTTGGCTGTGGATTCTGCCTATTTATTGCTCAATTCGAAACCACATCTTCAGTTAAACTTGCTCTTACTCTTCTCGATACACTCGAGCAGCTTTTCTTTTAGGTTATGGCAAGTGTACCGAGTTCATTTATGATGAAAGTTGCGTTCACATGGCGTTTATTATACTAAAACAACAAAGAAAACATCGTCGCCATTTATGACCAGAAGAGAAGAACAGAAAGATTTGCAGTCTTCTTGATCCTCCTGTCCCGAGGTCAATGACACTGGCCTAAAACCCTACTCTTTTTGCCCCTTTCTCCAACGGAAGTATGCAGTCCGTGGACCCACAAGCTCCACGCTGCAAGTCACCACCACCCATTAAGAGCATAATTAAATGTTAAATTTTTTTTGATAATTCATATTTAAAAAAATTTTAATAATATTTTTATCAAAAATTTAATTATAATATAATTTAGTTAATAAGATAAAATTATATATATTTTACTGTATTATTAAAAATTAAAAATTTTGTATATAATTTAGTATTAATAAATATTTTTAATTTATATTGTTAATCAATTTTCTTTTTAATTTGTATAAAAGTTTTATATAAAAACATGTGATTGTAAGAAAAATTAAATAAAAAATATCAAATATTAAGTTAGAATAAATTTTTCGTCAATGATTTTAATTTTTATAAATTTAATTATATTATTTATATTAATATATTTTAAAATTTAAAAAATTAATATTTATAATAATAAATTTAACATTAAATGCCCCCAACTGCTCCCACTCAAGCAAAATGCATTTCTCAATTCGAAATATATACATTATATAAGCACAAGCTCAAAATTAACTTCCACCAACGCATTTTGTCCTATTGGGTCTATTTAGTGGACGCAAAAGAAAAAAAAAAAAAGAAAAAATGAGCCAGGGACGAGGCAGTGCAACGAGGTCGATTGTTGTAGCAGCACCAGTCGTGCTGTGCATGTCGGTGCTCCTCCACGCCGGTATGGCCCAAGCGGCACTCTACACCGTTGGCGGTGCCTCTGGTTGGACCTTCAACGTTTCGGGCTGGCCCAAGGGAAAGAGCTTCAGGGCTGGAGACATTCTGGGTATGCTGTCACTATCTATTCCATCATCAAATATAAACTAATTAATAAATTACATTTTACCTCCAACCATAGAGAGACACACTTTAAGTATCTCCGTAAATTGTTATTGTAGATCAACATATAAAAATTAAATGAGTATTAAAGATTATAAAAAGTAATTTGTATCTATTATATATTTATAAGTTAATATTAAAAATTATTTATTGATATTTTTATTTAATTTCTTTATTAAAAAGACACACATTACTTGAGTACTATTAGAGAAAAATGTTCATTTTTTATTAAGAGGCAAACTATAATTAAGAAATTCAAATTCAAACTATTACAAAATATATATATATATATATAATTATTAATCAAACTATTATCTTAAGTGGTAAAAAACTGTATTTGACAAATTATTTATTTAAAAATAGAAATAGTCCTTAAAGCCTTTTGTCCAAATGATATGTACAATATTTATTAAAATGTAGCCTTCAGGATTTTGTGAATAAGGTGACCCCACCTATTCAATTGAAAATCACATGCAAAATCCATAAAACGAAAGCCAACTCACTCACTCTATACAAGAATGCATGAACTTACAGGCCCTTTTATTATTTGGCTATTCATGAGGTTACAAAGTCAAGTCTATACAACATCAAACTTCTAGACAAATCTCCTTTTGTATATAATATCTAATACAGTGGCTGCTGGCAATATATTAAATAGTACAAATATTTCTCCATATTAATTTTTTTTTTCTTTGTTTTTTGTAAATTGAAGTGCAAATTAATGCTCAGTTTGTTGTCTAATTATCTTGTAGTGTTCAACTATAGTCCTTCAGCCCACAATGTCGTGGCTGTTAACGGGGCAGGTTACAATAGTTGCTCAGCACCTGGAGGTGCCAGAGTATACAGCTCAGGAAAGGATCAGATCAAGCTTGTGAAAGGACAGAACTTCTTTATCTGCGGCTTTCCAGGGCACTGTCAAGATGGAATGAAAATAGCTGTTTCTGCTGCCTGAGTTGAAGTCCGCGTTGATGTTTTATTTCATTTCAGATTATATATATATATATATATATATATATCTATAGAGAGAGAGAGAGAGAGAGAGAGAGAGAGAGATTGGATGTTACAAAGTCACTTTCTTCTAATCAAATATGGGTACGGTGAAAACTACAAGTGACTTAGTTTATGTTGAGACCAGGAGTGCCCCCTCCTCCTTGTCTGTGCAATAATACCCAGAATAATAAGAAAAAGGGTTTGGTGAAATATGTCGGCTTTCCGTATCTATCACCTTCATTTCCATTAATATTTTATCGATGAAGCCTCGTATAGATGATTTTTACAATATATGGCCAACGCGACAATGGCGCATGGTATGGCCTCGTGCCATTGAATGTTGTGATCTATCGAAAAATTTCGAAGACCACCGTATGATCTCACAAATCCAACGAATTTTTTCTTCAATTTTTCTCTGCCTGAACGCCACATTCAGCCTTCCCATCAATAATGTGAAAATATTATTAATCAACTAAAGTAATAATGAATGAGTTTTGGAGAGACAGAGTGAGCGAAATTGAAATTTTAAATTCAGAAATATATGAAAATAGCATTTCTCAAACTCAATTAATGGTGCATCAATCAATACACATATGGTTTTTGTTTTTTTTTTTAAAGCTATAATCCATGCTTTTAACGATCTCTTAGTCCGTGTGTTGTGACTGTTTGAAAAAAATAAATAAATAAAAACCGAAAGTGCAAGTAGCATAAGGGAGAATTGTTTGGAACATTAATTTTGTTTCAGTCAAAAGAGTTGAAATTTGTTATCACTCCAGCGATTAAGAAATTAAATCTCTATTTTAAAACTTTTTATTTTAATTGTGGGAAGTAAATGTGAGGTTTATGACCCAATTTACCTTCTAATTGACCAAAAGACTAATAAATTATTCAGAATAGACAAATTTGAAAGAAGTCAAATAAAATTAGAACATTTCATTTTGTAATACCAAAATCTTGTTGAATTTGGATTCTTGGACAGGAAATATACTGATATGTTAGTATTGACAATTCATATGGAAATCAATGAACAAAATACATTTGTGTGGAATTCAATTTAGATTATCAAATCATTTAGAAAGTAGTTGTATCAAATATAAGAATTTTATTCAATTTTTTCTTTTCGAAATTCGGTATAAAAATTAAATTTAAAATGTAATTACCAAATCAATTGAATTTACTTTAAGATTGCTTCATAATATTTAGTTATTTTATCTCATCCTATAAAAAGAAAATAGACCCATATATTAAAATGTTGTGGAACTTGGTTAAAAAAAAAAAAAAGAAGACAAATTTGAATTGGAAAATCTTTAGAAATTGAAACATGGATTAAATGTAAAAAAATGGATGAAAAACTCTTTTCGAACTCAATTTTTTATGACTCATTTATACTTAAGAATAAAAAATCATAAAAATTAAAATAATTCTTTTTACACTTATAAGATAATCAATATTAAAAAATACATTGATAATTGTGTAATATTTAATGTCTTTAACAATATTAGCTCTTTTTTTATTTAATATAAAATATTAATCATATAGTATAAATATTTAATCTTTAGTCTCATATATTAATATATATCCTATTTTGTAATAATATGATCAATATTAAAAAGTTATTAGAGTAATTAAAATATTTAATATCTTTCATACTCTTAACTCTTTCAATTTTTTTTAATAACATGAACAAATAATAGTTTTACTCATTTTTTCTTTTGTAATATCAACATTTTTTAAAACAAATGAGTAAATATATTTAGAAGTGGAAAAAGAAGAGTGATATCTTATACTTCTCACTATGAAGAATCTCACCTTCAAATTACGTAATACATTGGTCCGGGAGCTAAGCCTACAAGCATAGTTTTAAGAATAGGACAACGACCGAGCCAATGCTTCACGCGATTTTTTGCTAAGTTTTGTTTCTCATTTTTTTATATAAAAAAGAGTTGTATATAATTATATTATTTTGTTGGATATATATATATATATATATATATATATATATATATATACACACTTAAATTTTATTTTAATAATATTTTATCTATTTTTATTTAATAAAAAATATTCGTTATTTATTTTTAAAAGAAAATTAATCCCTTGGTCTAAACATTATATTTGTAATGAGACTAATAACTAATCAAACTATATTTCTTTTTAAGTCAAAACCCAATTACATTTTGAAAAAATTCTCTAAAAGGCCTAAAACTTTGTGCATTTTGTGAGCTAAATTTTTTAAAATTTTTATTTAAAAATTATACCTTTTATCTTCATTTCAATTAAGATTTTTTTTTAGATTAAAAAGAGATTAGTTATTAAATGACTATGTTAGCCTATCGATATATGATTATTTTTTTTTTATTTTTGAAAAAGAAGATTTAGTCAATCATAAAAATCCAAATTAACTAAACCTAAAGTCTAATTTTGCATCCAAATACTAGATAATCAATTTACTCTCACTAACCCTTTTCAATCTTTCTTGCCTTGCTTAACAATGATTAATTTAATGATGCTGTCTCTTTGAATAAAAATCACCCATTTTCACCCTTGAAAATTGATTTGAACATTCTCTTTTGTTTTACGTCACCCATTAGATAGTTGTGCACTTGTCATTATGTAATTTTTGTGAGGGATATGTTATGCAACTATGGTAAGCCAGTTGCAATGTAAACAACATAGGTTAATTTGAACCCAAGAAAAAGATTTGTCTTGTGACCATTTTAGGGTAAGACATATATTGAATCCTTCTTTTGTTTGTGTGGCTAACTAATTAACAAATTTTCTTTGATTGAATTTGCCATAGCAAGTTGGTGGTTATGGTATATTCCATAGGATTGACTTACCTATGGGTGAGAGGTCACACAAAATAATTCTAGCTATGTTAAAGAAGGTAAGCAATACAAAGCAAAAAGGGGGTAATGGGAGAAGAAATTAGTTTGCATGCAAATTATTGTTGTTGTTACTTGCATATGCTTTGATGATGACATTAGTTTTAAAAAGATAAAATTCAAGTACTTTAACATTAAGAATTAACTAAATGAAAAGTTGACTTTATTTAAATTATAGGTGGTTGAGATTTGTTGTTGTAGTTATCAATTACAATTGATAAATTTTAGTCTTCGCTAACACTTTTTTGAATTACTAAATTGGTTATATTGCTAAGTGATATAATGCTATTACTATGTAATTGACCTTGTTATGGTTATATAATCTACCACATTATTGCCATATAATATAAATTGCTAATGTTATGTTATCTACAAAAGTAATGATAGACTATTAGAACTTTAATTTAAATAAAGTTAGAATCACATAGTTAGATGAAATTTATGTAATGGTGAAAACCAAACATATCTTTCACTAAATTTTTTTTTAGATAGCTTTATAATATCTTATTCTTATTTAAATTTAAAATTCTTAATAAGTCAAAAGAGCAAATTGTTAACATTGATTAGTCAAACTTAATCACAAATAATATTTTTTGAGAATACTAAAATCTAAAGCCTTTATGACCAATTTGGTCTAATAAGACAAAATTTGATAAAAACATTAAGTGGGACAAAAAGTCACTATTATGTAACAAAAAAAAGGGTATCTTAAACCCTTTTAAGTGACAAAATATCTCTAGTTGTTGATATGAATATCCATATGCTTCCTCCAAAATTCCTAAATACTTACTTTTTTTTTCTTGCCTTTTAGTTTAAAGTTTCTTTCCTTTTACCTCTGTTTGACTCTAGATATCAATGATATTTAAATTGTTAATTCAACTTCCATAAAAATCAATTTAAAGTGTCAATCCAATATCAATTTGAAACCTTAAAATAACTTATAATTGTTGAGATGTTATCATATTGTGACTATTTTTAGTTATAGATTTAATAGATTGATTTGATGCGGTTGCCACATCCTTCTGTCCATTATATTTGAGTTTTCCACTAATATGACTTTCTTATGTCATAGGAATATTATCACTCATCTTGATCTTATGTCCAAACATATTCTTTGTTTTACTAAGGGAAATGTATGTCTCAATTCTTTTTACCTGCATGAAAAAACTAGTCTTTCAATGTAATAACGCAAAAGAATACAACCAATTCATTTACTCTAAGAACAAATATAAACATTCATAGTTTAGGAAATATGAGCAGATATAACTTCACTTGAAATGGTTGAGTTAGCATTGGTTGTATCTGAACCTTGTTGATTCTTTCTCTTAGTTTACAATATTTTTAATTTTATAAGTAATAATAATACATCTTAAAAAAATACATAAAATGTTAAATGCACATTGCATCTCACATTCTTGCTCTATTTAGGTGTGAGAGTTTTTACTTTTATTTCTCTTTATTCTTCTTATTGAGCATTATTGGCAGGGGCATTGCTTTTCTCTTCTCTTTTGTCTTAGAACATAAATATTTACATAAGTTATGTCACCAAAAATCAATAGTGTAATTATTATGTATATACAAAATTACATTTTGTATAACAAGAAAAAGTACAAATTATTGACCACTCAAGTAGACATCATTAAAATGCTCTGAATTACTTGTTTAAATAATTGGTTCAATATTGCTTTGTTCACTAGTTGGTTTAGTAGGACGATGTGCCAATTCCTCAACATTTAGATGGACAACTTTAAAATGCTTAACATTGCTTGTCTAAGTAATAGGTTTAGTATTGCCTTATGCACTGGTTGGTTTAATAGGTTATTCAATTTGTTAACCTGATTTTTTTTATGGATAAGTCCTCGTTTTATGCCTTCTTGCATAATTAACATGTCATCTTTATACCTACTTGTGTCATGTTTGTTGAGGTTGGCCTTAACTCTACCCACTCCTCTCTTCTCCTATTGCTCTTTGGTCTACTAACTTTTTATAAGGTAGAGGGTAGTATGGTTTCCTTCCTAGTAACTAAACATCGTGTTTCTTTACTCACCAACTGCATCATATATTCATATATCTTTAATATTTGTCCTTTTTATACCAATGGGAAATGTAGTTAGCAAGATCATCACTTTTATGGTTTATGGCATAGAGAGCATATAGATAAGGAATGCTAAACAAAATCCACATTTTACATGTACAGGTTTTTTTATCTATCTTTATAACATGTTTGTCTCTTTAATGCCTCATTTTATAACCTTTACTCTTATTCCATTTAAGCTTACAATACTGTCTCTCCTTGATGTTGTCATTAAGCTTTTTTTTAACTTTAAGACCAAAGTTAATAGACCATTGAACTATAAAATCCTTATTTTTCTTTAATCTTCTTATTATGCAAATGAGAATATTCTTTAGTATGAAAATAATAAATTTAGCCTTAACAAACATAATTTTGCCATTAAATACTTTATATAAATTGTTATCCACTATATCACACTTAATATCAAGATTAAAAAAAACCTTACACCTTCTTTCTTTTTCTATTTCTAACCGATCATCATGTGTAATTAGGTCCTCTTCCTTTAACTTTGTTAGTTTTGCATTAAATTCAACTTCATTTGTAGCCTTCACAACACTCTAGAATATTTTATGTAATCTTTATGCTTTTTTCTTTTGTTAGCAAATATAGATCTTTTATAACACCTTTGTTTAACATTAGGGAGTTGCTACCTAATTGCATTTAGTAAATCTTTAATAAAAAAAATTAATCAAATTAGACAACTAATATGAATTGAGTTATTAAGAGATGGAAAATTTTGAAATTTAGTCACATCTTTTGCTAATCTAGCATTACCTTTACCCATCAATGATGCCTAAATCTAATTTTTATAGCATGAGGAACTAACTTCACATATTTGTGCTTTTAGTCATAATAACAACCGATGTAATTGGAAACATTTGATTATTCTTATCCCTATCAATTGTAGTTAAAATGTCTCCCTTTTAAGAAACATTCATTAACTCCAATTAGTCTTCTATAACCTACCAAGAATTTTTTTCTTACAACAATTGAATATGACATATATTTGATCAAATTTTAGCAAACCTTTTCCAAGTGCAAGCCTTATTATTTTACTTGGATAACTCCTTTCAATTTTAACTTTGTAATCCCATAGTTTGGCATATTCTTTCTTGGCATCCCCTTGTATATATTGTACAACAACATTTTTAGTGCTATGTAACTTAGATAAGCTTATCTCTTGTCATATCTTTTAATTTCTTTAAAGTCAATTTAATGATAAAGGTTTAAGTTCTAAAAGCAATTAGTAACCAACCAATATGAAGAAATCCTAATATTCTCAAACATTAGATTATAGTGACGTGTGTTAATTAATGTCTCAACTTGAGCACAATTTAGCTTTTTGACAAACTGAATAACTATCTCCTAAAGACACAATGACTTTTTACATGTTATCCCTATAAATTTCTTGTTATTTTTTGTATATTTAAACTTAATCCTCTCCTTTAATGAATACTTTAAACAACCCTCCTTAAATTGCTCCAAGTCTTTAAATAACATTGATACTTCAAACTCAAGCTCTTCTTATCTTATGTTGTGCACTTAATACTTTCTTTTTCTCCTTATTATAAAATCTTTGTCTTTACCATCATTAGATTCAAAACTCTTACAGTCTGAAGTGTTTGGACAATTTGTTTTCATCTATCTACCATAATTACTTTTTTTTTTCCTTGTGTGCTTTATAATCCTACCTTATATCTATCTTTTCTTGAAAATTTTATTACTTATATACTTTTGGCTCTCAACTCTAACATTCTGTATAATTGTAGCAACTCAAAAAAAAATTTCATATTAAATATCCTAATATCTTTTCTAGCCTCTTCCAACTCTAAGTCATTATCATTTATTAACTTTTTGTATACTCTTCGTCATCTGAATCATCACTTTTTAAGTCCTTATTAGTTATCCATTATTCGTGCTAATAACTCTTGCTTGAACAAAACTATCCAAATCAATACTACTTAGTACCTCATCATTAATATAATTCATGCCATTTAATAGAGCAAAAGGTCCCTTACTTTGTTACTTTTCATTTTATTTTCTTTCAGTTTCACCATTTATATTTTTTTGTACTTCATTACTCTTATTGTATTAAGTTTCATCATCTATCTACCCTTGTTACCTTTCATTTTTTCCTTCTTTTGTTCCCTTATATGCTTTCTTCTATTGTCTATGACCCTCACCACTCATGCTTCCCTTATTTACTTCCTTTATTGTCTTTAATTTTTTTTCCCTTTCTTTCCTTATCTACATTATTATGAGCTTCATAACTCTCACCACATATTCTTTCCTCATCTATCTTAACCACACGATCTTCATCTTTATTATTATGTACAACATAAACATCAATCTCTTTATGCTTCAAGTAAAGGTCAATTAATTCCCTAATTAATGTATATGTATTTATGATTTCCTTTAATCCGTTATCCAATGTCTCTCTGGGTACTTTATAGTAGATTTTCTTAAAATTAGGATAACTTAAGTCCTTTATTATCATATATTAGATATCCTAATAACAAAATCTATTTGTCTTAATACCCCACCTTTAAGCATTACCACCTTTATAATATGTGTAAGACTTAATTTTCGAAACTCTACATAGTACATAAACATCCTTTTATCATGTTCACCTATTACCAATTATCTAAATAAATAAAAACATCAAATAATATATTTTAAATAGGGTTAATAAAACACACTAACATGACTTTACAAACAATTAACACATGGGACAACAATAGTAATCCATAATAATATTTTTTTTTCTCTTTTTGTAAATAATACTCATGTGGTCCTTTCATCTTAATTATTATGACATGTTTAAAATACAAAAAAAGTAAATGCATATAACCAGTAAGTAACAAATGCTTACAAAAGCATCATAAACAATACAAAAATAAACACATTACAATAATAAGAAGTTACAAACAACTATTATAACATGACCCATAAATCATAACACACTCATAAAAAATAACAAACGCTAAAATAAAAAAAGAAAATTAAATCAACTTACTTTTTTGATGATAAGGTTATGCCTAATGATTGAACCATTAGCAAAAATAAGACAAGTAGCATGCATAATATAAATAGAGAAAAAGCCAATTTCCTTTTTGGAGGTAATATTTAGATCAATTTTGGAAGGGCACGGACAAAATTGAGCAATTTCTATTCAAGGAGAGTGAATCATTAGGTTGATGGTCATGGGGCAAGTCAATAAGGATTGATAGGACTTGGTGAGAGTAGGTTGATTGTTTGGCGTTTGTGTGCAAAATTACGATTTGGGAATTGGTTAACTTGGATTTTTGGGATGATAATATCTTCTTTTTTAAAAAAAAAAAAAAAGAAAAAAATCATATGTCATTAGGTCAATATACTTATTTAAATGGTCAAACTTTAATTGAAATGAAAATAAAAGATATAATTCTGAAATAAAAATTTAGAAAAATTCAGGCTTGCATTGACAAAATCTACAAAAGTTTAGACATTCAAGAAACATTAGACGACTTCCCAAAAAGCCTATCCCGTCTAAAATGTATGTTTAACGCTATAAAATGGCCAGGGAGAGGCCCAAACTCTAAACTTTATTCGAAACAAACGAGCCAGCTAATGACGGGTCGAGTAAAATGTACTTGAATCCGGAGACAGCGTCGGTGAGTTGAGTGACTGCATGTCGGTGGGGAGCGTAAGGACAACGAAGCAATAATACGCGTGGTCACCGACAGTGATCTTTGCTTCTCTAACACACAGACCACCCAGTTCCAACCACTTCCGTACCCGCACCCAGCTCCGCCCCTTTCTCCTCCTCTGTCTCTGCCGTTGTCTGCTCACTCTCTCTCTCTCTCTCTCTCTCTCTCTCTCGCTCTGTGATATTCGCGTACCGACACACAATGGGTTTCGCATCTAAAACAAAATCTGATCCGTTGCTAATAAAGATGAAAATGCTTCTCATTCTCACGCTTGCACTCGTAGCTTTACAAACAACAACAACAACAAACGCCTCCATCCACACCTACTTCCGAGAGCCCTTCGACGAAGTTGGAAATGCTTTGCTTCTCTCCGGCGGTAGCGAAGGCCTTGTCTCCCCCTCCGCCTCCGCCCCCCGCCCTTACATACGGTGATGTTTCTTTTCGTCTTTTCCATATATATATATATATATATATATATATATATATATATAGATTTCTTAAAAAATAAAGCGAAGGGCGGCCAGGATTTGGGTGCTGGGTGTGGCTCTTATTCTGCATTGTTTTCAAGTCCTGTTGAAATGGGTCTTCCGCGATTGACATCACTTTTTTCTTTTATTTATTTTTTAGTTTCATTTTTTGGGAGGTTTTTCGAGTTCTTGATTGGATCTGAGCTTTTGAAACTTTTTTTTTATGGGGGGGGGCTTCATTCTCTTAATCCAATTGCTAATTTCTAGTTCTGACAATGACTGTAGAAATGACACAAATATATTATGCGATTTTGAATCGGTCGCTGCATGAAACGTAATTTGCTATCCACTTGACTGCAAAAGACACCTGGGCGGATCAGTTCACTTCGATTAGGTTACTAAACTTAACTGAAAAAATCGAGCAAAATCTACATGTCTCGTATTATTGAATAGAAGAGTGTACGGGCTTTATTTTTGTTGGTGCATTGCTGTTGAGATGCTGGTTCCTTCAATGTATCATTGCAACAGGTTCAAGAATATCACGTTTTGGAGGACCAAGGTGGCAGCTGATGAGCATTCTGACATGGAGCACAGCACAGGGTTGGTACAGATTGTAATATTTGAGGCTGCAGATCGCAATAATATTGGAGGTTCTGCCTATGGTGGGCAAAGATCAATTTGTTGCACTCCTGATCTTGCTAAGCTGGAAGGTTGCAAACAAGGTGAAGTTATTAAGATGCCTTCTGCAACAGACAATAACTGGCCGATTGTGTTAAATGTGCAATTCAGTGGTAACTACTTATCTACAAATATAAAAGAGCCAGACGTTCCCATTACAAAGACAGGGATGTATAACTTGTTCTTTATTGCATGTGATCCAAAACTCAAGGGACTGATAATGAGTGGCAAGACTGTTTGGAAGAATCCTGATGGTTACTTGCCTGGTAGGATGGCGCCTTTGATGAAGTTTTATGTCCTTATGTCAATTGCATATCTGGTGCTTAGTGTTATTTGGTTCATTCAGTACATGAGGTTCTGGAGGGATATCTTGCAGCTTCAGCATTGCATAATGGCTGTTATTGCCCTGGGATTGTTTGAGATGATTCTTTGGTATGCTGAGTATGCTAATTTTAACAGCACTGGGATTAGGCCTGTTGTAATCACTACCTGGGTTGTGACAATTGGAGCTGTGAGGAAGACACTTTCACGTCTTCTTATACTCTCCATTTCAATGGGTTATGGTGTTGTGCGACCCACTCTTGGTGGAATTACTTCAAAGGTGGTTCTCCTTGGAATCACTTATTTTCTGGCATCTGAGTTGCTTGATATTACTGAGTATGTGGGGACCATTAATGACATATCAGGAAGAGCAAGACTATTTCTAGTCCTTCCTGATGCATTCCTAGATGCATTTTTGATATTGTGGATTTTTGCATCTCTTTCAAGGACATTAGAGCAGTTACAGGTATTCCCTTTTATCTGCTTTCACCTTGAGTTTTGTTCTGTCTATTGAGTTTCTGTCCTCAGAAGACCTTTTTTATTCTACACTATCATTTTTGTTTCAATGTATTTGACTTTCAGATGCAAAACTTATTTTTATCCAGGTGAAGAGAAGCTCTGTTAAGTTGGATATCTACAGAAAATTCTCAAATGCACTAGCTGTAACAGTGATTGCTTCTGCTGCTTGGATAGCATATGAGGTATGATCTCTGGCTATGAGCTTCTTGGCTAATCTGCATTAGCTTAAATCAGTATTAGAATGTGCAAAATTCTTCATCAAAGATGAGCAGTGATGAATGCAGAAAATTTCTTCGGAAGGGCCAAATTCATATGTACACACACACACACACACACACACATATAGATATGAAAGGCAAGTGAATGGAATATTTTGTTAATTGAACAATGATTAGTATTTGGTATGCAGTGCATCTGTATAGAGATGCATGAGCTTTTGCTGTCAGTTTCTGTTGGCACCTATAGAATTTAATTCTTTTCATATGCAAGTTTCTAGGATAAAAGATCTCTCCTAAGCGGAATGATAGGATGGTCGAGGGGTGATAATGTCTCTATATTTGTCATTCTCTTTCGAGGGTTTTGCAAGTTCCCTCTGTAAGGTTATTTTGCTTGCACTTTGCCTTTAAGTACATAGATCATCTTGATGACTTGGCTTGGTCAAATATTTGTGGATTGTGTAGCAGAGAAACAATGGCTCCATTTTGAGTTTTTTCCTTTGTAGAATGGAGACAGATTTTTCCTCTTCATCCTTGAGAAGATTGACTTTTTAAAAAAATTTTCAGATTCTTCCAGGGACCATTTTCAGTTTTTTTTTTATTCTTTTTTCTTTTTGGAATTCTATTTACTGTATAAGCATCTATTATATGACCATGCATGTCGCAGTTGAATACCTGAATTTGGATTTGCAAAAGGTTCTAGTAGGAAATTTGCAATATCCCAAAGGAGCCTCAGGATTGTCCCCTGCTTTACACCACTTGTCGGAGATTCGGCAAGCTGTCACCCCTATTTAGCCATTGGGGCCTCATTTTGGACAATGTGAAAAGGAGCTTCTTAGAGGAAGTTATAAGCATGTTACTTAAAAAACAACTCATTTGTGCTTCTGAGAATTATGGACTCTTATTTTTGTTTCCGTGGTTGAGCCTTTTGCTTCTGGATGTGGAACTTCGTTTTTCCATAATTTTGTTTCTTATGGATATAATTTGTGGAATTTACTTAATGGAAACATTTTGGACTGCTTTTTAATTTATTATGGATCTGATGTGCTTTTCTGACAGGTCTACTTCAAAGCGACAGACCCATTCAATGAGCGATGGCAAAGTGCTTGGATCATCACTGCTTTCTGGGACATTCTTGCATTTGCACTACTGTGTGTCATTTGCTATCTCTGGGCTCCGTCTCAAAATTCTCAACGGTGTGATATCTTCTTAACCTATGTTCTATTATTCTCAACAAAGAGTGCCTACACATTGATGTCTCCACCATATAATTATCAGTTGATGAAAACCACTGTCAAATAAAAGATTTTTAATGAAATATAATATTTTAATTTTTAGCTTGTTGCACTTGTGGTTGTCATGCCCTGCATTTTTCAGACATCCTTTTTGGTTTTCAATATATTTGATCTGGGATGAAAGGTAAGATGATTACATCTAATTTTAAAACATGTTTTGGGTGTCATGGCTGAGGCTGTTGTGGCCGGTTTTCATCTGAAAAGCTTTTGCTTTTTGTCACCTATAATATGCAGGTATGCTTACTCAGAAGAAGTAGGAGAAGAATTTGATGAGGAAGAAGCACAATCTCTAACCAGGGGAAAGCCGGATGGTGATATTTTGTTGGTTGAAAATAAAGAGAAGAATGGCAGGAGCACAGTTGATGAAAATGATGAGATAGAAGAGGACAAGAGAGCATGATGGCTGAAAAACATTTTTTTAGCAACCGTGTTCTGCTGGCCTGGATGGTCACTCTCGAGATTACGGGCCTTTTGTCTCGGAAGCAACTCTTGTCCGTTAAGCCGCAGTCCTTCTACATGGCCTGCAGAGGTGAAAATATTCTGTCGTAAGTGTGGGGTTGCTGACTTAATGGGTTAGAAACATTCTGTCAGGTTTTGTGCAGCTTCACGCCTATAGTTCATTAGCCTATGTAAAAGAAGAGTGGGCTGAAAATCGATACTCCTATTTCAAAATTACCTGAAATACCGTAAAAAAGCAGTAATGATATCTTGGATGTGATTTACCCTGTTGAGGCAGTGTATCACCACGACATGAGTTGAAGCTTTCCAAGTTTCTAGCTTTCGTTTGGCATGTGATGTAACCTAAAATTCTTACAGGCTATATAAATCTAGATCATTTTTCCTGTCCGGCGTCTGTGAAGGTGAATAGGGGGAACCTCGTTTCACTTTGGGGTTTTATTCATCAATTAGTCTTCTATAGATGTTTGTAGAGTGACTCTTCTTTTAATGTCAACTTGGGGTTACCATGTGACCATGCATTTGGCAAATAAAATTGTTAAAAGCATTTTGTTTGAGTTCCCCCAGTCTTTTACTGCAGAGAACAAAATCATGGGAGGACAGTTGTGTACGAGTGTCGTTTATGGGGGTTAACTTGGCACTAACTAAGAAAACAAGAAAATGCTTTCCCCACAAATAAATCAAACAAATCGTCTGGAAGCATAACGTAGACTGAACATATGAAACATATTATTAATGGCGGCCCCGTATGATAAGTGGTGTACGAAATTTGTCAGTGAGTTGTCGTTACTTCTTAAGAGGGGGTAAAAAATGGAAGCCCGTTTCCTTTGCTGTTTATTTCCAGCCTTTGAGCAGTCGTGGTTTATTTGGCTAAAAAAGCACGTCCCTTTAGTGTACAGGTAATGTTTCCTGACCGACTGGTGTTTAGCTGGGCAGCTTGGGATCAACTAAAACAATGGTCTGACGCTCGGTGTATTGAACGACACATTGACTATTTTCCCTCCTCCGATCTTGTGCCCCCCCCCCCCATTTGCATTGGCACCAGCCATCGGAAGGAGACTGATCAGAGAGAATAAATGAAAAATAAAAACAGTAAGAAAGACGAGAGTCATCATAAAATGGTGGACAAAATGGTCGTTTCAGGGATTTCCTTGAATCTTGTTGCGAATGCCGTAATGGGAATTGGCTTCGGGGGTACCACCGTCCCCCATAGGCACATTGGCGGCGGGTCCGGTCCAACAATATTTTTAACTTGTCGCCACAGATGACGGTTGTGGCCAAAATATGCCATTTCACCAATGACAGGAGTCTTTGCGCTGATTGAGGTCAATAGTTCTGATGCTTTAATTAAAATTCAATAATTTTAGTATTATTATTAATAATTATACAATTTCTCTTTTTCATTAATATTAATATGATAAAATTTTATAAACTTAATAAAAGAAGTCTATATATATCTATATATATATGAAATGTTACTTATTAGTTACAAATATTAAAATAAATTAGTTAGAATAATTACTTTGCATACTAATTTCTTGTCACAAAAAAATATTTAATTTATTTTACTAAACTACATATTTTACAAATTTGATTAAAATAATGTATTTTGTACAAATAATTTTAAATTTATATGACTAGAATGAGAATATTATAACTAAAATTCACTTTTTATAATAGTACTAAAATAAGTGTACAAATTATGAACAATATTAACTTAAAATATCTAATCTTTCGTCTTATTTCAACTAATTAGCCTAAACTATAAGAGGAACCTTGCTTCTAATTTGATTGAGTATTTTATTGGCTTTTAATACGAGTTTGACTTTAAAGTGCTTGCTTTATTAACTTCTCAATATACTTCTCATTCATACACTATTTATGAGCTTGCAATGTACTTGTTAGTTCATCAATTAACATTTGAGAAAAATCATATGTTTCTTCTATTATGACCATAATATGCTCGTATTGCAATATGAATGTTTGCAAAATCTTTTCAACTTTTATCTAATTATTTAACTACTTTTTATAGATTCTCTTTTGATTTGTTTGGGAAAAAACTCTATTTATGTATGTTGAAATAGTTTTTGAAACTTTCATTTGCTAAAGCTCAAACTAATGTTATAAGGTTTAAAGTTTCACCTTTTTAACTTTATCCACACTTTAGAATGATGTCATTAAGGTATCTTATGCCTATTTTAATGAGATTGGTCATACAATCTTCTTAAAAATTTCTTTATTTATCCCTCTTAACCAACAAAATAGAGTGCCTTTTTATCCTTCTTCTATAACTCTTGATGAGCAGCTTTCTATACTTTTATTGTATTTACTATAAGTGTTATAACTTCATTTTTCATAGTACTTAACAAATCATTATAATTAAATAAATCTTTCATTTACACACACTATCAGTTGTAATTTTTTCCATCCAAGATAGAAACAAAAATAGGAATCATGTCATTTATATTAAAATTCATGATTTATAGATCAATACCTAACTTTTATACTTTTTTGTTTATATTGAAATTCATGATTAAAAAGGGATATTGAAATTCAGAGCTATTGAGTTCTAATAGAGATATCAAAGCTATTGAGCGCTAATAGTAGTATTAAAGTTGATTTGATCTAGTAGCCATCAATAGAACTAAAAATCATATAAGAGCAAGTTAGAAGCCATCAGTTGTTGCTAGCCACCATTAAAGAATTTTTCAGAACTAATAACTCATTTAATAATTGTATCAAAGTAGATATTTTGATCTAGATTGAGAGAAAGTGTATAAATCTTATCAAAATAGCTATTAAGCAATCAAAGCCACCATAGGAGTTGTTAGAGTCACAGGAGTTGCTAAAGCACCACCGCTAACCACCACGCACCACTGCATGCACTGCTGAAATTAACATTTTCCTTGCCTAAAGTTACCCCTTACACTATTAACATTGGTAACCTTAAATCTTTCCTTCATACACCTAAAAAGTCACCAATTAGAATAAATTTAAGATTCAGCTATCATCTCTTTAATGTCCAAAATGCTTTTTTTTCAATTATCAACACAACACTGGATTATTATTGTTTAACTCCCTAGTCACTAATCTACCTCCTCTATCTAGTGATGTACCAATATATCATTAGTTGTTAGAGTCAACACTAGTAATAAAAAGGAGAAGTGGAAAAAATCTAGGTCAAAATCACAAAACCCTTAAAGTTTAGGTTTAAATTAAAAATAATAAACCTTGAGGACCAAATCAAAAATAATAAAAGTTTGAGGACTAAATAAGGAAAAAGTTTAGAGGACATATTTGAAAAATAAAAGTTAGAGGAATAAAAGTTGGGAGTTAGATTTAAAAAAATAAATGAGACAACAATGAAGTAGTCAAAAAAACAAGAAATCGGAAAAAAAATTTAAGAGTTGATTGAAATTTAAAGTTATAAAGTATTGAAATAGTAAAACATATAAAAAATTTGTTGAATAGTAAAACGTATAAGGTTTAATATAAGAGATTGTAAAATTGAGAGTTAAAGGAAGTTCAAAGTTAAGGACTTGTTGAGTTAAAGTTAAAAATAGTTTAATTTAATTTTTTATTTAAAATGTAAAATAAAAAGGTAAAGTATTCATATAATAGTACTTTGCAAATATCATGTATTATATAAATTATTTTAGAGAATGAAGTCCTAAAACTTATTGTAAAAGGTCATATGCCATAAATTTCTCAAAAATTCAAAAGTTAAGCAGAAATTGGTTAAGTTTAGCTAAGGAAAATTGTTAAGAAAACTCCTAATAATCTTATTGACACTATTAGTACTGATTTAAAGAATAATCTATTAAAGATTTGGAAGATTATGTTTAGTTAAAGTAAATGATGTAAATGACTACATAAATGGTTTAAGATTAAAAGAGAGTGCTGAAGTTAGTTCAAATTCATCACAAATTAGAAATTAATGTTCAAGTAGAATTTAAATAGTTAAGCCTTAGTTATTATGATTTTTCATATTAAATTAAGAATATATGTTATTATTATCTAGTATATAAAGATTTAAGTGTCTAAGTTTATTTTATGATTGATGATTAAAGTTTTATATTTATATTATGTGTGTATGTTCTTCTCTTATTAATGTATGATGTTTTATCAAATTAATAAAAGAGAGAATTATCATATACTTGCGTATTAAAACTATTGAGCTCTAATAGTGGTATTAAAGTTAACTGAATTTTAAAGTGGTATCAAAGCTATTGAGTTCTAATAAAGGTATCATACCTATTAAGTTCTAACAATGGTATTTAAGCTAAGTGAACTTTAATAATGATATCAAAACTATTGAATTCTAACAAAGCTATCAAAGCTATTGAACTCTAACATACACAAGGACCCCTTGGCTTTATGAATTCCAATAATCCAAATGAGTTGATTATAGTAGGGTTGTTAGCCATATGTAAATCATCAAACAAATCCATAGATGACATATAAGAGCTTCAAGTTAAGGCTATAACTAGTAATAATAATGTCAATGATTCCTATTAAAAAACAGCCCTAGAGAATTGCAAGGAATAGTTGTATAAAGCCATTAAGCATTTTAAAGAAATATCTACAAAGACATATGCCAATGACTTACATACCATAATTGACTAAGCTGATAATTTCAAGATAAAGTGAGCAATGTCATCATATATGGAGAGACATACATTGATGGATTTGTAGATGGTGTTATGGAGCCTAAGGCAAAAGCTATCTTATGACAAGACCATAGTAATGACTTGATAAATTGTTGAAATTAATATAAATTTATCACAAATCAGAAATTAGTGTTTAGGTAGGATTTGGATAGTTAAGTTTAATTTGTTATAGTTTTCATATTAAATCAAAAATATATGTTATTATTGTCTAATATATAAAGATTTAAGTGTCTTAATTTATTATGTAGTTGGTAGTTAGAGTTTTATATTTATATTAGTGTATGGTGTTTTATTAGATTAATAAAAGGAATAATTATCATATAATCATATGTTAGAGTTATTGAGCTTTAATAGTGGTATTAGAGCTATTAAGTTCTAATAGAGATATAAACTATCGAGTTCTAACATAAGTATCAAAGCTATTGTACTCTAATAGTGGTATCAGAACTAATTGAATTCTACCAATATATCAATATAATTGAGTTCTAACAAAAGTATTAGAGTTAATTGAATTCTAACATAAAAAAAGGTTTTAATGATTCTTAAGCACCTTTTTAGTTTTACCATTTGAGATTGTATTAGTTTATTAAGAATTGAACTCATAAATACAACCAGAAACTTTCTAGTTTAAAGCAACAAATATTTGTATATAAACTAAAAATGAAAGAAAGGCATACAAAAAAGTGGTGTTTCAAATTACTTAGTATCTACATTTCATTACATGTATATAAAGACTTTTTATTTAGTACATCATTATAGGATTATATCATTCCTAATTTAAATACAAATTCAAACTAATTTGAATTTGATCTTAAGGAGTACAAAAAGAAAATTTTAATAACTTGATTAATAAGTTAATTAAGTCATATCTAAACTTTAAATATAACATTTCATAACATTAAAATAAGTTTCAAAAGTTTCTTAAAGAAATAGGTTTGCCTATTTCTTTAATTACAAGTAATTGTCATAGCCAATTTTAAAAAATTTAAGGGAACTTATATCAAGGTTTTAAATTTAAACTTGGTAAGCAATACTCTAGCACCATATGCCTAGCTTTTTTGAGCTTCAATTCTCTTTCTTAGTGCTAAAGGCTTTAAATTTATAGTACTTTTTAAGGTTTTAAATTTTTACTTTGACAAATATTGAGTAAGAATATATACAAGCTATTGATCTAAAAGGCAATACATCAACTTGATCTCATTACTTTCATGTATTTTTTAGATAAAGTGCAACTTAACCTTAAAATGTTTTATTCTTCCATATAGTATAATCTTTCTTGAGATGCCTATGAAGGATTGATTATCACGAGAAACACTTGTGACTTTTGTTTTTTACAAATTTAAATCAAAAAGAAGTTTTTTAATTCAAATCGCTTAATTATAGTATAAGCAGCAACTATGTATTCTACTTTTACTATTAATTATGCAACTATGACTTGTTTTTTAGCTCTAACTAAAAACACACCAAGGGTAAACACAAACTATAAAATGCTTTTTATATCTTTAAGAGATCTAGTTTAATCAGTATCTACATATCCATTGCAATCTATTGGTTTTTTTGTACACGATTCTTAATCTTATAGTTCCTTGAACATCTTAAGACTCTTTTGACTGCCTTGAAATGCAATTCATTAAGTGAATGTATAAATCTAGAAATAAGGCTTATTGCATGCGTGATATTAGGTTTGGTGGCTGAGAGATGTAATAAATAGTCTATGAGACTTTTTTATCTAGTGGCATTGGTTTTCTCAGCACCATCTTGCTTTTGTAATTTGCTACCAATAGTCAAAGGTATCTCAATACTCTTGCTATTATCTATATGAAACCTTTTAAGAGTTTCTCTAGCATACTTAGTTTAACATATAAAGATCCTTTAACCATATTGCTTAAGCTTTAAACCAAGGAAGTATGACATTAAACCAATATCAATTATGTTAAAGACTTCTTTTATTTCAATCTTAAACCTTTGAACAAGTTTATGGTAGCTTACTATAATTAGCAAGTCATCAACATATAAGGAAGAATTTGATCTCCTTGGACCTTGATATATAGAGTGATTTTTATTTTACTACTTTTAAACCTAAGGTTTAATAAATGATCATTGATCTTACTATACCAAGCCTTTGGATCTTGTTTCAATCCATAAAGTGCTTTTTTAAACAGATATATTTTGTCTTCTTACCTTTTTTTGATAAATCCTAAAAGTTGTTCAACAAATATTTCTTCTTAGAGAACACTATTAAGGAAGGTAGATTTCATATATAATTAGTGTATCTTCTAACCTTTGTGAGTTACAATTGCTCTAAGCAATTTAATTGTATATATTTTAGGTATTGGTACAAAAGTTTCATAGTAATTAATTTCATACTCTCATGAATACCTTTTCATCATTAATCTAACTTTGTATTTATTAATTGTACCATCAATATGATACTTAGTCTTGTATGCCCACCTTACTCTAATAATTGAATTTTTTTTTTATTTAGAAACCAATACTCAAGTTTGGTTCTTTTTCAGGGATTGCAACTCCTTTTACATTGCATTCTTCTAGTTAGGCATTTGTAAAGCTTTTTTATAATTTATTAGTTCCAAAGAAGCTTTATGTGCTTTGTCATAAATGTTAGCAAGACTTTCCCCCAATTGAATAATTTTCATTATCTTTATTAATTGTCTTAGCTACTAAAACTAATGCATTGGAAACTAGTGCAGATAAAGTATATGACACCTCAATCTTAGACTTATCTTAATTCTAATGCTCTAGCTCACTAAATTTAACATGTTTAGAGACTAATACTTTTTAGGATGGATATGAAAAACCTAATAACTAAATAAAGTATTGGTGTAACCTATAAAAATAGCTATAATTGCTATAGGATCCAATTTGTCTCTTCTTTGCTTAGGTATATAAGTAAAGTATATGCAACCAAACGCTTTCAAATGATCAAGAAATAATTTATACAAGAACTAGGATTTAAATAGAATTTGATTTGCAAATGCCTTGTTTGTCAATTTGTTCAACAAATATACAAAGGTGGCTACATTTTCAACCTAAAACTGCTTTAAAAGCTTTTTTTCTGTTAATAGGTATTTAGCTATAGATATGATAGTCTTATTTTTCCTCTTACTCACTCCATTTTATTGGGGTGTATATTGAGAAATGAACTAATGCTGAATTCTAACATTTGTTCAAATTATTTTGAAAGATTATAAGGTATACTCAAAACCATTATTAAACCTTATAGCTTTGATTTTAAAACTTAATTAAATTTTTAATCCAAGTTTTAAATCTTTGAAAAATGGAGGAGACTTCAAATATAGACTTGAAGAATAATACCCAACAGAATCCATTTGGATCATTTATAAAGATGATAAAATATCTGTTACCATTTAAAAACTCAATAATTATAGATCTACAAAGATTTGAGTGAACTAACTAGAGCTTTTTGCTAGCTCTTCAAGGTTGTTTAATAGTAAATAAGAGCTTGGTTTGCTTACTAAGTTGACAAATATCACATATATTAGTAGGTTTGAAAATTTTAGGCATATCCTTGGCAAGACCTTTCTTATGTAAGATTTAAATTTTTACATAATTAAAGTGTCCTAGCCTTTTATGCCATAAGGCTGACTTATCAATTAAGATAGACAATACTTAATAAAGAAAATATTTAAAGTTTAATTGAAAACTTTTGCCTTTTACAAAAACAAAAGTAAGTTTAAAGTCATTCATATCTTGAATTACACACATTTTGTTTTTAAAAATAAGGGAACACTCGTTATCAAGCAACTAGTCAACATTAAGAAAATTTTGACTTATATTAAGTATAAACAAAATATTGGAAATAAGTTTTGTACTTAGATAAATGAAGATAGCAACAATGCCTCTACCTTTGACTTGTAAAAGCCATCTATTCTCAATTTTAACTTTATAAGTATATGAGCCATCTAAAGATTTGAAAATATCAAGGTATGGAAATATATGGTTTATGAAACCACTATCCACAACAAAAAGCTATTCTTCAGATTATTACTTATTATTTACCACCTGTGCTTCAATTTTTATTAGTAGATCATATCATGGTTGACTTTATTTCTTTTTGTAGATTCTCTTTAAGTGGCCATTTTTCTTGTAAAAGTTACCTACTATATCTAACCTTTTCCAATAGAATTTTATTAAATGATTAAATTTATTATAATGTTCACAAGGAGAATATTGCTTCTTTCTTTCTATCTTGCTATCACTTGTCTTTCTTCCTTACTTTGCCCTTTTTTTTTTTTTGTTGATATTTGTGCTTTTTCATAACTTGAAAGGTACTTTCATTAGTTTTTCTACCTTATAAGCCTTCTCTACTCTTAAACATGCAGTGCATTAATCAATTATGCCAATATGATTGTGTATAGGTCTCTTAAGTCCTCTAAGGATGAAATTTTGACTTTAAACCTTTCTGGAATACGCACTAAGACTTTTTGAACCACTAACTCGTCAGAGAAATCCTTATTACGAACCTTTATTTGACTTATAACTTTAAGTAATATGTTACTGTATTGCTTAACAATTTCAAAATCTTTCATTTTTAATAACTCAAATTATCTTTTTAGATTTAAGAGATGCATATTCTTGGTCTTTAAGCTACCCTTAAACTCTTCTTTTAATCTTTCTTAGGCTTTCTTGGTTGTATCGCAAGCAATGATTCTATTAAAAATGATTTTTGCAATAATAAAATAGATATATATCAAGACTTTATACTACTTAAAAACTTGTCTACTATAGTGCTTCATTTGTGCCCTAGTTGGATTAGGAGGAAAAGGATTGAGTTATACTCTATTCTCAATAACTTCCTATAAGATCAAAGGTTTTTGAGTATGCCTTCATGATGACAATCCATTAAGTATAATTATCTCCATTAAATTTTGGTAGAAACAAAGGAGTAAAGCATGATTAAGCCATTCCAAAATATTGGAAGTTTTTTGTGAAAGTTACTCTTAACTATTTCACAACTCACAAGTATGTTTTCTCCTATTTGTTAGCATAATTTATAAGTCATTTGTTGGACTTTACTACTTTGATACCAAATGTTAGTTTAAGAGCTAAACTCACAAATACAACTAGAAAACTTTTTAATTTGATACAACAAATATATGTATAAAGACCATAAATGAAAGAGAGGTATGTAAAAAAGTGGTGTTTTAAATTACATGGTATGCAAGCTTCATTATATGTATATGAAACCTTTTGATTTAATACATCATTGCAAAATGACATCATTTCTAACTCCAATACAAAAATTAAAATTTTATATATAAATTTAAACTAATTTAAATTTGATCCTAAGAAGTACAAAAAGACAAATTGAATAACTTGATTAACAAGTTAATCAAATCATATTTAAACTTTGAACACAACATTTCATAACATCAAAATAAGTTTAGAAAGCTTCTTAAAGAAGTAGGTTAGTCTCTTTCTTCAATTGCAAGTAATTGTCATAACCAACTTTCAAAAATTGGAGGAAACTTACATTAGAGGCTTCAACTTTGGACTTGGTAAACAATACTCTAACACCATAGTGCTTAACTTCATTGAGCTTCAGATTTTATTTTTATTAATTAAAATTAAATCTCTCAGGGCGATTATTTGAGTGATACTAATATTAATTCCATATATACTCCCATTAACTCCAAAAACCTTTATTGGCATCCATGTTATTGTTAGGCCGCCATGTGTTTGGAAGTTTTAGGTCTGATTGGACTATAGAAAGTAAACTTGCGTGATCGGTGCATTGATAGAAAAGTTCACAGAGCCACGGCCCAGAAACTTGAGACAGATATTGTACTAGCTGTTAAAAGCTTTAGTGTCTCTCAAGTCAAAGAAATCAATGTTCCCGAGTTGAAACCAGAAATGTGAGTTGCTTAAATCGACCCAAAAGTTGATTATCTTTTGTCCTTCCACACAAAACATCGACCTTCTTATAATTATGAAGAAGGAAAAAACTCCCTAACTTATCTTAAGAAAAAAAGAAAAACAAAGGATTTGCCAAATGTTACATAGATGCTTCCAAGACATTTGAGAATATATATTCCCGCGTTCATCGATTGACGATATCTCATTCCATTTTAATGGGATTTGCCATAGTCGAAATTCTGTAGAGAATGTCTAGTGGACATGTTCATACCCATACAATATAAGATAGAATAAGAGATGATGGATCAGGGTCATCTAGCAATGGAAGTATACAACCAGCTAGCAATTATTACGTGCAAATGCAATGTATGACAAGTATATATATTTATGTAAGCGTCCCTGATGAAACTTTTTTCATGGTGTTGATGAAACTCGATTGTATTTCTGATAGCCAACAACAGAAAATAGGTTATTATTTTATTTTTTTTTTTGGGTACACTGGAAAGCTAAATAGAACCATTTTTATGGTACAAAATTTGGACCAAATTACTGGTGTGGGGATACATTTAGCTTATTTGCCATCAAGATTTAAGCCAAATGCTATAAACTTGAATGATGGTGAAGCTCTTCGACGAGGAAAGGAAGAGTTCTCTGAGTTGTCCTCCCCTTCTCTGAGGGGTGATGCTAGAATGAAGCCAAATGAAGTTAGCTCTGCCAAATTATTATTATTATTTATTAATATTTTATTATATTTTTAGTTATCTTGGAAGAAAAAATAAAAAAATAAAATTAATCAAGAGAATAAGAAAATAATGATTTTTATGTATTAGAGAATATCATTCTCATAAATAAAAAAAATTATAAACGAGATTTTTTTTTTTTTGACAAAACATTAAAAATGATAATAATTTATTTTCGTTTTTATTTTTATTTTTTAATAAAATTATTCTCAACCAAATACTCTCTTAAAATATATAATATATGATAGAATGTATCGCATTTTAGGTGAAATTACTCTCAACTCAACTAAACCTCCCCCTTAAAATGTTTGATTGAATGGTTCACATCTTAGGTGACATAATATTCATCATACAAAGTGATGTGAAAATCTAATGTTATTATTAGCTAGTTAAACTAGACATTCTACAGGTATTATACGGGGAGGTAAAACTATAATAATCACTGGAGGGGCGACATTTTTTTTTTTTTATGAAATATACATATTGGGTTTATGGTCAAATTCAAAAAAAAAAAAAAAAAACCTTGTAAAGTAAAGAAGTTTTAGGATAATAATAATAATAATAATAATAATAGTAATAAAGCAGAAAAGAGAAAATAGGGTGGGGAGACGTGGAGGCAAAGCAGAGAAGCGCGCCAATATGTGAGCTGCCAACCAGCCTCCCTAATTAAACGCATGGCTCCTTTGCTTCAGAGCGCTCCCCCTCCCATCTCTCTCTCTCTCTTTCTGTCTCTTTCTCGCGCATCGGACCAGCATCGATCTGCAATCTTCTGAGCTGCAGATTGTGATTTGGAACACGACTGTTTATTATTACATTTGTTGGCTAATCTTGAAAGAAGACACCCAGAAAAAAAGGAAAAAAAAAAAAAGCAGCAAGAAGAGGAGGACAAAAAGAAGACGAGGTTGATGAGAGGCGAAAGTAGGAAAAAACAACGAATGCAGCATCTATGAGGACTGGGACACGGGAGTCGCCGCCGCACCACCTGATGCAGTTGTGTTCGGTTGAGTCTCTTCTTGAATTCTCTCAGATGGAATGGCAGATCCTCCTGTTCATTACGGCTATCCTGACCGTGACATTGAGCAGGTCCCTTTGCTTGCTTGCTTGCTTCCTTCCTTCCTTCCTCCGTCATATTTTTAGATCCTGTCATTTGTGATTTGTGTTTTGTACACAAATTGCATCGAAAAAGAAAGAAAAAAAATATATAAAAAACAAAAACAACGTGTATGTATTGTATTTCAAGGATTCAACTGAACTACTTCAGAACAGATGAGGAGGGTGTTATTTTATCCTCACGTCAACCCCATTGTCTTTTTCGATCCCAAATATTTGACTCGTGAATGGGAGTTTTCACGAAAAAGAAAAAGAAATTAATATAAAAATGAAAAATTTAGAGTTTTGAGAAAAAGGGGTTCCCTTTTCACACACACACACACATCCAATGTAGGGAGGGTCCGGGGAAGGGTTGATACGAGGATGGTGAACATGCGTTCCATGATAGGGTAATAACAAATTAGAAATTGAGTCCCAGTTGAGGTTGATTGCCGGGCAGCTAATCTGTCTAAACTCTTTTTTTTTTTTTTACTTGGTTATTCAATGGGGTTTTGGAGTAGTTTTTTCATTAAAGTTTCATGGATTCTACTTTTGTTTAATTTTTTTTTTTTATTTTGCTTTCCCCCCCTGTTTCTGAAGGCACTTGTTGCATTAAAAAAAGGCACCCAGTTAATCAAGTATAGCCGGAAAGGGAAACCCAAGTTTCGTGCATTCAGACTTTCTCCAGTGAGTTATTTGGCAATTTGTTTCTGGCACATTGCTATTTGATTATTTAGCCGATATGTTTCTGTAGTTCTGTTGACATGATACCGCTGTACCTATGCAACTCTCTACCTACAGTGCCTCCATGATTTGACTGTAGACTTTTATTTTGGTAAGCCATTTGCTTCCCATTTAAAAATAATAATAATAATAATAATAATAAACCAGAAGCACATGCACAAACTGCCTGCACTTGTTGATGAATCAAGTATGACAGATTGCTACATCAGATTGGTCTCTTTAACAATAAAGACAGAGTATCACACAGCTCTCAGTCCAAAGTCAATGGTTTGCTTTCTTTCCCGGCGGGGATCTTTGTGTTATAATTGGCTTCCGCGGAGGCAATCATTTACTTACTACTGACTGCTATCAACTATGGTTATGCTGTGGAAGTCTAACATCCTTTTGTTTCTTTCATTATCGTACGTGTAACTCGACTGGACTAATTAATCTATTTTCTGGCGGACTTTTACTCTACAAATTGCTGTCTTTTCTGTCAAATATAAATGATTTCAGTTCTAGTGGTAATAACAGGATGAAACAACATTGATCTGGCTATCACATGGACAAGAAAAGAATCTGAAATTATCTTCCGTCACACGGATCATCCCTGGACAGAGAACTGTGAGTGTTACTGCACTGCTTGTCAGCTATTCGACTTTCTGCAGCGTAGTTCGGTTAATCTCGGCATGTTTATGCTAAGAATAGGAATTACTTTCTCTCTAGTGTTTAGCATCAGAGATTGTTTGCACATTTTCACAGGCTGTGTTTAGAAGATATTTGCGCCCTGAAAAGGATTACTTGTCATTTTCACTTCTATACAACAACAGTGAAAGAACCCTCGATCTGGTTAGCTCCAGTATACATTTTAATATAACTTGATAAATGTTCGTTTGACATTGATTTTGATGACAAGATCAGATTCAGCAACTACCTTCTGTTTTTCCGATTCATAGATCTGCAAAGATAAAGTTGAGGCAGAGGTTTGGCTTGCAGGACTAAAGGCATTGATCGGCAGAAATCGTACTAGGCGTACGAGGAGTGACCTTTCAGATGTGAGTTTTCACCTCAGAAGAAAACCGTTATTAAGTTGCTTGAGTTTGGAGATCTTTGCATGAGAAGCATAAGTCAATTACTAATTATATCGCGTGTGTCTAGTATGGCTTGCTGTAATGGTAAGTGTTACTCCATTGTGACCCGGAGGTCGTGGTGTTAAAAAAATAAGGGTAAGGATGCGTACATCTGACCCTTATTGGGAGCAAACGAGGCTTTAAGAGAATTTTCTTTTTCAAAATTCAATCACCATTAGCAATAATCCCAGAAAAAAAAAAGAAAAAGAAGTAAAAAAAAAAAAATTCTATTGCAACTGGTGAAACTGTCTTCTTCTTTTGATGGCAGAAGATCTTAACAGAACCTTTAGAATATAAGAAAAAAGGGGAACAAGATAAAATAAAATAATCACTGCTTGCAGGCTGGGTTTAAAGGCTTCATTCCATTCATACATAATATTGTCTGGTATGATCAATCTTAGTTCTTCTGCAGAACATCAAAATATACCAGCCAATACACCATTGCCCCCATAAATTATAATCGTTGTTGCCTCAGTCTTGTGAACAGCCTGCGTGTGAAGAATCTGGATATTGATATCCTAAGTTTGTTATTTATGGGTCTTTTGTTCAGATAACAGAGGGTGGGGATTTTCTGCAAAATGGTAGACCGTTTGGTGCAACTCTAGAGCTCACTCCCAGCATTCCCCGTAGCAGGGTGTCTATTGATTTAGGCGCTCGCAATACTCCTTTATATGTGGCAAGCTCAGATGTGGCCTCAGATATGCAACTAAGAGCAAGTACTGGAGATGGTTTCCGAATTAGTGTTTCAAGCACTCCTAGCTGTTCCAGTGGTGGATCTGGCCCTGATGATATAGAATCGCTAGGTGATGTATATGTGTGGGGAGAAATTTGGACCGATGGTGTCTCCCCTGATGGGTCTGTGAGCTCAGTTCCTACAAAAAATGATGTGCTGACTCCTAAGCCCTTAGAATCAGACGTAGTTCTTGATGTTCATCAGATTGCATGTGGTGTACGTCATATTGCTCTTGTAACAAGGCAAGGTGAGGTTTTCACCTGGGGAGAGGAATCTGGTGGGAGACTTGGTCATGGTATTGAAAAGGAATACAGTCGCCCCAAGCTTGTTGAGTTCCTGGCAGTTTCCAACGTTGATTTTATCGCATGTGGTGAGCATCATACAAGTGCTGTATCTACATCTGGTGACTTATTTACCTGGGGTGATGGTGTCCATAATGCTGGACTTCTTGGTCATGGAACCAATGCCAGCCACTGGATACCAAAAAGAGTTTCCGGTCCTTTGGAGGGGCTTCAGGTCTTATCCATTGCTTGTGGAAGCTGGCATTCAGCATTGGCAACTACAAACGGAAAATTGTTTACATTTGGCGACGGAACATTCGGTGTTCTGGGCCATGGAAATCGAGAAAGCATTTCTTATCCAAAAGAAGTTCAATTATTGAATGGACTCAAGACAATTAAAGTTGCATGCGGTGTGTGGCATACAGCAGCCATAGTGGAGGTTATGAATCAATCCGGTCCAGTTGTTTCATCTAGAAAGTTGTTCACCTGGGGTGATGGTGACAAATACCGTCTAGGGCATGGCAACAAAGACACTTATCTGCTACCCACCTGTGTCTCTTCCCTCATTGACTACAACTTCCACCAAATAGCATGTGGACGTACCATGACTGTCGGCCTTACTACCTCTGGTCATGTTTTTACCATGGGTGGTACAGCATATGGTCAGCTAGGCAACCCAAGCTCTGAAGGAAAATGTCCTTGCTTGGTACAAGATAAATTGATAGGTGAATTTGTTGAAGAAATTTCTTGTGGGGCATATCATGTTGTTGTCTTGACATCAAGAAGTGAAGTATTCACTTGGGGTAGAGGTTCCCATGGACAGTTGGGGCACGGTGACATTGAAGATCGAAGAACTCCAACTTTGGTTGAAGCACTGAAAGATAGGCATGTTAAGAACATATCATGTGGCTCAAATTTTACATCTAGTATATGCATCCACAAGTGGGTATCCGGAGCAGACCAATCAGTTTGCTCTGGTTGCCGGCAAGCATTTGGCTTCACCAGAAAGAGGCACAACTGCTATAATTGTGGGCTGGTACATTGCCATGCTTGCAGCTCCAAGAAGGCATTGAGAGCAGCACTGGCTCCAACTCCAGACAAACCGCATCGTGTGTGTGATGCTTGCTATGCAAAGCTTAAAGCTGCTGAGGCTGGCAATCATGCTACCATGAACAGGAAAATCACTGCAGCGCGCCATTCAGTTGATGCCAGGGATAGAATGGACAGGGGAGAGGTCAGGTCTTCAAGAACTTTACTGTCTCCCACAACAGAGCCTATAAAATACCTTGAGATCAGGTCAGGGAAGGTTGGGACGAGATCGGAGGCAGCTTCCATAGTACGAGCTTCCCAGGTTCCAGCATTTCAGCAACTGAAGGATATTGCATTTCCAAGTTCACTGAGTGCTCTTCAAAGTGCATGGAAGCCTGCACCTTCAACAGTGCCTCAGCTTGCATTCAACCCTCTGCAGCCTGCAGTCAACACAAGGCCCGGTTCACCATACTCGAGGAGACCGAGCCCTCCACGCTCTGTCACACCTGGATTTTCTAGGAGTGTCATTGATAGCCTCAAGAAGACAAATGAGATTTTGAAGCAAGACATGACAAAATTGCAAAATGAAGTACTGAGTTACATTATCTTTGGGATTTTTGAGGACATTTACTGTTGCATAGCAAAAATAAAACTAGCCTACTAAAATTAACTGCTTTCTTTTCATTTCTTCCCTTTTCAACTTCAGGTTAAAACTTTGAGGCACAAGTGTGATGTCCAAAACATAGAGATTCAGAAGCTACAAAAACATGCTAAAGAAACTGCTTTACAGGTTGTAGTAGAATCTTCCAAGTCTAAACTAGCCGAGGATGTTATAAAGTCCTTCAAAACACAGGTACATTTGATGAACATGATATCTGACTTCATTTTTGTAACTAATGGTTCTTTGGACCATAACCACTCTTTGCACAGTAGAAAATAATGAAGCTGTTGCACTCTCAATCCTAGCATGAAACCTCACAAGACCCCCTCAAGGGGGATCGACTATGATTATGCTCCAAAGAGAAATGACTACCAGAGGATCGGCATAGGAAAGTTGTTGTATTCTTTGCCATGGCCATGTATATTACACAATGCGTAAACAAATACTTAAACAAGATTGACAACATACTCCTCATGCAGTAAAGCACAGAACATTCTTACATCAGTGGGTGCACGTAATAATCGTACAGGCATAGTGTTATGTTTTAGGCAGCCAATAAAAGTTCATGTCTGCGTAGCTAAGACTGGCCTGTATATCCCTTTTGCAATGGTGAGGGCACAGTGCTATCTATTTATTCACCATTATTTTATTTCATTTTATTTTATTTGGCTAAACTTGTGTGGAATGAATCTTCTATGCTGAATGGAAACCTAAAACTTTCAGTCCTTCCTCACTCATTCTACGATTGAAAAATTTTGCTAAATAAGCAATGTTCTTGTTGGCTTGTTTTGTCATTCAGTTGAAGGAAATGGCAGAGCACTTACCTCCAGTTGTTCGTGAAAGTGAAACTTTTAAAGCCATGAATGGTCAGGTCGAAGACTTTCTAAACATGGATGACACATCTGAAAGTTCTTCTTTCTCAGCAAGCCTAGAGCCCAGACAACAATTTGCATCTGATGCAACTTCCTCCCTTGGTGAATCACCTAACATGGAAGGTCAAAGGTTAGAAGACAGAGCAGAACTTAAAGGAGATCCCAACTTTTCTCTTGACGATGGAAATATTATTCGGGAAGGGAATAGACCATCAGTTTCCAGCAAAACAGACGCTGCTCCTCAACAAAGCACAGTGAACGAGTCCAAAATGCATTTGGAGTCAACCCCGAGAAATGAAGAAAAAAAAGAAGCTATTGAACAATTTGAACCTGGAGTTTATGTAACTTACATCCAACGTTCCAATGGTGCCAAGATCTTCAAGCGTGTCAGATTCAGGTAATGGAGAAGGTTCATAGAATCATATAGATCTTTTCTAGTCAGTACGACAGAACCCAACCTCCTTCCCTCCCCCACCCCCAACCGAACAAAAATGAAACATCAGCATTTTTAGCAGATTACTTTATTCAGTGACAAACAAGCTTGCATGGATTTCGGATTACAGCCCACGTGTAGCTCCAGTATAGGGGAAATCAGTACCACTCCGTCACATTAGTGCACGTTCTTTTTGTCACTAACAGGCTCCAACTTCCCAACCTTACACCTTTCTGTAATGGTTTGCAGTAAAAGAAGGTTTCAGGAGCAGCAGGCAGAGGAATGGTGGAAAGAAAACAAAGATAGGGTCCTTAAGAGGTACAGTGCAGCATATGTAGGCACCACTCCGGCTGGATCACTATCTGCTCAGGCTGTATCATCCCCTACTCCGGCTGGACCATCTTCTACTCCGGCATCTGCTGAGGAGACAAGTGAGGCAGAACAATCTGAAACACAGTAGACCAAATTAGTTTATTTGCCACATGAAGTTAGAAAAGCTGGCTGTAGAATCAAGAAGCTGCTCTCCAACCGCAGCGTCGACACTCTAGTGCTACTAGCCGTTTATGTACTTGGGTTTCTGGAGATCCGAGGTGAGCATCTATTGTTTGGCTTTTGAGAAAAATGTTTTGATGAGTCGTGGTAGGTGTACAGTAGATGAACTGGCTAGGATTATGACAACTTCTCAGCTGTAAAGCTGTGTTTCCGAGTATTGATTGAGCATCTTCCGCTTGAAGTAGGAAGTGTTGTATCATTTCCTAAGACGTGGTGTCAAATCAAAATTTGTCTGTACGGGGCTGCCTTTTTATTTCTATAAGAAGAACAAAGGGGGGCTCATTGTCATTGCTGGTCTTCAGCCTCTTCCTTTGAATCCAAGGCATCCTGATAATTCAAATTCTGCATTTGTGGGAGATTTTGGTCACTAACAAAAGAGATGGTAGCAATCCCCTCCAATCTTACTGTAACTAGGACTATATTATGATCTGTGTTTTGTGTTTGTTTAGTGACCTCAGCTCAGCTCTGCGATTAAAGGCAGGTGGAATTGTCCAATGCCATAAATTATTAGTCCTTCAACTTAATTAAGAACATACACTTCATTTACAAAACGCTGAACTGAACCGGGTCTTGGCAAAGCCTGGGCTGGTTGGAAATTTAGGCAGTCCATAAATTATTATTACTATTCTTATTATGTTAAACTTCTAATACATAGCTAATTTAATTGGAGTTCATTGGCCGCAAATAGTTATAACAAACAAGAAAGTGCAAAGCACCCAAATTTCCCCCACATTGAATCCTTCAACCCCAGGACAATTTCTTGTGGTGGCCATTTGGACAAGTCAACGTGCTTACCATTAAAATGGTTGACTCAAAGGTCTCTTATCATTTTACTTCCAATTAACAAAAAAATTGGTGTACCTTTAATCATGAGAGCAAAAGAATCAACAGTGTGCATAACATTTATGATGTTTTATAAAAATGATTGATGACTATTGATGAACATAGCTAATGACCATATCTATATATTGAAGTTCAATTTTACATGGGCTAGCTTTGGTGTACGTGGGTTACAATGATTTTTTTTTCTAGTAAAATAAATTTCATATTTACAAATAATCTTCAAAACAAACGAAAAAATTACTCAGTAACTAGCTTGCTTACCCGTGCTTTGAGCACAATTGTTTGGGATATTTATATTATTTTTTAAATTCATAAAATTATCCTAAAAATTGAAGTATGAAGAAATTTTCATTATCCATGAAAAATAATCATTGAAAAATATTACTTTATACTTTATCTCATTCATGATATATGGAAAACTCATGAAATAAACAATGGCCATATCTTATTCATGATATAAGTTAGGCTACTTTGTGGACAAAATAATCGGACAAGATATGAAGAAAACAGAGGGAATGCATAAGTTCCGCAAGGAAACCGAGATTTAGAGTTTTAGTTGACATTGGATCCCTGGTATTCCCCTGAACTTATATATATAATCATGGTTCCTTAACCCAGTTGTGCTTCTTTCTTTTGTTTTGTTGATTATGCAAGTAATTAACTAGAAAGTGACTATGAGAGGCTCCTCATCACCCCACGTACTAATTGTCTATTGTTTTGTATGTTCTCTTATGTTTAATATCTTTCCAGATGAGATGCTTGACGGTTTGATGAAAAGAACGACATTGACATGAAGGATGTTACGAAAGTAGCCAAAGCTTCGAAAGAAGTCAAGAAAGTTAAGTTTGGATCTGACATTGAATTGTTAGCAGCAAAGTATGATGATTAAATCTGCCCATCTTTGAGGAGTAATCCTTTTAATTAATCTCTGCTAAAATACATGTGACAACGAGTTTTTCTATAAACCTCATTTATGGTTAACTCCTCATTCCACAATTCAACCGGATCAAAAAAAAAAAAAAAAACAAGAGCTTTTATATTGTCTAAGGTAATACAAAAAACCGTTGCTAGAAAATAACAATCAAATGGTGGATTGGCTTGAAATAGAAGCATACTTATAGATTGATCATCCAATGATAAATTTAAACTCAACCACGGTTCCAATTTTTAAGTTTTTCATCGTGCAAGTAGTTAATTACATCAACATATAATTAAATAATTTTAAACCTTAGAACCTTATTAACAATAAAATTAATATCAAATTTTAAAAGATCCGCGCATAGTACATAGAATGGTTTTATAAAACCATTATAAATACATATATAATGGCTATATATATATATATATATATATAGAGAGAGAGAGAGAGAGAGAGAGAGAGAGAGAGCTTGCTCCTTGCATGCATGCATGCATTGATAACCTAAGTAGATCAAGATCCGTAAACTAGGTTTATGACAAAACTGTTTGACTGGTTTGGACTTGGGGTGCAGACTCGACGTGCTTTTTGGGTTGGAGGGATGAGGATAAAATATATATGCAGAGAGTCAACAGTGAAAACGATAACTCGGAGATTTGATGGCAAAAGATTGTTTTGCGAGTTGCGTCCCTTGGCTTGTGTCTGGCCGGGGAGTGGGGTGGCGCGGGGGTTACTAAAAATAAACAAGTTCCGTTTCCTTCCACCCATTTTCCTATTGATAGGAATTCTTTTTGGGCGGTGTACTTACCCTGAAACTGCGCTCAGCCACTTCTCGACGTTCATTTTCATTCCATCAATGCCAAACCACCTTAATTTAGTTTGAGCCACAAAGACTATAAAAAGCCAAGAAATGGGAGATTATGTTCTCCGTGAACAGAGACTTCATAAACAGAGACAAGTCTCTGTTCATTGTCCAAAAAAAAAAGAGAGAAAAAGATAAAAGCAGAAAATTAAAGGCCAAAATAAACAAAAGGAAAAAGGAAAAGAAAGAGAAAAAATGTTGGGGAAAATTGTTGCATCCGCGGTCTCCCTCATTCTTGTTGTGGGAGTTGTGATCGGGGTGGTGGCCGTGGTTAACCACCAATCATCATCAAATGCAAAGACAGACAACTTGTCGCCTCAGATGAAGATGGCCACCCAAATGTGCGAGGCAGCAAGTTACAAGGATGCTTGCACCAAGACGCTCGGAGCCGTGAACAGCACCGATCCCAAGGAATTCGTAAAGGCAGCCATCTTGGCCACCTCGGACGCTGTGAAGAAGTCTTTCAATTTCTCTAATGATCTTATCGTTAAGGCCGGCGGCGAGACCCACGGCAAAAGGGCCGTCGATGATTGCAAGGAGTTGTTGGACTACGCCGTCCAGGAGCTCCAGGCATCATTCTCCACCGTGGGTGACAGCAGCATGCACACCATGAGCAACCGCGTTGCTGAGCTGCAGAGCTGGCTGAGCGCTGTCCTTGCTTACCAAGAAACATGCGTCGATGGTTTCCCTGACAACAGCACCGTCAAGCCAATCATCGAGCAGGGCATGGTCGATGCCAGCCATCTCACAGACAACGTTTTGGCTATCCTCTCGAGCTTGGCCAAAGTCCTCAAATCCTTTGACCTCAAGATCAACATTCCTGACGTAACCCATCGCCGCCTTCTTTCCAGCGATGGATACCCCACCTGGATGTCTGCTGCTGACCGCAAGCTTCTGGCCTCAGGCAACAACGCTGGCCTTAGACCAAATGCTGTGGTGGCTAAGGATGGCAGCGGCCAATTCAAGACTATCAGCGCTGCCCTCGCTGCTTACCCTCCTAAATCCAAGGGCCGATACGTTATTTACGTTAAGGCTGGAATCTACAAGGAGGATGTCACCGTGAGCAAGAATCAGCCCAACGTGTTCATGTATGGTGATGGACCCAGAAAGACCATTGTGACCGGAGACAAGAGCTTTGCCAAGAGCGGTTTGGGAACCTGGAAGACCGCCACAGTCGGTAATTAACTTTAGAACAATATCCATATATATCTATATATATATATAACTTTAAAAGAACTTCCGTCAAGATTGATCGATTTCTAATGGATATAATTAATTTGCTTATTACTTATTTATTGTGTGTGTGTGTGTACACAGTGGTTGAGGGTGACGGGTTCGTCGCAAAGTCGATGGGATTCCAGAACACGGCTGGTCCCGAAGGCCACCAAGCTGTTGCACTCCGCGTTGCTTCAGATATGGCAGTATTCCACAACTGCAGGATGGATGGTTACCAAGACACCTTGTTGTACCAAGCCAAACGCCAGTTCTACCGCAACTGCGTTATCTCTGGCACCATCGATTTCATCTTCGGATACGGTGCTGCAGTGATCCAGAACTCCCTGATCATCGTCAGGAAGCCAATGGCAAACCAACAGAACAGCGTGACCGCCGATGGGAGGAAGGAGGCCCACGCAGCCACCGGGGTTGTCATCCACAACTGCAGAATCGTCCCAGAGGCCAATCTGATGGCTGAGAGGTTGACGGTCAAGACCTACTTGGGGAGGCCATGGAAGCCATTCTCGAGGACCGTAGTGATGGAATCACAGCTGGGAGACCTCATTCAGCCAGATGGGTGGATGCCATGGACAGGAACAATGCATCTCGACACCTTGTACTACGCAGAGTACGCCAACCAAGGACCCGGCGCCCCCACAAACAGGAGGGTTAAGTGGAAGACCGTACATGTCCTCAACAGGGCCCAGGCTCTTCAGTTCACTCCTGGGGCATTCCTTCAGGGCGGTTCATGGATCAGTGCCGCTGGAGTCCCTGTCATGCTTGGCCTTAGACACTGAAGCCTAGCCTCGACTTTGATTGATATGCAATTGCTCGAAGCATTAGACTAATTGCAAAAAATTTACTTTTCAAACTTTCTTTGTATTAATTTAAATGGTCAAATCGATTTGGTTTCAATGGGGAAGGCTTGTGTTATGTATGATATGTAACTTTTTCATTTTGCTATCAATTTTGTTTGTACACTTTCTAAACTGCTTTATATAACACACTAATAAACTGTTAGGACCTAGCTCCCACCTCTCATTAATAACATGCGATTAATTCATTTTGATGAGTTAGTTATGAACACTTGATTCAAAATGGATGGTTCGTATGTTATTTACAGGAGAGAGGGAGAGTGCCATCCAAAATAATTCTATATTAGTGAAATTTTAGATGCTCACTTAAAAAACTATTAATGAGTAAAACTGAACAATATTAAAATTTTTGTTTTTCGTGCATTGGAAACAAGAAAAATATTGCTTCAATTCAATTGTTCATGGTTGCATGCACCTAGTTTTTGTATACAAAGACTCTCACGAGCCTTGAAATGATCAGATATGATATCGGACTTGTTTTTTCGCTTAGAAAAAAATATTAATAACAATAATAAATATTAGACTCGCTTTGTAAAAGATACGGGGAAAATTCTTGGCAATTCTATGTATATAGTACCAAAGGGATGACGATAAAATTATTGGATTGCATTAGAAAATCCAAAAAAAAAAATAGGAGCAATAGAGGCTCTTTTCCTTTCCTCTGAATTTACAACTCTCTTTACTGAGCAAGGCTCCAAGCATTTCCCTTCTCTACTTTCATATTTCATTCTGTCATTTGTTTAAGAGCTTTAAACTAAACTAAGCTCCATTTTAGATAGGGTTTGGGTCTTACTTAAGATGGGTCGAGGCACGTCTAACGGTTGATGTCTGCTCAATTCCATCCGAGAGTTTAATCTATTTGCTCTGCACTTTTCCTTAGAAAAGGAAAGGGGCTTCGACTTAGACTCCTCTTTCTATCGTGCATGACACGAACCCATAGTACAAAAATGGGTACTCATAAGAAAATCAAAGCACGAGTACGACACGAACAAGACTATAGAATTTAAATTAGATATATTTCATATATGTGTGTGTGTGTGTGTGTGTGTGTGTGTTCAATTTAAATCTTTTAAATAAATTTAGTATTTTCTGATCATATAATTTAGAAGAATTGTTAAATGGTTTAATGGAGTAGTTGGTATTTTGTTAATAGTTTTAAATGAATATATTAGGTGTATATGTGATATGATATTTAATAAATTATAAATTAAATATCTAATATAATTATTAGAATACAAGAAATTTAATAATTATTATTTTTAACTAATGGAATAAAAATTAACTGTACAATTAAAGCTGAGTACATATAGCAAGATGAACAATTTGGATCCAGAAGTCCATTAGTGAACCTGATTCGGTTCATAGCATCATTGAGTTGAATTCGTTAAACTGTGACAATAACAGAGCTATTGTGCAAGAAGAGAAACTGAGGTCTCATTTGTCATCAAAACATGTACTCAGATAATTCCTTCTCTTCACAGAAATTGTTGTGAGAAAAAAATATAAATATAAAGTGAGTGTAAATTGAAAAAAATCTGCCATAACCTCTTACTGAGCTTTTGTCCTAAAAGAAAACAAATTGAGAAAGAAATTGTCAACACACAAACGTGACGTGCAAGTAGATTCCTGTTTGCAGCAAACAAAAGTGCTAGTACTGGAATTAAAAGCAGCAAACAAACGTACTAGTACTTGAATTAAAAGCAGCAAACAAACGTGCTCAAGGTCCATTTATTACCGTTTGCTGCTCATGAAATGAAAGTGCAAGTAAATTAATAATATCAGCCCTGAAAGGTTGCAATCTCAATGCCCTTGCCAAGGGAATTCACAGGTGCGTCGTATCTGCTGAAAAGTCTGTAGGAGGATACGAGCGAGAGAACCACATAGCAAGCTACCCCAAGGAATGTTATGACAACAGAGGTTGTGGCCTTGTGACAGAATCGACCGAATGACCCACAAGCTGCACTCCAGGTGATGGCCGGGTCTCCCTTGTTTGCTAGGAATAGCACCTCCAGCGACACGGTTCCGGCAGCCAGAATTGCGTATGTCAATACCTAGAAACATGAATATGGCGCCATAGAAGACTGGTCCTTATTTCCGATCAACTAGTTAAAAAAAAAAAAAAAATTGCAAGAATTGGACACAATCTGATCTGATTTGATGGGAACTTGCACACAGTTAATAAATATATAGCACTAGATGGCTATGCATGCTCGAACGGCATCATTTTCAAAGCTAACTAACATAAGAGTCGTTTTCATATGGAACATAGAGGTCGTAACATAGCTGAGAAACCTGGTCCAGGCAGAAAAAGGTCCAGGCCCCAGAAATGGTGAAGGGTCGGGGCATGGCTACGAGGATTGCTGAAACAAGAGAATAGCCAGCACAAATCCCATTAGCATGGACCAGATACCTGCATAAAACCAATTGCCTGTTTAATTTCTAATAATTATGTAGATAGACCTGTCCTCTTGGATGCTTTTTGAGGCAAATTATGGTGCCTTTATTTCAGTGATAAACCACTTAGACGGCTTTGAATGTGAATTTATAAATTTGAGTACAGAAGAGAGAATAGATAAACAATTTGGACATCTAGCTATTAACTAGCTTGCACTGAGTTACCTGCCTGACATTTACGCAAAATCACTTGAATTGTTACTCAGAATTCGATGATCCCCTTTCTTCAAATTATCATAAAATTTTGGAATTCAAGTCACCCAAAAAATAAACGATCCGAAGCTAAGTGACCCACTTGATAAGTCGCCACTTATCGGTCTATATCTCCTTCGATCCGTAATTTTTTATCATCGTAGTCAAACGTAACTTAAAGATAGGAATACAAAAGGAGAGAATCAACTAACAAGGAGTTAATATAATCCCTGAATAATCGTAAATTTACAAATATACTAAATATAGAAGGTGAGTTATGAAGTACCTGAAGGCTCCAAGATCAGAGTAAGAGAGAGAGCCAAAATCATTGGTCTGAGAGTTCGTAAGCATGAGGACCAGGGCCGAGATGCACAAAGCCATCGGCACAAGACGCAGCAGAGCCTCGGCTCTGCGCACGCTGCTACTCTTCACATCCTCGTTTGATCCACTTCCTGATGAACCCATCAACGCCGTCGGAGAAGGAGCGCTGGCCCCGGTGCCACCAAATTTTCCACTCGAATCCCTCGTCTCCATCATCATTGCCTTCCTTCTCTTCCCTTTTGATAGTATTATAATATTCTATGTGTGCGTATGCAAAGTTCATATTGGTTATATAACTAACCATAGGAATCTGGAAGGAGAAGAAGGGGGCGAGCCAATAATATTAATGAACAGTAGGTGAGGGTTGGTGGCGAGCACTTAATGCCATCATGGCAGTTCAGAGGCACATAAGTGCATGGATAAGCCCCCCTCCCTCGCTCTCGCTCTCGCTCTATGCTTTGCCCGTCTCAGTCTTTCCCTGGCCCGACCCCGCGCATCGACAATTCGGGCACGGTCCTTGTCCAATTTAGGGGCTTACGACGATATGGGGGGGAGAAAAAACGTACGTGGAGACGTCTCCGAAACAACGTGTCCTTTCCAAGCAAATTATAAATAATTTCAGTCTTTTAACTCTTTATAACTGAAGTGCGATTTATTTAATTTGAGAATATCGAGACCTACAAAGCAAACAGGTAATTATTTTTTCTTCTCAGATATTATTTGGGTAATATTAAGTTCGGCAAAACCAATTCTATATTTCAATGAATACACGAAAAATAAATAAATAAATAAATAAATATATACATGCTAGTTAGAGAAGCGTTCAATTCAACAGGTTGCAGCCGCCAACTCTTAATTACTGAATAAATAGATAGGTTATAGCGTGCGTCGGGCCAATGCGAATGCCGAATGAATAAGAAAAGAGGCATCGCTTTAATGTTCCACCAGCGCCAGCAGGCAGGCAGGCAGGCAGGCAGGCAGGCAGCAACGCCAGGCTCTCTTTCCTGCCTTGCCTCACTACCAGCTCATGAGAGAGATCCTAATAATGGCTTTGGGGGCATTTTTGTGCCCCACCACCACCGGCTTCCCTGTGTGACATCTCTCTCTTCCATAACCCCCTGGGTCAGCTCCAACTTGTCTACTGATACATGTGGCCATGCTTTGAACGCGTTAGCTGATTTCAATTGCTAGGATATCAGGCCACACTGGTTGCAACGACAACGACAGGAGCAGCAGCTAATCTATTAAAAAAATGAGCACACCTAGGAGGACTTGTGCTGCAGATATAACCACCACCACCACCACCACCCCCCCCCCCGGGGGGAAGAAAGATGCTCTTTCAAGTAAGCCTGGTTTTTAGCTCGTATGCTAAACAGCTAAAATCATAACTTGATCCTTGAGCTTTGATCCAAAAATTCACACAGAATATTTTGAAAAGAACGCACGTCTAATGGAATTACCATTTCCACTAAGAGGTAATGAAAAGAGTGAAAACAATTTTTGAAAATTCAACAAAAGAGATGGAGGCAATCAATTTCACATTTTACAAATCATAACGAGCCTTACAAATAATAGAAACATATGATTCTTACCAAAATATTACAAATTTCGATACTCAAATTTAAATTATAATTTAATGTATTATGTTGATTCTTATTGAAGTACTCCACAAATTTATAAAATTCAATTTTTCTTTTAAAATTCACAATAAATTACGCAAATATCAAAAAATGAGATTTTATGTCAAACTTCTTCCAATATTTTATTTATTAAATTCTACAAATTTTGAAATTATACTTTATTAAATTACAATATTTATTGTACATCATAGTAGAAAACAATTCAACATTTGAAATTCGTAATAAATAGATAAAATATAAAAAAAATGTGATTATTGCTTAGTGCATTAGAATAGCTTTTACTCAAAAATCATAAGATTTTCTTAAAGTCAATTTTACTTTCGGGAAGTTCATAACGAATTTTTAAAATATCAAAAAAAAAAGGTTATTTTTCATCGAAGTATTTCTTATTTTTTGATTTATTAGATTGTAGATTATACTTAAGTACTTAAAGATATTATAATGTATTTTTAAAAATTTTCCAGTCAAAAACTCATCATAAATTGTACAAATTCAGTAAAAATATAATGTTTTTACTAGCATTTTTCTAACTGTATAATCTATTAGATTTCTTCATTTTTAATTATTTGAATAAAAAAGGTTACAATGAAATGGACATTAATAATTCCAAAGAGTCAAGAATTTTCAAATATGAATTTATATTTCAAAAGTTTCATAATATTCCATTCAAAAATAAATTGCAATTACTTAAGAAAGCAGTGAAAAGTAATTTTGATTCTCCAGGAAAGGAAATTAAAACTCAATTCTGGTTCTAAAGGAGCTACTTTTACAATAATAATTAACTTTTTATATATTCTCTTAAAGATTAGTAGATAGCTAGGTATTTTGATTCTCAAGTTTCTGATACATAATATGGACACAAAAATAAAAGAGATAAAAATAAAATTAAATTTCAAAACCCACTTATCAAAGCAACCAATCTGATTCTGTTTAATATTTTCTTATTGCTACGTTCATATGTTTGTCTAGTTCCTTTGTCCACTAAACATTTTCCTTAATTCTTATTAAATCTACATAATTTTATACAAAGTGTCAATTGTATCATATTACTATATTTTGAAAATTGTAGGAATTCAATGAAGTTCAAATCATTCGAATCCAATAGGACTATAGGCAGGATGTGATCTATTGTTGGGAGAATTTTGTTACAAATTTTTTTCATCAATTAAATTCTTAACCTTAGAAACCAAAAGGAAAAATATATATATTATCAAATTAAAAACAAAAAAAAAAATTGTTATTTATTTTAATGTCGTTGATTTTATTTATGTTGTAATATTGGCTTAATTTTATATTTTTTATTAGATTATTATGATTTGAAATATTTGATATTAACTTAATAATTAATTTTTAATTATTTTAGTATTATTTATAAAAAGACTATAATTTAAAAAAAAAATTTAAATTTTTTTATTATTTTATTTGTAAAAAATATATTTTTAAATATATTTTTTTAAAATAAATTATTTTCAAATTTAGACACACGCATTTATATTTTATATACGCATTAAATGTATTATATATATATAGAGTTTAATAATTTTAATAAAATGATTAATATAAATCCAAGTAAATATTTTTATTCAAAAATATATTATTGTTTGATTGTGTTATTCACAAAAATAAATACACAATATAGACATTCACTTACTTATAAGTGTAATTGAATATTTGATTAGGTCTAATTTTTGTTGTCAAAATTATAAAATAAAATAAAATAAAAAAAACAACAATTCATACGTGTCATGGGCGTATCCACGGTGTGGGAAAAGCATGTTGGGGATGTATTTGATTTTTATTTTCTTTTTCTTTTAATTTTGTTTCGGCGGAATCGCCGAAAACGTGTCTGACACAGCATGGGCTCCTCCGTGCAGCGTCTGCGCGCGGAAGTAGTTGCCGTTGCTCGTTAGTGAAAGTGGAAGTAATTGGAGATCCGGCTCAGTTCGCGAAGTATATTTTAATGGGTAAAAATATAAATTTTTGTTATATAAATTTTAGATTTTAATTTTTAAAAAAAATATAAAATTATATTTATTATATAATTTAGACTTAATAAAAAATAATAATAATAATAAGGTTCAGCCCAATAAAAAGGTAGAAATGAACAAAAGAAACTCGTGGGATAAGGCCTCCTGACAACCCAAACCTTTAAGTGATTTTTACAATTGAGTTATAAATTATTTCAAAATTTTCAATTATTTATAAATTTTTAATTTTTATAACTTACGAGTCTTTTATAAATAGAAATTGATCATATTATTATATAAAATTAATAAAAATTATTTAAAATAGATCTTAGAAATATTTAAAATTGTTAAGTGATTTAAATTTTTAAATTTTTTTCATATTAAAAAACAAAATTTCTACATTATTTCACTTTTTTCAAATTTATGGTAAAAAAGTTTTTTGACTTTTACCTTTTATACGTGAGGGGAAGGAGGAAAATTTAATAAAATATGTACGTATATATATATATATATATATATATCTATATTTTTATAGTATAGTTTGAAAAAACATTTATTAAATTAAATTACGTATCTAATAATTGACTAATTTTTGTATAAAAAAGATCTCATATAAAATAAAATTTAAAAGTTTAAAATTTGTTTGAAAACTTCAATTACAAAATTTTTTTAAACATTTATGACTTATAGAGAACTTATTCCAAAGGCTCGAGGTGGAGCCCAAAAATAAACTATGCTAAATTGTATGGCCCTCCACAACGAGCCAAATGGCCAGGTTCGAAATGTCCCAAAAAAAGAAAAAAAAAAAAAAAGGTTTTATACCACAAAATTTATTGGTAAACTTTACTTCGGGTTGCAATAAATTTTTTTTTTTTTTTTTAAGTTCAATGACGTAAAGAGCTCACCACATGCACAAACAATGTGTGTCGTATCGGGAGAGAGAGTGTACATAAGTAGGTATAATTAAATTTAGTTAAAAAAAAAAAGATTAACTTTGAATTCTTTTTCATTTTCCATGTTAATACTCTTTGTGACATGATATAACACCTAAATATACAAATTCTTAGTCAAGATAGGCATCACGAAATTCCTTAAGTAGCAATTTTATGCAATGAAGCAGGAGTCTACCCCTGACGTTGATGGGAATGGGATTGACAATCACACTTTATCATAAAAAATAAAAAAAATTATAATAGCGATTCAAAATTTGTTATTTAAAGTCATTAAATCGCTGCCAAAGATCTAAAGCAACGGTTTTTTGGACACTGTTTTTGGCAGTCGTTGTATTAAGCTTTATACAGTGATTTTTAAAATTATTTTCGCGGAAAAAAAAAATTGCTGGACTAAAAATTTAACCTAACGATCCTTGACATCAATAGCAATAGTTTTTCATAATTTTACGTAGCATTTGTGGCTGTATGGGTAGGCAGTTTTGGGTTGTAAATACAACAGTTTTGAAAATTAAAAGCAACAATTTTTAAATTTAAAAACAATAGTTATTTAATTTAAAAATAACAATTTTGAGATTTTAAGATTGTAGTTTTAAGATATAAATGCAACGATCTTTAGTATTAAAGGTCCTTGGTTTTGAGATTCGAAGGTAACAATTTTTATTTTCAAATTTTACTGTTATTTAATGTAAATAAAATAGTTTTGAAATTTAAAAATAATAATTTTAAAATATAAAAACAATGATTTTACAATTTATAGATAATAGTTTTTAAAACAGAAAACAACACCTTTGAAACTTAATGTTAATGGTTGTATTTCTTAAAAATAGAGATTTTGAAATTTAAAAACAACTATTTTGTAGTTTAAAAGCTGTAGTTAAGCCATAAAACAATGGCTTTGAGACCTAAAGGAGTGTTTTCAAACCTAATGGCATACAATTAGTATTCAATTATTCTATCCATTCACCAATTATCTAAACAAATATAAAAAGTTTATAAGTATAAAATATGTAAAAAATAATATTATTATGTGCATATGTTTAATATATTTTACAAGAAAGTCAAGTAATCGAATAAAAGGTTTGGTCTACAATATATTTGCTTAATAATTATTAAGTGTCATTAGCATTGGCATCATCCTACCAAAAAAAGAAAAAAATCAATTGAGTAATTATATTAAACATGTGCACTCCTTAAATATTGAAAATATGAAGATATAAGTTCTAATAATTAAAGGTATAGCTAACCAATAAAAATTATGTATGTAGGATTCACATATTAAGTAAACTAATAGCATATGTCTCTGGGCATACCTGATTCTTTGGACTATGGGCACATACTAAAGATTAACTACTCTTTTGCTGGTTATACAAATATAGAGCATTAAAAGTGCCTCTAAGTGAACCAATAACTGGGAAAAATATATTTAACATGTTGGCACTGATATTTAGATCAAGATTGAGTTGTTATAAGTCCAAAAGAATCATATTAAACATTCCTTATGTCATTACAGGTTTTTGAGTTTCTAACCTCTTTTGCACTTCAAGTTCTAATGTCTTTTGCTCTTCATTTTTTGTATTTTGTTGAATTAATCACATAAAATCTGCAAACACTCTTATATTATTCTTAACAACATTATTTCCTTTCAGAGAAGTAGAGTTAGCACCTCTCTCATGAAATCATGCCTGTCTAGGATGCTCCTATCCCACTATTATAGTAAAAGGATCAATTATTTGGTTCCTAACTCTTTTTTTTTTTTTCTTTTAGTTGAATGTTCTTCATTTCAACCTAAACACAACATGTAGTTCAAGATTATCAAAGTATTAAAATTGATTTTTGTACTTAAAAATAACTTAATACTTACAATTTTTTGACTTGTAGTCTTGATAAATTCCTTGTACACTGTTAGATTTTTTTTTGTACAAGTAATGTTGAACATGTCTTATTTAAAAGAGGTATCTCCTTATTAAGATATGCATTTTTTTGTAAATAATTGAAAAATGACAATAATCACATAAACAACTGAAACAAATCAACCAATATAAACTACATGAAACACACATGGCTATAGGTTGCAAAATCTAAAATTTCTTAACAAATAACATTTAGGAAAATGAAATACATTATATATAATAATATGTCTATTCTTACCATTTGTTCTATAATGTGTGCAAAGCTTTTCCAACCTATTATGTGTATATCTGTTTGCTTTTACTAATTTGTTATAATGGTTCTTATTATTGCTTATGTATACAAATGCAAAATAATGAAATTAAAATTATTTCTTGTATAAGAAAAAAATCATCATTTGCATGTTTTGGTTAGAGTGAACCTACAATTCTTCTTAGTTTCAATATGTGAGTAGACTAAGAAATTGTTTCATGGATACATTTTTTAGACAATACTTTAGTTCAAATTTATCGATTTTGTATTTAGTGAAGTGCTCTTTATTTAATCAGCACCTGTAAAACCTTTAAGTTGTCACAATTGTTATTAGTACCCATTTTTTTCCCTCTTTAAGAACTAAATATTTCTTCTATAATGCTTAAAATATAATTTACAAGCTAAAAATATATTATAAATAAAGAACTTACATAGAGAAAAAAAAAATTCATGAAATTACCTACATAAATTCTCACATTTTATCCTTATTATCCCTTGGTATCTTATGTTAACTTTTCACATTCAATGGTGTCCTATTTGGATTTCTAGCCAAGGTACCAAAAAAATTGTTAAATTCATTCAGTGTCTTCTCATTAGAAACAATGTGTTGGTTATTAGCATTCAAAAATACAGGTTTACAATCTTTAATATTTTTTCTTTGCACCTTTATTATAGGTCCTTGCCTTTTTTGTTTTTTGTCTTAAAACAATAGGAAGAAGTTAAAAATAATTCCAATAACTAAAAAAAGCAACTTGCTATAAAATGTATTAAAACTAGCTAAGTTAGTACCTTCACTAATCCCTTCATTCACTAGCTATTAAATTTGATCTTTTATTGGTTATTGGTCTCTTACATTAGATAAAACCTTTCTCTTATACATCAAATCTTAATCTATTTTATAAGATTCTAACCAATTGTTGAAAAATACAAACACCAAAAAAAAAAATAAAATAAAATATGAAGAAACTTAATAAGCACAAAATAAATGTAGAAGACTAATATAGTATTAATTCTCTTCTTATTCATTAAATGTCTAATACTAAGTAATATACAAACCTTCACTAGAAATTAAAAACTCTAATCGTGTCATCCTTGGTACAGTTTGGCTATCTAGAATAGATAAGATTTTAGTTTGTTATTGTTGCTCATTTCTTATACTTATACTTCTTTTCTCTTCAACACTTTTATTTTCACTCAATTGTCGCCTTTAAAATTTGAGACATTAAGTTTGCCATCATTGTTAAATTATACCTTCTTTTTTTTTTTCCTATAAGTTCTTAATTCCTTCATATTATCCTCCTATAAAATAGAAAAATTAAAAATGTTAGTTTCATATATAAAAACTAAATATTTACTATACATTTAAAATAAAAAGTTAAAAGTATTTTTATTATAACATCCCAATAAACTACTAACATAATTCTACTTTTAATCATTTGTATCTATCTAATTTTATAGAGTGGCATCAAAATTTGAACCTTCACTAAGCTAATCATCATTTTTTGATTGCATAATCTTTATTTGCAGGTCTAGTCTAGTACTTAATATGTCTTCTCTTATCCAAATGGTATGTTCACCTCTTATAAGAGATTGTATATTATACCCAGATTCATAAGACTTTCCTTAAAATAAGTCCTATAATTATTCATCGTCTTTTTGAACAATGTCATATAAATCTTGAGGAATCTATCTCATTAAATAATAACAATATTTTTCGATTGAATCTTTAATATAAAAAATTTGATGGACTTAACTAGTTAATACAAAAAGATCATTTAGATAACATAATTTGGTTATGTTAACACATATAAGCCCATAATCATCTTTCTTAGCGTGAAACCAATCGCATTTAAACAAAATTACATTAAATTAACCCTAATAGTTTAACCTTGTAATTTTTATGATTGCCCAATAATAGGTAATATCTCTTAAGGTAAGATTTTAGTCCCTAGAGCTTGTAAAATATTTTGTCAAAACATTTAAAAACACACCATTATTTTGTGTTTTACACCTTATATCACATTCCTTAGTTTAGAATCTATATCCATTAATAAATTATCTAGCATAGCGTATGATCACTAAATATGGACCATTAAATAACCATATAATATAAGTAGGAACTTGCCTATTTTTGACTTTATTTTGAAACCAAAATCTTGATTGCGATTTTGTGCACTTGCCGGCCTATTTCTTTAACATCTACTAATTAATTCCTTATGTTTTCTACAATAAGAAATTTCATATGATTATTAAGATATTCAATTTTAATAATAACAGAAGGCAATGACAAGTAAAAATTGGTAAAAGCATTGGCTTACTTGATAAAGCCTTTAACTTCTCCATCTCTATAATTAAACAATACAAATTTACGTGCTTGCTCCAAAGAAAGACTGTACAAGGTCAAAACCATGCCCTTTCTCTTCCTTTGACCTCTTATTACATGACCTTTAAGAGCAAAAAATAGTGTCTTCTTAAATCTAACACTATTATATTATTTAGTGTACCTTATAAATAGAGTCTTCACCCTATTATATAAATATCTTAAGTAAAAAATCAAAAACTCTTTAGCCAAATACCCTCTACCATTAAAACTTCAAGACGACTTATATTTTATACATATGTTTTTAACTTGCATAAGTATCTTTTAATATCAAACATCCAATGATAATGCGTAGGCCCCTTTAGTTTAATTTCATTAACTAGATAAATAGGTAGGTGAACCACAACATCCACAAAGCTTGGAAGAAAAATCATCTCTAACCGACATAGTGTTTTATTAATTTCTTTTTCTAAATAATCAAGATCTTGTAGTTTTATAATTTTGTTGCATATTAATCTAAAAAATGATTTTAATCTTATTAAGGTCATAACAATATACTTCAAAATTATTTTCCTTATTGTAACTTAAAGAAGATAATGCATTAAGAAATATGTATCATGGCTTTTTTACATGAGAATTTTCCTCTCTTTATCATTGACACATTTAGATATATTAAATGCACAACCTCGATGTAGTTTGGCACCTTTCAAAACCTTAAAAAAATACATATTTTTTCTTTCCAGTGCCATGGAAAAGCATGCTCTCAATAAAAATCAAAGTCAACCATCATTAAAGAGAATAAGTCACAACTCCTTTCCCATGCCTACATTTTGTAAATCAAGCCAAGACTTAACAGGACTTTTGTTTTGCCAAGAATGTCTATTAGTGTCCTAAAAACACTATAAAAAATGTTCTTCTCGATGTACATCACATCTAAATTATGACATCACTTATTAGTAAACCAATATTGCAAACAAAAGAAAATAGATCATTTCTTCTATAAGGTGTCAATATTACTCTTTTGCTTTTTTCCATGAGGTGTCAATATTAATAAAATTTTAGTTACAAGAAAAGGAGTAGGAGCTATTTTCAACCTTATTTAACCATTAAAAAACTTCCTATCTTATATCTATGGGAGGTTTTGATCTAATAACCTATAATGCCTCATATAACAAGTTTTCTTATTATGATGCAAATATTGAGAACAAGTTTCATAATTACAAATCAAATATACTAACTTGCATTTTGTGCTCTACCCTGCCAACATTACATAAGTTGGAAAGTCACTCACAACCCATAATAGGGCTATATGCATTTAGAAGGATTGCTTATTAAATGCATTATAAGTTTCATAACTTGATTCTCATAGCTATTTCAATTATTCAATTAAGGGCTGTAAGAAAATATTTATACCCTTTTTAGGTGAGTTAAAGTCAAAAATAATTATAAATAACTTAATGTATTTTGGCTTCATACACAACCATAGTGGTAAGTTATAATTAATTAGAACAACTAATCATATGTTATGATTAATGCTTATGGTTCTAAAATAATTGAACCCATCACTAACCAAACCTAATCTCGCATTTTGAGGATCCTTTACAAATTTAAGATGTAACAAATCAAAATCTTTCCAAGCTTTTCCATCAGCAGGATATCTAATATTATCATCTTTAAGTCAATGCTTTACATGCCCAACCATTTCATTAGTTATTTTATAGGACATAAAGATTATTTAAAGCTTTAATGCTAAAGGAAAATATGTCAAAATTTTGGTTGGAACCTTATTCCTATTAAAGTATAAAGAAGTGACACATTCCCCTCTAAATCTATAACTCTTTTCCATCTAAAAGTCCCACAAATGTCATAAACTTATACCCTCTCATACTTGTCCTAATATAGCATACAATCTGTAAGACATGCATGAATCTTTTTATATTTAAACTTTAAATCTCTCACCATTCTTTAAGTTTTATTAAATAAACTAAGTACCTTTACCTTTAGGAATGCCTCCTTGATTAACTCCAAAATATCTCCAAATACTATATTACTTAGTCCATAGAGACACTTAAAGAGATACAATCTAATTATAAAAGACAATTTAGAAAACTTCTTGTAACCAAGATATTATTCTTGTTGTCCTTCTTCAATTAATGTGTAAAACTTCTTATCCTTCACATTTGGTCCATCCCTAACATTATTAGCCTTTGGTTGTTAACTTGCACCCTTAAAAATGTCATATAATAACCTAATAATATCATCGTTCACACCAAATCAAATCCATTGTCATTTACCCTTATCAATGTTAATCTTACACTATGGAAAATCTTGTTATGATATCCTTTATAAAGCCTTTAACAATTAAATGTTCAAAGACAACATTTCTAAAGTACTTATACCAACATTAGCATTTCTTACAAAAAACATAAGATTTCATCACTAATCGTAGTCCTAACAAAAGCCTTATTCAAGAAATTCTTAACTCTATCCAAACATTCTTTACTTAATTTGTCCAAATGCATCCAATTTGTGCTTTTCATATTCAATGACTAAACTTAAATTAAAGATAATATAACAAAAGTATAAGTCATCAATTTTAAGTCATATATATCTTAAAAGTTAGCCATAACAATAAGAAATAATGTTAAACAAAACTATAAGAGTGTGTCATTGTATTAAAGACTAGAAACAAAAGGTGGTATAACATTAAATAGAGCTTGGGACTAGTGAAAAAAAATAAGGATAGTCAAAACATTTTTTTGAAGACTAATTAAAGAAATGATCCCTAAAGACTAACTAAATAAGACTTATACTTGTATGAGTGCACCCATTATGCACCTATTGGCATTAGTAATAACTTTTAAAACATCATGAATCACCATTTAAATCAAGTCTCAAAATTGTTCAAGGTAACTTCATATATGAGGATTACAATTCTTAAAGCAAGCATAAACTTAAGGCTCAACTCTTAAATATATACTATCTATATTCTTTACCACAATAAACTAGTAACCTTAAATGCTAAATTTTAGATTATCTAATGAAGATCTCATACATAATTAACCAATAATAACATAATAAATAATTGGGTTTAAATTTAATAGTGAAGTTTTAACTCATTCTCCATATAGGATTAGTAACTAACTAGTGGTGTATCATAAATCTATAATAAATCAACTAAAAGGGAAAAAAAACTAAAATTATGAGGAATCTACCTTCAAGGTTATTGAGGTCATGTCAAAAATGGTATATACTTCACTTTATATGGCTATTAAGCCAGTATTCGGGTAATGGTTTACTTGTTTTTGTAACAACATTCAAACCTAAGTTCTAAAACAAAGTAAGAAAACAAATTGGATTCAAAACTATTAAAAGTACTCAAGTATGAGAACAATTTTTGAGTGGATTGCCAAAAACAACCAAAAAAATTGACTAGTATCATCAACCAAATGACAAAAGAAAAAGGAGAAATTCGAGATCAAATCATCAAAACTAACTTATGACAAATTGGTGAAGAAGAAGACAAAAAATATAGAAATTGCCAAAGACTCAAGTCAATAAAGGAAAGAATAGTGGCATCAAGCTTGGTGGTAAGATTGGCATTGCATTGGTGAAGAAAAACAATAAATTGCAACAAATCGAATGAGGTGAGATCAATAGGAAGATATTGAGTTCTCAAACACTAAAAAAAAAAAGGTTAAAACATTTTAACAAATACAAATTCTCAAATAAACTAGATGTTAAATCAACCTAAAAAGAAGAGAAAAACTAAACCATAAAAAATTTTGCAAATTTTGACAAGTGCAAACAACGATGGCAACTCTTTAAACTTGATGTCATAGAAGAAGAGCTTGGCATGAGCCAAAAAACTAATATTGGGGTTGTTGGCTATGAAAGAGGTAGTGACAATGGCAAACTCACAATCGAAGTCTTAGAGATAGAGCTCTGGCTTGTCATGGAGCTACTAGGCATCAAAGATGATAATAAGAAAGTATGGGTGCAGCGGCTCTATGGAGGTCAAAAGGCATGAAATTAACCAAAAAAAATGAAAAAAATAAACAAAAAATGAGGGGGTTAAGGAAGGTAAAGTAAAGTGGAGGTTCATAATCAACTTTAAGAAGCAAAAATAATCTTCAAAAGAATGTAATTAGGGTTTTTTTTTTTGAATAAAATGGGATAAAAAGAAAAAAGGACTTTCAGTGTTGAAAGATTGAGGACTCTTTCAAAATTGTAGGCAAACCAAATGACGCAGTTTAGTTGTTTTAAAAATCATTGTATTGCCCTTTTAAAATTACTAATAAATTCTAATTCATGAACCGCTGCTAAAATCTCTCAATATCGTTGCATTTCAACACATAAAGCAATAGTTTGGTACCACTGCATTAAAACTCTTGCCTCAAATTTCCATTAAGTTTGAATTGCTATTTAACTCATTCAAAACCACTATAAAAATATAAATGGCATTGACTTTATTCCACTATCTTAAAACTCCTACTTAAAATTGCAATAAAATATTATTACTATTGATATTTAACTTCAGAATTTCAAATCTCAAATTTTTTTTCAAGAAAAAAATAATTTTTCATTGTATTTTTTAAAAATTTTATTTTAGATTTGTATTATATTTTAAAATATAAATATAATATAATTTTAAAAATTAAGATTATACTATTTACATATTATATATAAATTAAGTTATATTCGATTATAATTTTCATATTTATTTTTATTTATTTTTATGTTTATAATAACTCATATATTATAAATATATTTAATAATAAAATATTAAATTCAGTTCAACAAGTAAATAGCTGGGCCAAATTTTAGGAGCATGATCATCAATAGCTAGCTCACTGTCATTCTCCGGATTCTTACAATGCCTGGGCCTTGCTGATGATGCAACCCATATTCATAGGCCTGGGTCCTGACGACTTTCTTAAACAATATCATGAGGGGGCACATTCCATCAGCCAGATATAATATAATTTATATTATTACGAGGAGGCATCAGTTGCAACGACAGCACTGGTTGATGGAATTTACGTTTCTGAAGGGATTGGACAAGGGAAAATTAGAGCTGCCACGGTTTTTTCTCTTTGACTGATGACGATCATGACAAACTGCTAGGTCCTATGAAAGATACGGCTGGGACGAGGAGTTTTGGCGTAACATTTAGCTTAAAAAAGACTAGTTCTGGAGCACAACTGATTGACGACACTCAAACACTGCCCCAGTTATCGTCTATGGAAGCCATAGATAAACCAAATTATAATATTAATTTCAGCCACTTTAATTGGGATTGAGAGCAGCCATTCACTCGGTTGCTTCAGAGGGGCATTAAACTAAGTCTCATTTATGAATATTACCACTGCTATCTAAAAGGGGTAGTAAATGTAAAAGAAAAGGAAGTTTATGATATTATTTTTGTCGTGGACAGAAGTCTCGAACTGTAACATGAAAAATGAGACATCTTCTCCTTCACATCCAACTCAGCCTCCGCATACAACTACTGCCTGATCACCTCCGGCTTATAGGGTTGTGAAGCTCGATACAGATATGGCGTTGGAAGATAATAGAGGTGGTCGAGGTGTAGTATTTCAAGATAGTAAAGGCACCCACTATTGACCTTAGCCTAGGCGTTGGAGGGAGCCTTCTCTGTGGATATTTTGTAGTTAATGGCCATCAGGGTTGCACTGAATCATGCGCCATCTCATGAATTGACGTGGATTTGTGCTGAATCAGACTGTTTGCTGGCGGATCGTGTATTTGGCCTCGTCTGTTTTTGGACAATTGGCGGAAGACATTGGAACATTGTCCTTTTTTAAGTTTGAGAGTTTTAGTCTTTAGCATGAAAGCAGAGCTGCCAATACGGTTGCTCATGCGTTAGCGAGAGCAGGTTTGTCGCTTGGTGAGACTCGTTGGAATAGAGAAAACCTTGGTGACATTTCCTTGGGAGAAAAAAAAAAGAAGAAGAAGAAAAAAAGCTTGATTAATTGTTAAGGAACTGGTTTCACTCACGACATTTTCCTTCAACGAAAGTTAATTGCTTTGACTTAGAGAAAACTACATGGATTATGAATAAAAAATCAGAGACCACAAGAAAGAGTATTCCATGAAACTAATAGGATTAAATTCGAGATGATAGGCATCATATTAACAATTCAGGAGTTGCTCGAAATAAATTTTCATCGCGAGGAAAAAAATAATAATAATAAAGGGAAAGGTTTCATCGAGAATTAATGAAAAGATGAAAAACAAAAATGCAAATCGTCAGAGTATATTGTATAAATATTAAAATAATAATTTTTATTTTAAATTCTTTTTATTTTATAATTCATCTAATTTTTTAATTTTACAATATAAATAAATTCATTAAAATAATTTTTATTACATCGTCAGAAAGAAATATATACAAATTAATTTAATAATTATGAATGAATTCAAGTAAGACATAAAAATATATATTATACTCCCTTTTTTAATTCTTAATCTTTGAAGCTTTTCTGATTTTATGCTCTGCCAATGGCCGATTCAGGTACTGATCAAAGTGGAACTGTCAGGAACTTTACATCACTGGAACAATACCTGAGAATGAGAATTAGCGTGGGTGCACATGTAAACCACCACCAGTTTGTTTTATAACTGTAAAACCTAAAAATTTACATCCCCACTTATAAGAGAAGGTACGAGGTTGAACAAAAGCCGAAGGTCATGAGCATTGTTGTAGAATGCTCGAAACTTGAGACCTCTGTTGGCCACTCAACTGTGTGGGAAAATGAACAAAGAATATGACACGCAAATCGCCTCTCTTTCCTCCATCTCTGGTAATCGGCATGCCTTGGCCGCGAATGACTTTCTGATAGCCTGGATAGACGATGATCTCATCGAACGACAGGCCCATCCGTCCCCCTCCCAGCAACGGGACCGAAACCGTGCAGCCGGTGAGTGCCTTCACCAGGGGGACCTCGGCTTCATACTCCAGGTCGTCCTCTACTCTTCTGAACAAAGGGTGTTCCTCTTCATCTATCATAAAGACTATGTCGGCAGGATAATACCCTGGTCTCTCCTCGCCCTTTCCCTCGAAGGTGATCTTTGTTCCTTTCTTCCATCCTGGCTTTACATTTATTTTGACTGTCTCCTCTTCTCGCTCAATTATCCTGCACACCATTTTATTCTTGTGAGCATGCCTGTGAGAAACATTGTTCTACTACACAAATACACATCAACTGATAAACAAGCTTAATTCTTGTTCCTTCTTCGACATCCAATTAAATATAATTGGAATGAGTATAAGTGTGTGTGTGTGTGTGTGTGTGTGTGCGTGTGTGTGTATATATATATGAGAAAAACAAATAATTAGAGGAATTGAGGAACAAAACTAATGTAAATACCCAATAAGCATAGTTCGTGGAAGTTGCATATATGTAGGAGTATAGGTGGAGGAGTAATGTTACGCACCCGTTTCTGATGACATCTCTCGCGATCTTAATTTGCTTGGTACATCCACAGAGCAAGTCCTCCAATGTGCACTCGAGCTTCATTTCAGTCGGCGGCGGTTTCCTCCGCGCCGTTGACTGAGAATATACGATGGGTGTTCCGCTCGGGTTCCTGCGGCTCGTGCTTTTTGACAGGGAAGGGATTTCGTTCTCTGAACAGCACCTCCGAGTTGTGCTTTTTGACCGCCGCCGCCGGCCATGGGAGCCATCTTCTGCCGTTGGGGAGGTGCTCTGGCTGGCACTGCCACTCTTTGGAAAGTGGGTCGGTGATGGAGGCGTGCTTCTTCGGCTTGCACCTTTCGGAAAGTAGGTAGGACTAGGGCCGCCCCCGGGAGTAGTTGGGGCGCTTCTTCTACTCGGACTCCTCAAAAATGGTGGCTTTGCAAAGAAGCTCTCCTCCGTGCTTTTATGTCCGTCATCATTTGAATCAAAGATATCAACTATGAAATCTGCTAGTACTGTTGGTCTTGTAAGCTCATCGCTATCGTCCACATTTGCTTTTATCCGTTCGTCATTAAGGGCCTAGAATCAATGCAAAATGGCAATGGCAACTATGAAAGAGTTAAAATCATTTCTTCTTCGGGGAAACAAAACACACGCACACACCCACACACACAAGAAAAAAGAAAAAAAAAAAAGAAAAAGGAAGCTTTACAATATTTAAAGAAGGGCATTTCTGCATGGATTCGACACGAGGGTAATGCAATCCCCCCCCCAAAAAAAACGAAAAAGTTAGTTGTAAAAAAAAAAAAAAGAATATAAATAACTGATTCAAACTATTATAATTATATATTTTAATTATTTTTATATTAAAAATTCACTTTCACCAAACATTTTTATATGTATACATATGTATGTACTTATGTGAATATATATATATATACTCGTAGATTTATGCTTGTGTTTGGATAAATGATATGTAATAAATAACGCAAATGGGATGGCATTTCGGCATACATACCCCGCAGGCTTCATCGATTTCTTGAAATTTGGCTTCTGCTTCGGCTGTGTTTGGAGGGTTCCGGTCGGGATGCCACTTCATAACAAGTGACTTGTATGCCTTGCACATATTTGTCGGAATTCCAAGGATGCTATGAGAATCGGTTGACGGGGAACGAGGACGGTCGCCCATGAGCATCAGAGAGAGAGAGAGAGAGAGAGAGAGAGGGGGGGGGGGAGAGCTACAGGAAGAAAGGAATAAGATTGAGAAAATGGAATTGGAGGGTTCTGAAAAATTGGTGCAAAACCCCAAAAAGACAATGCGTGGCGGTGTTGATAACACTAAAAACAACAAACCTTCTCGGGAGAAGGCTTTTATTAGGAAGATACAGTTTTGTTCGTTAGGTCAACATCAGTTTGATGCTGACGGAAGTCTTCCCTTTTCTTTTTTTTTTTTTTTTGGTTATTTAATTTTTTTATATATTGTGTATCCATATTTAAATTTAGGGCTGTTTCCATCCATCTATTTTTCTGTTTTACCTTTAATAAAAATAAAAAAATAAAAAATCTATATCTTAATTTTATCCGACCTCCTCCAATCGTAATTCAGTTAATAAATCCCAAGCTAGAAATAGTTTTCAACAAGTGGCTAGTGATGCTGATTGGTGTAACTGCAAAACAAGTGAACACCCATTTAGGCTCCAATCACAGCCCTTGACACCAATCAAAAAAGATCATTCATCCTAACTACTTTGCCTACCCTAAAACTAATTCCCCTCAACCCACCTCTTACCATCACAAAAAGGACAGAGAGAAAGCACGACACCCAACATCATAAAATAACAGTGTGTGTATATATATGATTTCTATAGATTGGGTAGTACATGGGTGTAGGCGAGTGAGTTTCCCACAATGCCTAACAACAATGCTCCCATCTCTCTCTCTCTCTCTCTCTCTCTCTCTCTCTCTCTCTCTTACTTTCCAAAGATGAGAAATAGTTGGAAGTCGCACAAGAATCTAACAAAAGGAGCAATAAAAGCATCCATTAACAAATAAAATATTGCCAACCACAAAGATAGAAAAATAATAACAAACAAATAGAGTAGTGTTTAGTGCACTTAAGGGTTACAATGGACACCAGTAGTAATTTTTAGTCCGTTTTGTGGGTTTCCTTTATCGTGAATTCTTTGTGTACAATATAAAAAGTACACCAATAATTTTTAGACTTTAGATAATTCCCACAAACTACAAAGTAAAAACTATAGTGATATTTCTAGTCTAGTGAACAGCATCTTTTGAACAAAAGTGGTCAAGTTCCACCCTTTCCTTAACAGGCCAGTGCCAATTGGGCTTCCACCGTTCTACGGCGATGGCAACGCTTTCGGCATCTCTCCGGCCTCATTCGCACACTGGCGTTATGCGCCGGTAGGGAAGATAGTTCGCGATTTATCCTACGTTCTCTGCGCGCGTTGCTTGCTTGGACGTGGACGGGTGGAAGCAGTGTTGATGCACGAGATCATTGACCAGCGAGCTGTGTCTCAATTAGCGGATAGATTGATGCATCTCTAAGAATGCCCAATTGGCATTGCTGATTTACATCTGAAACCGCGCGGTGCTGCATTCCGCCGTGGATCCAGAGTGGCGGTCGCAGGGGCGGGCCTTGCGAATAATTTAGCGGCGCCCAGAGGTGGCCGACGAGAGGAGAACGAGAAGGCTAGAGAGCACGCGTTATACGCCATTGCTTTGGATGTGTTTTGGCTTGGCAAATCGGTAAATCCCTAAGCGTTTGTACTACAAATTTTGTCTGAAATGAGAATTATCACAAATTGCCATTAATGTTGACGCAGCAATTGCCATTATCACTCGGGGCTTTCTTTCTACCGATTGGCATATAGCATTGGCACACACCAGAATTTTTGCCCTGCGAAGCACACAAATAAGCTTCTCAAGTGAATAATGAGCTCTCTCTGCTTTTTGTTGAGCGCATAGAAAGTGAGGCCAGACGGTATGCTAGCAAACTATTCGGTAGCACGCGACCCTGCCAAAAGAATTTGCTATCTCCTAAGTTCTAATGACCCAAGTTTCCCTTTTAATGGTGGTGTGTGTGAAAAACTCTAAAGCTGTTGCTGCACCGACGTTACTCCAAAAAAACAACAAAAAAGGCTTGGCAGTTCAGTGGTTGCCGCCGTGAAAAAATGCAGTCAAAAGTCGTCATTATGGTTCACCTTGGCGGTTGCTATGCCAGTTGTCTAGCAACTAAATATCATGGGAAAATCACACCGGTTTTGGCCCCAAGCAAGTTTTCTGACGAACAAGAACTCTGTTATCTCAGAGCTCCGCCTTAGATTCCAGATCTTCCTCCGGTGGACTACCTGTTACGGAATTCTGTGAGAGCTCCTCCGGACCAACGGGTTCTTGAGGATCCACTCCCTCGCCAAGGAGTTTTGCGGAGAACTGTACTGCTTCCGAGTCAAGATCCACCCATTCAGAAACGATTCGTTTTGCACCCTGAGAGAATGATAGATAGAATGCAGAAAACCAAAAGAATGGTCACAGACAATCCTCGCTGGGGACATAACATTATTTCGGGAATATAAATCAGGCAAGTGTGTCTGCGATTACCTGAAGCTTGGGTTCTTTCGTCATAGGGTTGTTGCAAAGATCAATAGTTTTTGCCCTCAATTTCGTGGCATTACCACACCATGATTCACACCATAGCCATTCTTGGGGCAGTGAAAAGATGGGCACCTTATGTTGAGCATAGTTTGGAAGATCCTGAAGATGCAACACTGTTATGTTAAATTTTAGGCATTCACATCTAGCATACAAGAACTTACAGACCTCCCATCTCCGTCATTCAGTTCCCCACACTCCGCGCACAAAAGAAGGAAAAGGAACTCAAGCAGGCTTTAATGAAAAAAGCTTTTAACTAATCAAAAGAAATGAAAATATATAACGTGCAGTCATAATAAACCATGTCTTTAAGCCATGTGCCCCAAGCAACAGGCAATGGAACACTCGCAGAATCCACTTTCGACAGGATAAATGTTCAAACTTTTCAAGTATCTTAAATTCCATTTTTGAGATGGTTCTGCTAGTCCTGAAGGATTCTGCCTTGCCCAAGTAACAGTGAAGCCTTTAAAAGTACATTTTACATGACTCTGTTTTGGAAGGCCAATCCTGTGCACTTAGAGTGTCAGACTACATACAACTGCCCAAACAACATTGAAGCCTCTAAAAGTACATTTTACATGACCCTGTCTATCAAGGCCAATCCTCTGCCCTTATGAGTGTCAGACTACATAACATTGCCCGAGCAACCCTCTGAAAGCACATTTTAGCCTCGCCCCACAAACATAAAAAGTGGATTACCGTAGTCCCAACGGACCAAGTGTGATTATCCCAAAATTATAAGGCAGAATTATCCAAGGCGCAAGTTGAAATTTGGACTTATATCCAGTTGTCATAACAAAGGATATTTGTTGTTTCTGAGTTGCCTCATTTTCAACATGCTTTATGCATTTGTATGGAGCATCCTTTCTCCTTTAGACTGAGGTTGCAATTGAACAAATATAAAATTTTGAAGTGATATCCCTCCCAAATGTCTGTTTTCATTCTTCCTCTTCATTTGACCCTTTTCCCATCCTTTCTAGAATTCATCTGTTCTGCCCTATCTCTCTCGACCTTCAACTTCCTTTTTCCCTTTTCTTTTGCCATTTTTTTCCCTCTATTTCAATTTTGATCTTCTGTATTCCGTCGACCAGACTGTTGGTTTTCACTCAACTGTTACAATCATGGCTAATTTCTCTTTCCTCACTCACCATCACAATTTCAACAATAGTTCCCACAAGAGTCCCCCTTGAATATCTTCATTCTAAAAAATTGGCATCTAATTGAAAGCAATTTCTTCCATACTTTCTAGAAAATACAGCTCTATTCTGACAACATCAGAGTCTATCCTGCATAGATCAAGGCAACTGAAACACAGCAATTTAGCTTTGGCAAGAATGGGAAAATTAGCTCATTTATGCCAGTAAGTTCAACAAATAATATAATATATCCATAAAGATATAGAAGTGTAATAAGTGAAGGCCAATCAAACACATTATAATCAAAAGGAAGTCCCAGCTAGTCACTTACCTGGTCCAGATTGGCTAGACTGTTGGGATCTTTGCTAAGAGTTTCATAAAATACTCTTAAGTTATCTCCTGCCGCAGTTTCTCGGAACTTTACCAAATCAACAACATATAAAGCACTGCATCAAGAAGAGTGCATGTCAACCCAGCTCCCAACTCTGAAAAGTTCAATTATCTGCGAAGATTTACCTACCTTATATGATATGGTTTTCCCCGTAAATGCTCTTTCCAGAAACCCTATCTCACAGGAAATAAGAAAACATAAGTGAACAAGCAGCGACATGAGAGAATATTAGGTAAACTCTATAAGGACTTCAGTAATAAACAACACATTTGCTTAACAAAAAATGTGAAGTGCAGTGCAATATGATTTACTTGTCTCCAAAATCGATATCCATCCATATCCTTGTTGTTATCACAGAATGGTGTGTAAGCAAGAGGTCTTCCTTTTATATCCATGTCATACAATTCTCCCATGTCTGCTCGCACAACCTGATCTGCATCAACAAATATAACCTGCATATAAAAATACCAATACAACTTAAGCACTTATATCACAATTGCACAGTCAGCAGCAACATGCAAATAATAAACAAGAATAACAACAGATTCCAAGACCTTCTCCAAAGAAAGAGGAAAGATAACATCAAGGAACAAAATTTTATATGCCCAAATTATTCGCTGCTTTTCTTTCTGCTTATGCAACCAGCTAGGCCATTTATAGGTGATCAGTTCATATTCAAATCCATATTCTTGTGCCATATGGGGAATAACATCCTGCATTTTTTGCAAACATTCAAACAATGAAATCAAGTTAGGCAATGATTAATATTTGTAAGCAGAACAGTGATAAGTTCAAATGAAATTATCAAAACCTTGAATTGAGGAGAGAGATAATTCTTTATAAACCAAAATTTCACTGGACGATGAGTGTTCTTCAAGACGCTCAGGATCATAATTTTAAGGAAGCGCTCATATCTGGCAAAATAAAAAACGCGGTTAAATCATCAGGACATAATTTTGAACATGCATTTCAAGCAGAACATGTGAGCTAGTTAGCATGTTTTTGAGAGGGAGTGGTGAATGGACTTGATACAGATTTGTAGATCAGACTGCTACACCTCACCCATACTTGGTTAGACTCTTTCTTGATTACATGTTAGAGTTTAATATGTGATTCATTATTGGACTTCACCCAACATCTTAAGGCTTTGGATTGATTAGTTTATTGACATCAAAGTCTTCATGATCAAGAAATCACGAGTTCAAATCATACTAATCTCATTCTTTCAACTAGTTGTGAACTTTTGCAAACAAGTGAGTATGTGCTTTGTTTATGCTTTACGCTCAAGCAAGCTTTCACTTGGAAGACATGTTAGAATTTAACATGTGATTCATTCTTGAACCTCACCCAACATCTTAAGTTTTAGGGTTGATTGGTTTCTCGACAATTACATTAATTGTTCAACAAAAACCAAATAGAAATTCTCAAAGGAAAACTGTAGCACAATCATTAACAAAGGAGATAAAAATGCATGCCATTATGCCTTTAACACAATTCTATGATGAAACTAGAGCTACAGAGCCTTTTATCTTGCCAAAACTAGTATTCTTCAGTTATGCAAAGAAGCAGTTATCACTATCTGACAGTCATTTCAGTGTGGGCAGTTCATCGTGGTTCATATTCTGGCATCATTCAAGAAATAGTCATCACAAGCAACCTACCTACCCATCTAAAAATAAAAACAGCTGACACATTTGCCAGTAATCAAGTAACTGCATGATCAAGTGTTTAAGAACATTTTTCTGATTTCATAGAACACACCATCCATTGGAAATAATGTATGCCTGGTAACCCATGGTTGACCATTCGGCCCTCCTTAAGGTTACTCTTCATTGAAAAAGCAAATCAAAGGGTTGCCTCTCCCTTCACTTATTTTCCTGCTTTAATTCCAATTCTTCAGTTCTGTTTCCAATCTCTTCTATCCTCCCAAAAAGTGGAATACCAGAATGTTCTCTTCCTCCATCTGCTCCCTATCTAACATTACTTATGTCTTTCTCTCTGTTTCTTTCTTTTTTCCTTTTTTCTCTCTATCCCTCTTTTTTTCTTTTTTTTTTTCACTTCATAAGGTTATTAATTTCTTTCTCACCAACCAGCATGGTCTAAAACTTATACAAACAAAGTAGTGCCATCCATCAGTTTATTTAAGTTCAGTTAAAAATCTATCTACAAAATATTCCACTGATCAAATCTTTTCACCTCTGAAACCTTCAGCATTTTCATCTTATATGAACATAGAGCAGTTGCTCTAGAAAAACATTGCTCCCTCAAATAATCAACAGAAAGAGAGGTAATTCAAGACACAATAAAAGGTGCACCTTTCTGAAAATTGTAGCCATCTTCTTCCAATATATAAAGGAGTTACACATCAAGAACAGAAGACTAAAAGATTCAAGTGATCATGGCCATGATTGGCAGCTGCATCAGGACATACGTAGGACTGGTGTCTTTTTTATGGCTCACAAGCATTCTGGGTTTTATTTCTCTCATCATTTTTTGGTTTTTGCATTTTTTCTCTCTGGCCAAACAGCTACATCACATTTACAAGAATTCGTTGCACTGAATTTTAACAAACACTAAAGCTCAATATCAAGAATAATACTTCTATAGAAAAAGGAAAGAATGAGGATTTTGTGACTATTGCTCTCTTCCAACTGATATGGGAGCTCCTAGTTGTAGGACTGTACACAGGTCAGGTTGGCCCAGTTTGGAGGAAAATTTCCATCCAAATTGACTTTCTTGGTTTTTGAAATCTCCAAACTGAGATCAAAATGAAGTATCCCAAAACAAAAGCAAACTGAATTAAGAGATTTCAGTTTGGGCCATTGGAAACTTTGACACCTTTGGTTCAGACCAGACCTAGTAGCTAGTCCAATGAGGCACTACTGCACTCCAAGTCTTCACCAGCATATATATGAAGCAAAATCAGAGAAGTCAAGCTTCCTATTTAAAAACAAAGGCTCCCAACTAACCCAATCACCAAAAAAACTGATTTGTTTGGAGTTTCCTACACTGTATCTCTCATTTTAAGACACATTGCAACCCACATGGTGTCCTCGTAGTTGTAGCATCTTCTAGAAAACTAAGCACAATTTGGGGTTTGAATCCTGCATCATGCACAAACAAGTGGCCCTCCCTTGGCCTCTTTATAAATTTTCTTCACTTGCCCCTCTAGCCTCTATGCCATAGTGGGTTTAGTTAGCTGATGGTGTGAGTAAAAGCCTTCTGGACAAGGGCCTAAGCCTGGACTCATAAGATGAGATAGGGCTCAGCTACATAAAATAGTTCAAACTTTGTCCATTGCTTGTACAGCAGTCCAGCTCATTTTTTGACAGGTTCAGAATCTTGGCATCCACAACCAAAACCAACAAATCAGTTCTGTAAATTTTAAAACTGTAGTTAAGCCACTGATGTACAGTTTCATTAGTTTTGAGGTTTTATTTTTTGGTTTGTTCAGTTTGAGCCGGTTGGGTGGGTTTATTGTAATTTTGAAAGTTCCTAACATGATTGCCTTTGTGTGCAACTCTTTCATTGTACAGATATGGATGGGAGTTGGCCAGCATATTCAGGATATGTATAGGAGGATGCATGTTAGAAAAATACTCTTTGATGTGAAAAAAAAAAAAAGAACCATAATGTCTACCAAAGATCATGACTTTGGTCTTCTAGTCTCTCCAAAGCAATAATGTGAAGGATAAACGAAAAAAGACAGAAAAGACTCACATTCTAGATTCGACAAAATAGCAACAATTGCACAGAGACTTATCAGTGGATCAGATGTTACACAAAGCAGATTGATAGACAAGGGATTCAATACTTACAGATGTCCAGAAGCAATAGAGAAAATATTAATTGTTTTTCCATGTCGTCCGCCAGTCCCATGTTCCTAAAGGAACATGCCAAATCAATCAATACAAAAGACTTAAACAAAACTGTAAAAGAACAAAATTGAATTTGCTTTCTGCATAGAGTAAAAGAAGGCAATTGTTTTAACTTCTATATATATATAAAGCATAATCAATCAAAGAGATGTGAGCTTTACATGCAAATGTCAAACATGAAAATTTTGGATCTCTCTAAAACATTAATAATTAATTGTAATGAAGAGATTAACGATAAACAACGTCATCATGTTCTGCCGGTGCTATGCTGACAATTCCTGTTTATACAGATCACAGCAAGAATCAGCTAATTATGAACAAAATATTCAAGAAATACAATAGAAAACCACAATATGACCATTTGGAAGAAAAACACGCAGGGTGAAAAACAAACAAACAACCAAAGGCTAGCTCACCACCAAAGTGTTGCTGCTCTTTTTTGGTTGACTGCTACCACCCATAAAACCAGAAGCCCATTTCAATAAGTTGGAGTTCCACCTAGTATGGCTTCCCTTTACAAGTTCAAAAATTGCATTAGTAATTCTCTTGCAAAACTTATCCATAAGACTTGGAACAATAAAACTTCCTCTAATGACAAAAACTCACTTCCTTCTTCCCTTGGGAATGTTTGTCATCAGAACTAGCAATCAACAAATTCTCATGCTCCATTCCCTTTTTCTTCACCACTTCCAACTGAACTACTTTACCACGTAAATCATTTATGGTAATACGATTCATTAAAGGGCTGTCCCAACTTCCATCACCATCTTCCTTCAAAGCATAAAGCTCGGAGCTCCGACCTGGAGCAAGTTGCAGGTACCATACCCCAGGAGAGACTTTCATTTGCCAATATCCTAAATTTTCCATCACAAGAGTGTCAACCAAGTGTGGAGCACTCTTAGTTCCGAGAATGAGCTGAAGGCCTCGAGGTGGGTCATGATCTTTCTCAAAGCAATGGCCTATACAAAATGGTAATTCAATAAGAATGTAGATTTGGAATCTGTAACTATCTCTTCATAGCTATTCTAAAATCATATGAAACACCATATGGTAAATTAAGAGGCAGAACCAATCTGACCAGTTAAAATAAGCGCTTCAAGCTCAAAAACTGCTTGCAAAGTCCTTGTGTCACCAAGGTTTTCAAGCAAAATGTTATCCAAATCATGGCTGCCACATTTGACCAAACAAGAGGAACTAGAATAAGTCACTAAGGCAATCTTCTTTTCTCTTTGCTATCTTCACTGCAAAATCATGAAAAAAGTGACAGTATAATAAAGATGCTAGTAAATTAAAAAAGGAAGAAACATACACAGCAACAACAGGCTCAACAAGCCATGGCTCAGGAACATCAAGATTCATCGTCAGGGTCTTCGACAGTGGCATATTTGCAAAAAATGCTTTTGGACCATTTATTGAGTAATCAGTACTGCTGAAGTCATCCTGAGAATTCATAGCCCAAGTAAGATACTGAGCATAGCAACTTAAAACTGTTTTAGAATCAAATGCATACCATGGATGGTATCACATATCTGTAGTAATTCTTCAATGGAAGATCAACTAGAGAGCTCTGCCAGAATATCAAAAACTTTTAGTTCCTTGGCATGTTTAAAAAAAAAAAAAAAGAAAAGAAAATAACAGACTCAGTGACCATGTGCACCCAATCAAGAATATGCAAGTAAGGTGACTATGCAACAAATTCCGATGAGTATAACCCCCCACAAAATTAACCACAGAAGACGACACAGAAGTCTCCATTCTTCAGACATAAGCACCTCCTCTTTTGCATTTGACGAATCAACTTGGATTTGACTAGTTCCATTCATCACAAATTATATCTTACAGTGGAGATGCAGCACCAAATCTTCTCCACTTATGTATTTGGGGAGAATATGGTGAGATATTCACAAATTGTATAGGGCACTTTTTAAATTCCTTTTAGATAATAGAAGATTTTATTAAGGAAAGACACTATAACAGAGAGAAGGAAAGATATCATTCTGAAAAGAAAAGAACAAAAACAAGATCAAGGTGAAAGATAAAATAATGAAACAAACTGGTGAGTTAGGCTTGATGTCAATATTAGGTATCAGTTATCACATAAAGCAAAACAGCACATTTATACAAACATGTAAAAATATATGAAATTTGCATTCCTTTAAAGACGTTATATACAACAAAACTGTCTACTATTTAGATAATTACACCCTGAATCGGTAGCCACTAGCATGTAAAAGAATATAAACAATAGCTCTTCAGTTGCCTAACCTGAATCAGTGCCAGTAAAACAAAGTAGAGATCAATCACTTGCTCTAATAACTTTACTATCTGTAGTTCAAATTACTTTCAAGGCATGATGGCCTAGGATCTAGAACCATTAGGGAAGAGCATAAAATGTAGAATCAAATAAGGATAATCATGGAAAGTATTCTAGTGGCAACTGAGGTTACAAAGACCAAGTATATCTCCCTGAAGGCAATAAAAATTCCAAGAGTAAGAAGTAATAGAACCACCCGTTTGAACCAGCTAAAAACAATATTGAAACATCTCATCCATGCAAACCATGAATTTTTCATTGTGAAAGTATCTAAGAGGTAAACCCAACGCTAAGTGGCACACTGCTTAATGCTGACAACTCTGTATCGTGCTTTCCTGACTTCGGCACGTAAATTCTTCAGATACTTCTAAACTAGGTATCTTATACCATTCTTAGTTAATAGAGATATAATGGTGGGAAATTAAGTAACCACAATGAATTTCAAGGCTTTAAAGACCAATGTCCCATATATTGCTGCAAAACTAGTGCACGTTTTACTTATTTCCATGACCATTTGCATATAGAATATTATTATGTCTGGGCATTCAGGTTGATTTGTTGATAGGAAGTTACTGCTTCATCCCTTCAAAAACTCAGCAGTGTATTATGATTCAGGAAGAATGACAGAACCAGACATGATTGATATTTCCCAAAAAGGGCCCCAAGGGAAAATGTTTTGTACAATACCCTACATTCCCAATGTCACTGGGAGTTTTTCCTTCCTTTCCATAGTTGTCTAAAGTTTTATTACTTTGTTACTTTTGGTTATTAATGTTGATAACCAATTTTATATCCTTGTCATTTTACATAATCATATTCTTTCATTGAAAGCTACATAATCACGCACTTTCATTTCTTAGGCAATCTAGTTAAATTTGTGACTGAAACTGCTTGTGGATATCCTCCTCATATTTCTCCTAATCTCATCTTGTTTAACCTCTTATCTATTACTTTCTCCTTTCTTTTATGGTTCTTTTCTTTTTCTTTTTCATATCTTTAGGTTCACCACTGCCTCCCCAACATAGCACTTTTCCTTGAGTTCAGAAATGGCTTTATTTTTGTTTTTTTGTTGGCACTTCAAATGGCTAATCATGCAGCTGGATCCCACCTTATATGGGCAAACCATCAGTAAATTAGCTGATGGTCACCTGGGTCACATACCTTATGGCTTAACTTTTTCTGTTGACTTACAAAATTATATTTCCTACCATTGTGAAAAGACAACAAGTGTTTAGGTTGCAATTTTGACTCACCATAGGATTTAGTACAATTCTCATGCTCGGTTGAACGTATTTCTTCAGAAAGGTAAGAAGTGAAGCCACCTTCTGACCAATTGAACTTAAAGGATCAACTACAGCATCAATATGAACACAGGAATTTTCATTGTCTATAATAACAGCACTGCAAAAAATATTAAACGAATTTTCTATTAGAGTTTTGAAGGTGAAAAATGGATCAAATGACATTTTTCACTATCTAATAGACAACAAGAATGAAGACAACATTATAAACAAAAAAATAAAATAAAATTTTGATAAAAGCTTGTGATCTAGCCGTAATTGTAAAAGCCTTGACAAGAATATGCAAACCAATATCAATTTACATATTCCAAAAGATCTATTAGATAATGAGAAAATGTGAATTTGGGGTTAGATACTTCTACCAAGATAAAGAGGACTGAATGCATGTCTCATAGGTAAAGAGGGGAAATAAGGAGGTAAGATAACCCATTGACAGAATGCAACAACAGCAGCTCATACCTATGTTGGGCATTCAAAATCTCAAAGTGTGCAGTTTCAGAACTTCGATCCCTTGTAGCCATTGCAGATGAAACAGCCATAATAACATCACTGACAAATTTGCTGCAAGTAGCATTTAAAAATCAACATAGCTTCCAGTGGTAGTCTGTGGCCTCAAAAACATAATTGCCATGCACTAGCATCAACAAACAAAATACAAAACTAATCTTTATCAAGAAAAAGGGCCTCCAAAGGTTAACAGACAAGAGTCAGGGTGAATGTCACTCAAAGAAAGGGAAGGGAAAGAATGTAACTGTCAAACTTCAAATGATCTATTCAAGTTTGGGTAAAACAGCTATCCTAAACTAAACACTTTCCATCTCTGCCCAGATTCTGTCAGATCCTTCAGCCACCTCCATAGATCAAAGCTGCTAAAGAAACTATTCCAACAAACAGAGAAAAAAAATAAAAATAAAAAGCTCTTTTAAAATTGCTTTGACCATGGGTGTTGTCAGGAGAGGGCTCTAAAAAGTGAATATTTTTTAGTTCACTGGAGCAAATGTGGCTCAAAGAAACATTAGGTTAGGTTTCAACTGAAAAGGACAGAAAAGTCAAGATGACATTTCCATATTAAAAGGGGATAAGCAAGCAGTTAAACAAGACCACAAATAGCATAGTAGATAGGCAAGTTTTCAAGAATTATTAGAATGCACCAATATTGCTCAACCTATATTAACAGAATGTTTTCTCTGACATGCAAAAGTACCACCCAATTTAACTAATCCAAACTTGGTTACAATTCAAATTATAGTTATGTTCCTTGAGAAGAGAGGAGTATATGTCCCAAGGTTACCAAACCTACAGAAAACCTGAGGTCAAATAAAGCATAATGTCTAGGCCTTCCAGCTTTTTGTTGGATATATTTATCTTCAAGAAAATAATTGCTGACTACAAGTCATAGGATAAGCAACACTAAATGAAAAATTGAAGTTGCACTGAAAGGTTCGGTCCTCAAACTGATAGAAAACCCAGAGAAAAAAAGGTAAATAACATGGTTGGCAACCAAACTAAAACTTAGTTTCAGTTGAACACTTGAACTGAATGTTTTGTCCTCTAACTGGTAGAACCTAAAGATGAGAAAATAGTAAATAGCATTCAATTAGGTCACTAATCCTTGATTGGTTTAAATTGAATCATTAAACCTCCATTTATGAAAACAAGATTTGGAAGATTAATCTGCAACAACTTGGGAAATTTTGCCAATAAAAGACATACTAAAAAACATAGTTACTTTAATGTCTATAATGTGAATGAAAATATTCAACAACTAGGAGTCATCTTATAGATATCTTCAGTTGCAAGTATGAGCTTTGCTTCCAAATATAATTTTTATTAATTATGTTAACATTGTGTATAAAGTTTGACTAAAATTCTCATGATGGTCAACAAACCTTGTTAGCATGTCAGGGTCTATATCTTGCCACTGCACTTCTTCAATAACTTCCACAATGTGCTTTATTCTTTGTTTAAGTTCCACAGACTCCAGAAGAAGTAAATCATGGCTTAGAAAGGTGCCCTCATCATCAGGGAAAATCACCTATCCAATGCAAAAGTAAGTTGTTAAAATACTGATATTGCAGGAAAACAATGAATGTAAACATGGGAATTTAAACACAATAAATATAATCAATACAACAGATGAGTTTTCATATGCAGAAATTATAAAAGAAAAAAAAAATCAGTCCCACATAGCCATATTCCTACAAGGTAAAATTAATACTCACCCTTCCATTGGTAATGACTGCATTAACACCAGACTCAAGCCCAAGGTGCCTGTCTAAAAATTGTGCTACCTGCAAAACATAATAAAAATTTGATGCTAACTTCTCTACCAGAACATTGAAATGCATCATATTTACAAAATAGAAAAAATAAAACCAGTCAAACAATTAACGAAACCAATATGCTATAACCCAAATCAAAGACTAAGAAATAAAAAGAAACAAACAGGAACTGAACTTATCACACATGTGGGACATAATACCCAGAAAGTGGAAAAGGTAGGAAAAGTACAATCTATACACACAAGCAATTACTTCTTAGCATAGAAGCATCTTTGGCCACATACCTTCTTCAAACTTTTTCTCATTTCATCAGGAGAGATTTCGAGAGTAGATTTATAGGCCTCCAACGGTAATTTGTTTGCATCAATGAGCTCATAGACTTTGTCTAAAAATACTTGCATGCTTTCAGCTTCAACAGAAGATCCAAGGATGTACTTTTCCTCATAGAATGAGCACAAATTGTCCAAAAAATTCAATACAGTGTTTTTATGACTGCATGACATCATAAAGCAACAAACCAATGGTCAGTCTCACATACTTGATTCAAGAAGTCAAAAGAATATTTAGAGAAACAATGCCAAAAGAACAGAGCTTAACAAACCTATATGATGAAGCAGTGATTTGGAAAACCTTAGCAAAAAGGAGAGCATGTAGATCAGCATCTTGATTGCTACCAAATAGGACACCTAGGCGAGCAACCTTGGATCCTTCAACCTGCAACATGCCAAAGTATTTCAAGAACATCAATGAATGATAGTGACAGTTGCATTCAGTAGCAATGAGTGGGAAAATAAACAAACAGATTGAGTCTTAGTTATGAACAGCAACCAGATAACGAATTCCATTGTGCAGCAACTTCGCCCCTTTCTTGCTTGTGATGTCAACAGCAAGAAGATGAGTTACAGGCTTCAAATCATCAATTGCTGGAAAAGTTGGATAACCCAAAGAGAGAGTGTGAGACCCACAGAGACTGAGATCACAATAATTTTAGAACAACTCCATGGTTCTCAATATGAGTTCCTTACTGTGAAGAGAATGCAGGTAATTAATATTGTTCATCACAGACTCTCCTCCAATAATTGATGGAGCCAGAGAAACAAATCTGGGTTTAGCCTTGGCCTTGGCAATGATCTATAAGCATACATAAGAACAAATTATTGAAATACAATGCAATGATTGACATCATTCAAGAACAATGATTTGCGAACAGAAAAACCGCAGCATACTATACCTGTGGATTATAGCGGCTAATACCATTCTCTGACAGGAATTTGTCCAAGACATCAGTACGAGAATTTATATGACCATAATAAACCTGTTCTTGTATTTTTGGAAGCTCGTCATTCATGGAATTCAGAAGAGCCTCCTGACCAAAGCAAAGCAAATTTTGTTGTTGAGCAAGGCATGGTTCTAATTAAAGGCGTTCCAACATGATACCAAGACAGCTGCTTTTAGTCAAAGAATTATTACAGCTAGTTGAACTGGAATAAGCCAACATAATGAAAGAAAAGTTTAGAGGCCTCTTCAAAGGAAAATTGCACTTGAAGCACCATAGACCTTTAATAATAAATTAATACTAGCTTTAAAGTTACCCAATGGAAGTGATCAAGATAAAGCCCAAAGGATGAAAACAAATTTATGAGACCAATTCAGCCAAACATTATTTCACAAGATCTAAAAATGATAGATCAAACAAAGCAAAGGCAAAAGGATAGGGATGTTCTACAGTTAAAAGCAGTACCTCACTAGAATCAATTACAAGTCCATTCATCAAAAGGCAGCACTGCAACTTGGACAAACCCAGCTTAAAAACAAACATGGAGCTCTCCTGTGACATTTCCTTATAAGTTAGCTCTCTTTCCAGTTTTAGCAGTATATCCTGAGGAGGGTGTTTTGCCTTTGACCTTCATAAGCAGAATGTAAACATTGATTGAAGAGGTCACATGGATAAAGGAAAAATCTCTGACCCTACAAAGAGTAACTTCCATAGCAGAGAGCTACAGAGGATAACACTACAAGAAAATGAATGTTGACCACAAAGGACACTCAAACTTACAATAATGTTTCTACAAATGCTCCTTCTATATGGTGCATTTCAGGAGCATCATCTGCTGGATCTGCTGACTCCATGCGTAATCTGTTGACCTGCCATACACACAAGATACAGCTCTTATTCATTCTAATGAAAGTTAACAAACATAATTAACCAAACAAGCCAAATCCTGTGCGGATAAATGTCACCACGCAACAAGTACTAGCACAAACACAAAATAGAAGGCTAAGTTAAAAGGAAATTGTTCAGTCTAGACATGCCGCTAAAAAGGCTATAGGAACTCTCACATTGCTCAGAAACTGGAAAGCTTTCTGAGTCCCATAATTTTCTTTAATGTAAATGAATAGACGTATGATCTGCAAGGAAAAAGGTAACCAGGAAATCTGTAAGCACCAAAAAGGTATCAAATAAACAAAAAACTGATCTGACAAACAGTGTGCAGCAGTGACGTAAAACAAGATTTTCTGACTTGCTAAAACAGAGATCAAGATCAGACTGAGAGAAGAAGAGGAATGAAGAAAGTACCAAACTGGACATATCCTCAGTTTGACCATCATGCTCCACTGCAGATAAATTGGGGTCACCTCCACCCATTTCAATTTTTTTGATGAACCTTGTAGAATACAATATCAACCCAAATCTCACTGGCAAGTTGTTTGCAAACAAAGAGAGGATCATATCAATGGACTGCATGCACAAAACACAGGCATTGAAAATTCAGTAGCATGTAATAAGAAAAGAGTGCGGAACTAATCATAGGCAGCTGGAAAAACAAACAACTCACCTCTAGACCACAAAGAGTGGCAGGATCAAGAACATAAACTGCATGGTACAGGTTCTTGCGTATGTAACGTAATTGTCCATAGAAGACAGGCATCAAAATCTTCAAAAACAGAATTAATATTATCTTATAAAGATCACCACAGCCTTAAAGGAGGAGATTGCACAAAGAACAAACCTACCTCATTTATATTGCTCCGCCATTGCTTATACATAGCATCTTCCTCCAAGTTATTAAGATAATGTACATGAGCCGAACGGAAATCAACACGGTAGGTACTGGACTCGGGAGGAGGAACTGTTGATAGAAGTTTCCGTATTGTATTGTGAGGAACCTAAAAATGCTAACATTTCAGCCATTGGATAATAACACATTAACCCAAATGCACAGACACCAGTGAGATATATTTTGATTGCTCAAATTTACATACACGTACATGCATACAAACTAACAAAATTATTAAGGTGAGATACACATGCATTTATGTGTGCACAGGTGGTACACATATTTATGCATATGTTATAACCTTAGAAGCAAGTAAATGATGGAGAACAAGTAGCATAACTCAAGAACATCCGCTGCCTGGTGGGATGTCATTAATACTAGAATTCGAGAATATAATTAGGAGCATAAATAAACACATGAGCAGTATAGAAGTATGAATAAAGAAGCTATGATAGAGAGGAGTTTAATCCAATCTCCTTTCCTTTTTACATGGTTCAGAATTAACTTTATAGTCTTGCTCAAAAGACTAACGACACATTAATTTGGCAAATAGCACTAATGATGTGAACAAGATGGAACTCTAAAATGCAACCCTAGCAATCAATACAGCAAGCATAAAACATACAAGCCAATATATTGATTCCAAAGTACAGTAGTCAATGGTTCTGACCAAAGGCAATAAAATAAATAGTTACCTTTTTCCAATATCCCTATCCTGATGTACTCTATTTAACTCATGAGGACAACAATCTAGCTTTAATCATGCAGCATGCTCTGTGTGTCAGCATAATAAAATCTAGTTGTTTAATCTCAACCAACATGCATATGCAATTTGAACATCAGGATGTAGTTATATGTCACAAACTTTCCCAAAAGAAGTAAAAGAACAAAAAAAGGAGGAGACACAAACACAAATCCATATAAGCAGTTGCATAGAAATGCTCACTAGCCATCAGAAACTGAATTGCAGAAGAAATCACTTATTAATTAAGAAAGAGCATGTTATCTTGGAATTCCCTTTTTCTCAAACTTAGAGAAACATAAAGGTGCCATACTTGCATTTTGTGAATTCACAACATTAAAAAGAAATTCTTTGGACGAGACTTTGATCAAAAGTCTGAAGGTGACTGGGGAATCACTAATAAGGAGAGATTAGAATAATTAGATATCACACCAAACTTAATTCATAATAGCAAGAAACGACTCATGTAGATGACTCAATTAAATTTGAGATCAAGCCTTCGTTGTTGTTGTTGTTATATTCTTTAAACAGTAACTGATTAGACAGAATACTAAAATACTCTACCATGATTAGGCTTCCACTTCTCCGCCAGACATGGATGTGAAGGTATTCTCAGTTCCCATGCATGTTCATTTAGCCTCAGCCATCACATGCAAAGCTTGATTTCAACACTTCCCAATCAAAAAACAACAAATCCACTTTCCAAATCAGAGCCCTAGCCATGATGGGTGGTTGATCCAAGATAAAGAAATAAGCTTCATTTTTTTTAACTTTTGTATTTTCCAAGGTTAATCAAAGAATTCTAGCTTTAAGTTTTCTTGTCTAGATCCAGTACATAGTCAGCACACAAATACAAGCACTCACTTTGCTTAATGACGTCAATAATAAGTTTTTCTCAAAAAGTTGAAAAAAAAAAAAAAAAAGACAATGGTAATAAGTACAGATTAGGATTCTGATTGATCAGCTATTAATCAGTAGCATACTTATACAGGTAATGACATCAATAAGCACCAGCCTGAGTCAAAACCCATTCCACGCACCATGTTCTACAGGGCAACAATTCCAAGCCTTGAAACAATAGTTTCCAGGCTATTCTCCCAAATACAACACATGTACCAACAACAGAGATTTCAGACAACATCAGTTCAAACTTACAGGCAACCAAGAGATTCTCTGATCTAAAATATCCAGAAAATTAGAAAACATGTAGGCTCAAATTTTTTTGGAACCATTAGGTTTACTTCACTATAATTCTTTTATACAATACTCCTCATGTTCTTTTTTCATCCCAAACAAAGTTGCACAAGAAACAAAAACACTTATCAAGCACTTGAGTATTTTAGAAATAAATCCCTATTTCATCTAGCTCTGCATCATTCACAATACCATCTGACTGGAGAAATTTAGCATCATTCACCTTCAATTTTGAAAACTGATCAGCCAATGACAAATCTTGCTGGACCAAGTCAACTAATCTGTTTAGAGAAAATAAAAAAATAAAAAAAAAAATCAAAATCAAATGTTAACTCAGCATCAGTCACAAAGTATGTCTGCTATAAACAAAGCCAATATATATGAAAAAACACATTCAAATTGGCTAGACTAAGGTCTGAAGTACATTTTTCAGCACACAGAAACAATACAACTTGTAAAAGCTGCTGTGAATGACTTACAAGATCTAGGCTATTACCTTTTTGCCTCTGAAAACATTTTCCTAGATTATTTATCAAGGCTGCGAGAAGGACAAACCCTCTTATTTCAGGGTGTGACACAGTTCAAACTCTAAAAAGTAACAATAATCAAGTACATTTTGTCCCTCATAATTGAGGAACATTAAGATTTACACTATGCTTAACTATCTCCAACCATAATAAGTAGAAACAGAGTAACAAAAGCCTAGCTCCCAAGTTGTATTAACATAGAATTCATGTATCAATCAACCCAGTAATGCTAGGAGATCCCTCAGCATTATTTCTTAGTTCTAGCTACCTCTATGTCTACTCCATATGCTCTTTTCCCTAACTTTTTAGATGGATAGATAAACAGGTCATTTACAATGGAAGCAGAAAATGACATTTATCAATGCATGTTACAACAAAAATATGTGTATCATTGACCTAATAGCCACAGAAGACAATCAGCCATGAAAAGAAAATACCCCACAGTTAATAAAGAAAATATTGGTATCATTAATTGGCTTTACAACAGAGTAACAAACATACAGTAATGAGAAAACCCCAGGCTCTTAAACCACAAAATTAAATTTCATGAAAGAAAATCAGCAACAGTTTTAAAACATGAAAAACAATAATCAGTAAGGACAGGAATGGAAACTTAAGGTTCTTATGGATAGGGATAGACAACTAAACAAATTCATAAAAAGGTGTCAGCTTCAGTCAGAAATATCAGGAAACAGCTAAGACAGAAGCATTACAGATAAAGGTCAATATCCTCGATATTGATTAAAGCACCATTCAGAGCCATTAAGGACTTGCCAGGAGGGATCATTCGCTGATTTGCAGCTATCTCATCTTTCACTGCATCACTTAGCTGTAATATATCAAATATTCATGCATTAGATAAAGAAAACCAACAAAAGGAACCTTATTGGCATCAAAAGCTCACTATAAGGTTCTTAATAAAATCCAAATACCACCAAAATGTTGTTTTACCTTCATGCGGGACAAAGAAGAAACAACACTAGGAAAGTTCTGGTTTATTTCCTGCATCGACTGCAAAGGATCAGAAGCTTGAACTATTCTTTGTGCTGTCTGATGCCCTAAGTCTGTAGGAGGGAACAAACATTAAACATGAGCCAAATCATCTCAACTATCACAAGAAACCCAGAGTCATGGATACCTTTTAGCTCCCACACATCAAGGGTATCTGATATTGTCGATGACAACAGATAGTCTCTGAAAGCCATTATCTCAGTCGTAAGCTCGGGTCTACGTTCCTACAGTGCAACCATTAAAAGAAAATAGTGACTTCCAGAGTAAGTTGATCAACATTTCAGATATGAACAATTAACCTGAACAGAATATTTCCACAAGGATCACTAAAAATTAAGACACCTTTATTAAAAGTCAAAATACCTTGTCTTCCTCTTTAACCAAATATTTTGAAGAATGAAACTAAGGGAAACAGTCATCAAACAAGAAGCACACACACACATAGCTTATGCTCCATTACTAAAGATAAATAGTTTACTCACAAATCTGTTTTTTTAAGTAGCAGGAGAAGTGCATTTACCATTTGCCAATTGACAGAAAATAATGCAAAATATGATGAAGCTAGTAAGATGATAAGAGAAACCATGAACAAGAAACTGCAACAACAGTAAAATTGAGAACTGGACAACAAAGAAATGTCTAAGGCCACAAGCAAATGAAAAAGAGATCTAATTAATTCTTCAAGCAACCTCCATGAAAAAAATTCTCAATAACATTTCCAGTAAATTTAATCCTCTCTAGCCATTTAAGGACCATCTCATTAACCAGAAGTTAGAACCTGCAATCTCTGAAGAGCTCTTCCAATTTTTTTTCTTTTACATAACCACAATTTTGATTAGTTTTGTATTATGGCAAACAAGAACAGGAAACATACCCCACCTGCGCAAGAAGACTTAATGTCTACCAATTAATAAATTACTGATTAATAGACTCCCAAATCAAGTAGAACATACACCAGTGAACAATAGTCCACCTCAACATCAGCTGGCACAATCAATGTATGAGCAACAAGCCTAAGAACCTCATTTTCAAATCTATGGAGAAATTCTTTTGGCTAAAACAGTTAGGGCCAACAAAATGAAGGTCATACTACAGCTTTCTATATACTCCTAGACTTAACAGAGCCAATAATTGATACATATTTCTGTTAATTCTTGCTTTCTTTATTCCCCCTTTACATTAGTAAGCTTTCAAGCCAGAACCCATGCCAACCCCAAACAATACTGTGTCACCTCAGCATATGCAACTGCACAACATGCTTCATAATAATGGTTTATAACATAAAGGAGAACAAGCCAGTTGTCAAAAAACTCCATATAGGATAATACAATCAAAGAAACTACAAATAAATGCTAGGAACAAACCAGTATTTTAGAAAAAATGAACCCTCTAACTTCTTGACTAAGATCTTCTGTCCGAGGATCTTCCAAAGTAACACCTGCACTTAAACCTCCAAACCAATTACACAAAGATCATCTGAAGAAACAGTCTTAAAGCACAGAAATTAAAGAAAGAGCAGAACAATTATAGTAAAAAAGACCAGGACCCATCACTGTTAAACAAAAAGATGGGCGCAACCCCACTTTGACCCCCAAGCTAAAGTCAAAGCTCATTATTAGCTTTGAAAATCTCAAATTGGAGCTCCAAAAAAATTTATTTATCAACTCAAATCATTAAAAAATACACAATCATTAAACCTTGATTTTAAATGAAGCTTCAACTTAAATAAATAATATAAGGCATTCCCAACTGCTAACTAAGTAAAGCAAAACTAAGTCCAGAAAATTCAATTCTAATTCAGTGACTGGCTATAAGTCTTTGAAGTTAAATCTCAAAGTCTGTAAAGGGTTATCAGTACCAAGGGAGAAGTAAGAAGCAGGTAGCCAAGTACCAACATGATACAACACCCTAACTATAACATAATACATGTACTAAAACAATACATGCATACTCCCTTCAGGCTATTTTGTGTAGCAAGCAGGGAGCAAGAATGGAACAGGAATTCAGAGACAGTGCTCTTCCTCTCATATTTTCCTTTCCTTCAGGACATCTTTTCCTTCCTCTCTCTTTTTTTTTTTTTATTCCCACTTACTTCCCTTGTAAACAAATATTTCCTTGAAGCATAAAAAACCAATGTTTCTTTAAAGATTAATGAAGTGAAAATCCAACCAGGCTATTTATTGCAATTACGCATGCAAAACAGGGTTTTAGTTTTGCACTTGATAGTCACAAGTAGTAACAACTTACAATGCTGCCTATCCAAGAACATAACAGATCTCACATGGGAAAAATATATGAAGAAGAAACAATTTTACCATCCTTGAAATTTATATGTAAGACTGAAAATCACTAATCATTTACTGCTAAATTACTTTACCATATAAAATACCATCCAGTATTTGTTGCCCATTTGTCCTACCAAGGAAAGAAGCTCCTATCTTAATTAACATATGTAAAAATATGAGTGTGTGCATGTGATGTTAAGAAACCATAAACAAAATGTTAAAAAGGGTGTAGACCAGGTACAAGACGAGTGCAAGAGCTTTGAGAGTAAAGGCTCATAAACAATAGGATTTCTCTTTGAAAGAATGAGTATGACTTCAATCAGTCAAAATTTTCACCTTTCTTTACAGCACTGTCGTCCATGGCCTTGTATTCCATATTCTTCAGAGCAAGTTCTACACCATAGCCACCCAAACTTAAGGAGTCTCTGGTACCAATAGCACCACAAAGGCCAGCTTTTGCTTCACAGCCAGCAGGTAAAACAGGTCTAACCACATACTTTATCCTTCCCTAAAATTTATAAGCCAAACTATCAGTACCAGAAGTATAAAAAAAATACTATATGATGAGAATTCATCGATATATATATATATATATATATATATAAATTGGGTGTCAAAATGCACAAGGCTCCAAAATCAAAGGTTTAGGAAGAGGAAATCTTGTCCCCAACTTCAATCAATGACTGTTTCAGCGAGTTGAGCTGGTGAAAGTACAAGTTCTCCCAGCCAACCAAAGAGACCCCAAGCTAGAAAAGCAAGCAGGTTACAAACAGAAGTATGACGCAAGGAATCCAATGCTAAACCCAGAAGTTGACGCAACATTTTTCCTCTCTAAATTTGGGTACTTCGGCCTTCAGGTAATTCCATATCAATTGGATTGACTCACTTTTTTTTTTTTTTTGTTTTTTTCTTTTCCACAAGCAGCATATCTAGCAGGGCAATATTGCCAATCACAATATCCAAAAGTTGCATTCATAGACACTGTTCTATGTGATGCTAGAAAAATGCAGAAAGCAAACAACACAGTTAAGCCAGCCACTGGGACATCAAATCACAGTTTAATGGGTAAAATTCAGAGTTGGCTTCACAGCAAATGACCAAATAAGACAATACTCATAAAGCACACAGCTGAACTTGGATTTGCTCTATCAATTTGGAATCAAATTTCTACACCTGTTGTTGAAAAAGCAGCAAATTAAAGCTCAAATTAGCCCCTTGAGATTCAAGTTTTCCAGATGGCATTCACTAATAAAACCCTTGTGCTACTTTCCTGTCTAAAATTTATGGAAATCATGCCCCTTCCATATCCTTAAATTATGCAAGAAAACCCTTATCCCTTTACTGTAGACGCATGAAAAATAAATCATCGTAAGGAATTAAGGCAACAAACTGACAAAACAGAAAACTAGAGGATACAGTTTTTCTATTAGACAAAATAGAAGACACTCAAGTTAGTAAAAGAAGATTGTAAAACACAAGCAATACACCTCTTTGGCTGCATCAACCAGGATGACATGAAATTCCCTAAAGCAATCAGTTCCAAGAGCTCCATAGAGAATAGCAACGGGACGCCCTGTATGCGAACTAACATGGACGTGATCAAAATCAAATAGTTCAGGCTGCTGAAATGACTCGCCTGCACTGGAAACAATGAAATAAACATGTGAAATAAAAGAAAACTGTGCAAGTCACCTGAGGAGTGACATTTTAAATGCAAGAGGAAAATTTTGAAAGCATAAAAGCAAACACTTACAGTCTAGTTGGGCTGCGAAGCCACAATAGCAACTCTGCGACATCAAAGAACAACGCATCTCCAGTATCAACCCAACAACATTTCCCACCAGGGCTTTTAGGATTTATACCAACAAGGAAATGGTCTGACTTAGCTTCATCATTGATTTCCTTTTTGGAAATTCCCCCACCAGCATTGTTCAAGATGATGTCATCTGAAAGTGGAAAGGAAGAGAGAGACTCCTCTGCTAGTTGTCGGTAAAGCACCAATCTAGGAGAAGCTGATCTCAGAGTGAGAGAGAATCCAAACAACGAAGCCAATGGTTCCCTTAAAAGCGAGTGTCCATGTTTTATAATGCTTTTGAGGCAATCTTTGGCGCTATAAGCATCAGCTTCATCCTTCTCTGTGTTGAGCCAGATCTCAATGAACTCCCAATAAAGGTCTTTCCATTCTTTAGATAGCAATTCACTTTACCGGGAATAAAACACCAAAAAAGAGAAACAAAAAAAAAAAACAAAAACCAAAACAAATGTAAGCGTGTAACAAAAGAAGACACTAGCAATCCGAGAGGAGAACACTATAGCTCAAGTTGCAGGACACATAGACATATCCATACACATAAACACAATGACGGAGACAATGAACAAAGAATCACGCAAGAACTCATTCCAAGAACCCGTCAAAGGCTCAGAAAACCACCCAAGAATCCACTTCGAAACCCCCGTCAAGAAAAGGCAAACGAAAACACCAACGCATAAATGGGAGAGTTTGCGTGAGACATACCCAGCCTCCAACAAAAGAGGAGTGCCCTCCCAGTTGGCCCGGACGGCAACCTGAACGTTCTTGGGTCTCCGATTCTGTCCAGAAACCGAAGCAAAATTACCAGAGATGACGCAAAGCAGGACCACCCAGACAAGAAGAAGACAGGATCTTAAGCGGGTCGACATTCGGAAAAGCGTCGGGTCGAGGAGTCGTCGTCGATCTCAACAATAACTAGCAGCAATAGGTTTCATGAGGATCCCAACAATTTGACAGACAACACTGAAAAAATTCTTCGAACCTCCTCCCCCCCCCCTCCCGAACCACCAAAAAGAGAATACAGATGATGCCCACCGATCGATTAGCAACAGGAACGGAACACACTGATCGATAGTGGGCTTTGGGGTCGACTTCTAAATTCCTAAGTAAGATTGAAGTCGAAGTATATAAGAAAAAGAAAGCCAAGACTTCTGACTTCTAAAACCCCATCCAATTAAAAACAACATCTATATATATATATATATATTATTATTATTATTATAATTATAATAATAATAAACTTTCTCAGTTTGGAAAAACCGACGATTAATTAAAATAATGGCTGAAATTGCAGTTTGGAAAATTTACGTTCTCTTCTGGCGTTCAAAGTCCGACCACGTCATAGGATGAGGTGGCTGATCCTTATTGGTACGATTTGCATCGTCGTGGGAGGAAGAAACGAACCACAGCTGCTTCCCCCAATTTTGATTCTCATTCTATAGATCAATTGTAGTTTCGATTCAATTTCTAGTTTCGTTTCACTTCGGTGTAATTTTTTTTTCCCCTTTTTTCACGATAATATAAAATTCCACAATTTTCATCGGAGTACAATACAATTTCAAATGAATAAAAAGTTTGAATTTAATCAATTATTAATTAAATTATTCGCGTATTTTCTTGACCAATTAAAAAGGATATCAATAATTTTTTTTTCTAATTCTAAATTTTATTGTATACTCTTATGTATTTAGTTTATACCATTATGTTCTTAAATTAATGAATTATATTGTTAATATAAATTTTAATTTATAACTTTATACTCGTACTAAATTTATTTTTATTTTTAAAAATAATAATTTAATAATTATAAAAAATTTTAATAATAAATACATTTTAGTACTGATTTTATTAATAAGTTTTACCAAGTCAATTGACGTGACATGATATGTGCGCACTCGATGAAGCAGGAAAAAGACAAAACGCTCCTTAGATGTCACATACCAGATACCGGAGCAGAGTGCACCTTTTAGCCTAATATTCTCAGTCTCATTCTATTAATAAAATTTAAGTTCTTTAATTTAACTAATTCCTATCTAATAAATTGAACTAATCCTTAACTTTTCTATAATTACCTGACTAAAAAACTTTACTAATCCATAATTCTTGCCTTTTTGTCTTTTGTTAGAGTATTTTTAATTAATAATATGATGATATTTTTAAAAAATGATTTTATTGAAAAATTAATTATAATATGATTTAATTAATAAAAAATAATTTTATATGTTATTATATTATTAAAATTTATAATTTAAAATTTTTATTTGAGTATTAATAAATATACTTAATTTAAATTATACAATTTTATATATATAATGGGTCATTTCTCTTTTTAATATATATACAAAAATTTCTCATGAATGAAATATTTAAAAAAAATCACTTTTAACTTTGTGACACTTAAAGGGTATTTTTTAAATTTTAAATGAATTAAAATATATTTTTTTCTAATTATATGAAATATGAAATTTTAAAATTCATAATTTATATTTTATCTAATTATTTATATATAAATATGATTATGGTTTACATATGGTATACAACATGTAATTATGTATCCCAAATTTTTTTTACAATTTATATTCTTGGGATATCATTATCTATATGTTTGAATAGTTATCCTAGTTCTTTATATCTTAGTCATTTGGTTTGTAGTAGAAAACATTAAACTTAGTGTAAAAAGACATGTAGGCTAAAGAAACAATATCTTTAAAGAATTATATATTCCTTATTCTTTAAAGGATTCTTTAAGGATCATATGTTTACTAGACATACAAGTCATCTGGGTGTTAAATTACATAAAGTATCAATAAATTTGTGTAAGTAATTATTTAATTCCTACAAAAGAAAAAAAAAGGTTATGTAAGGGATGCTTCATTTACATGAAAAGGTGGTAAAAAAGAAGCATCATTTCCTTTAATGTTTCAAACTTATGTTGTTTGTAATGAAAAGGTATCTTTCTAAGTTTACAATTTAAAAAGAAACATCATTTCTTTTATTATTAAAAATAAAATTTAAGAGTTAGTAATTTGCAAAACCAACTACAGAAAAATGCATTTAACAAGTTAAAAAGGTGGGGTCTTTTATGTTTATATGTTCAACTAAAAAAAAAAAAAAACAAAGGTAAAAAGGTGCCTTTTCATTTGCATGAATTTTATGCATTATGGTAAAATAGGAATTGAAACCAAATTGATTCAAATTCAAGCAAGCATGCAATCATTGGACTTTTGTATCTCTTCTAGTTATTTACTAATTTATTACTAATTTTACATCATATAAATTGATTTTATTATTTTTTATTTCAAATAGATTTCACTTATTATATAATATAAAATTATGAGTGGGTTATAATCATTAAAAAAAGTTAAAATAAAAATTACCATATAATATATATCTTTTAATAAGTTAGAAAGACTTAAAAATGTATGGTAAATGTTGTAATGGTTTTGAATTGAGTAACATTGAATGGAATTAGATGCAACATAACTAACCATATGAGATTTAAGTGTAATATACACTTATGGTATCTTGATAATTATTAAACCAAGTCACATGGTTATTATTATTAATTAGTAGTTAATACTTAAAGATATTTTTTAGTTAAAAGATATGAAGAAAGATTATATGCAATAAATTTTGAATTTATGACTTTTTTAGTAAATAGATGAGTCGTTAACTACTTAATCAAACGTGTATTTATATCATCTAATTAATCAATTAAAATTCAAAGATTAAGAAAAGTCTTGGTGAACAAAACATTAAGAGGAATGAATTTAAAGCTTGTACATACAGATCACTCTTGATGGAACTTCAAATTTTGAATTCATTGAATTAAAGTACATTATCTATATAATTGAAGTACTATATTTCATTATTTTTATTTCTAAGGTATATAATGTTTGATATCTGTAGTAAATTGGAAGGATGAATCTTTAAGACTCTTAACAAACTTAAAAGGTAATTTATAGCAAGAGCTTTAATTTATTTATATGAATATAGAATCTTTAAGTTGTTTTAATAAGTTAAAGGACTTGTTTTAAAACATTCATAAAAGTATATAAATACAATAACTTTTAATATGTCAATTAATTATAAATAAAAGTATAATGTTGTATAATTATTTATATGAATTAGTTCTAAAATTTATTAATAGGAATAATTAGTTCAAAACTTATCTATCATATACTAATAAAAATTTGTTTTAAAAAAAAGTTCAAATAGAAATCATTATATAATATATATCTTTTAATAATTCAGAAAGACTTAAAAATTTATAATAAATCTCATGATGATTCTGAATCAAGTAAATGTTATGTAACTAACCACATAAGACTTAAGTATAATAAACACTTGTGGTATTAATAATTGTTAGACCAAGTCACCTAGATGTTTTTTAGTTAAAAGACATGGAAAAGGGTTACATGCAATAAATTTTAAACTTATAATCTTTCTAATTAGTCATTAATTACTTGATAAGGGTGTATTCATGTCAATTGATTAATCAATTAAAATTAAAGGATTAATAAAAGTCTTAGCATGAGAGGAATAAATTTCAAACTCATACATACAAAGTACCTATGATGGAATCTCAATTCAACACTTGATAAAATGTCAAGTTTTAAGTTTAATGAGTCAAAGTACATTATTGATATAATTAAAACACTTTATTTAATCATTTTTATTTTAAAAGTATATAGTACTTGATACCATAGTAAATTAAAAAGATAAACCTTTAAAACTTTTAATAAACTTAAAAGGGTACTTTATGATAAAGGCTTTAATTTGTTTATATGAATGTAAAATATTTAAATTGTTACAATAAGTTAAAAGACTTGTTTTAAAACATTCATAAAAATTATATAGATACAATAATCTTTAATTTGTCAATTATTGTTGTATAGTTATTCATATGAATTAGTTCTACAATTTATCAATAAAAATAATTGATTCAAAACTTATCTACCATATACTCACCAAAAAATAAATTAAAATAGAAATTATTATACAATATCCCTCTTTTAATAAGTCAAAAAGACTTATAAATTTACGGTAAATGTCGTGATGATTTTGAATTAAGGAGCAATAAATGACATTAGATGCTACGTAACCAACCACATAAGACTTAAGTGTAATAAACACTTGTAGTATCTTGATAATCGTTAGACCAAGTCACTTAGTTATTATTATTAATTGGTAATTAATACTTAAAGATCTTTTTAATTAAAAGACATGGAAAAAGGTTGCATGCAATAAACTAAGAGGAAGAATCTTTGAGACTTTTAATAGACTTAAAAAGGTATTTTATAACATAAACTTTAATCTATTTATATGAATATAAAATGTTTAAGTTGTTTTAATAAGTTAAAGGACTTATTTTAAAACATTCATTATAAATATATAGACACCATGACTTTAATATGTCAATTAATTATAAAAAGAAGTGTAATATTGTACAATTATTTGTGTGAATTAATTTTATAATTTGTCAATAAAAATAATTAGTTCAAAACTTACCTACCATAAAAATAATAAAAAAAGTTAAAATAAAAATCACCATATATCATTAATTAATTAATTAAGGGTGTATTTATATCAATTGATTAAAGAATTAATAAAAGTCTTGGTGAACAAGACATTGAAAGGAATGAGTTTCAAACTCACATATATAAATCACTCGTGATAGAATTTCAAATCAACACTTAATGTAAAATTAAATTTTGAGTTTGATGACTCATAATACATTATTAATGTAGTTGAAGTATTATATTTAATCATTTTCATTTCAAAAGTACATAATACTTGACACCAAGACTTTTAACAAACTTAAAGTAGTGTTTTACAGAAGGAGTTTTAATATATTTATATGAATGTAAAATAATTAAATTGTTCTAATAAGTTAAAGAATTTATTTTAAAACATTCATGAAATGAACATGGTACAATGACTTCTAATATATCAATTAATTATGAAAAGAAGTACAATATTGTATAGTTATTTTTTTAACTAATTCTATAATTTATAAATAATAATAATTAGTTTAAAACTTATTTATCATATTATTTAGATTTATTACAATACATTTCTCATTGTATACAGATTTAATTTATAAAATATTTTTACTTACATATTTAACTTTCAAGAATTATAGAAAATCTAGTATATTCTTAATATTTTGAAAATACAAAAGATTATTGAAATATTTTCAAAATAAAAATTAAATATATTTCTTAATAAATTTAATAGTTATAAAAAAATATTGTTTCACTAAATAATACTTTGTAAAGTCATATTTATTTGTAAGAGGAGATTTTTTTGAATAAATAACTCTTAAATTACTATATATGATAATTATTTTTATTTAATTAATTAAAAATATAAAAATATACATTTTATTTTTTAGTAAACTAATTTTAAATAATAATATATAAATTTTTAATTTTAACACAATGAATTACAATTAAATATATTTTATTTTATTATATAAAAAAATTATTTTAATTTAATTGCACTATTATAAGACTGAAATTTGTTTTAAAAAATTAATATCAAATATATAACTTGAAATAATTTCCGTTTAATTTTTAGTTTTTAACATAAGCATCGATAGCATATTCATAGCCATTTCAGAGCAACGAATTACGTTGATGGGACCCAGGTAGAGAGAGAGCGAGACGTGGAGCAAGGACAGACACTAATCACTTGCAAACAACAATTACGCGTGCGTTGAATTGACCACTCGCAGTGCAGAGATGTATGCAAATTCGCTTCCTTTCAGGTTTCACTGCTCCAGACGCGCAGGCGCACAGGCACAAGCACGCGCGCGCGGCGCGCACACGCATACATGCTTAGCGTTCTTATCAGACTATTTTTGGCCATTCCTTCGTTCATCTAATTTTAAGTACATAATTTGCATCAAAATAGAAAAAGAATTCTTTTGGATAGAAAATTTATTGAATGGAAATTGGTTTCTTTTAAGATAAAAAGGGTTCCTATAAAAAATAAAATAAAGTGTAATATATTTTATATTATATTTATCTTATTGTAAAATTTCTTATATTTGTACATTTTAAAATAAAATTTAAAATTTAAAATTAATTATACATATTATGTTACATGGATATTCAAAATCAAAATACTTTTAGAGTCAAAAGATGTTTTTGCCTTTGAGAACAAGTTTTTTTCTTTTTTCATTTATTTGTTTTTTTATTATATGTGACCAATTAGACTGAAGAGCCTTCTCAATAAAAATAATAATAATAATAATAAAGAGTGAATATGGTTCAGCAATCTGTAGAGCATACACAACAAATTTCGAGCTAGAGAACAGGTTGGATGCTTGCTCTGTTAGTATCGCTGGCTTCTTGCCCTTATCAAAGTTTTTAAATTAAATAAATGACATCTGGCCTTTTCGATATTTAATCTTTAGTCTTTTCTTGTTGCAGGGCCATATTCAAACTTGGATGTCATGAAATGAAAGAAACGACAAGTGAGTGTTAAAATAGGTTCATATCGACTTTTTTCATTGCATGTGTTTCCTTCCCGTTACTAATAAAACAATTCACTGATTCATCAAGAAAGAATAGAAAAGAAAAGAAAAGAAAAGAAAAGAAAACTTGTGTTCCAATTATCTTAATGTGACTGGTGAAGTCACATAAAATGTTTGCAAATTAGAAACCTTCTGATATGAGAAGCGGAAATTACAATGTTAAACTAATTAATTAATTATCTGGGTATTCTTAAGAATTGGAAAAGAAAATAAGCTAATTAGGAGTTATAGAAACGTTGACATCAAGCATAAACTTAATTTATTCTCATGGAGTATCATAGCGGTTAAGAACATTTTGGAGAATAAGACTGCCATTTTGGGAATAAAAAAAAAAAAAAAACTAAACTATATAGTGTAGCTCAAGACCTCATAAATGTTCTAATGAAAAGAAAAAAAAAATCGAGATGCATATAGAGAGGATATAAGATTTTATGAAATATTCTATTAAAAAAAAGAGAAAAAAAAGATTTTTTTTTTTTGAAATAAGAGAGTTTTTATATATCTCTTTATAATTTATAATTTAATAAATTTTTTATAATAGTGGTGATTAATCACAGCATCGTGGCCACCCCATCACACGTATGTCCACGTAGGCAGCTACCATTGACACCACGAGTACTATTGTTAATGTTCCCACCACCATCACCATCATCGCGTGGAGCACTGAATTGGCATAAGTGACAAATTAAGCTTACAACAACAACGTGAGTAATGCTAGTGTCGTTTATTTTCTTTCTGTCTTTTATTTTATTTTATTTTTTTTTATTTTTTTATTTTTTTTATAATTCAATCAGCAAAATATCTTGTATCAGAATTCCCACAATAGGAAAAGTCACGATTATTTTTATTCAAATAAATTTTGACAAATGCATTCGCATTTAAAAACTCAATTAAAAATTATTTATTTATTTATTTATTTATTATGGCAAGTGAACTTGTTTATCAACTTATAAATTAGACTCAAAATCTTGGAATCAAGTGGCAAGAAAATAATTGGCTATAAACTCTTTAGTTTTAGCATATGTAGTTTATATTTGACAAGATAGAAGAGGTGAATCCTACATGATTTGTGAGAGTTAGCATAGGATACCATTTGGCTATATTACCAAAAGTAAATAATCGAGCATATTTTGATGCTTAATGAGTAGTACCATATACTTTGACCAATGGGTTTTACAAACAAATTGTCTATGCATATATCTACAACAATAACAAACAAATGCTTAACTCTAAAGTCATTATATAGGAGTGATCCACAACAATAACAAAAGCTTTTTTTTTTTTTTTAACAATTTTGTAACTTTTGTACCCGATATTTTGGAACTAGGCATATATATATATATATGAATATTATTATTTACATGAATATTTTAATTTTATACACGTCAAAATTGTTGTTGTTGTTGTTGTTGTTGTTGTTGTATTTGTAAATGTGTAACTATTGTCTCGGGTAAATGAGACAATGATTCCGCGTAAAATAAGGCTAAAATAAGCTCGTAAGTGTCAACTCCGGCCGACACATTGGTGCCGGAGAAATAATGAAAGGAAATGGACAGACCACAGTGGTCGTCCTAAGCCACAAAAACAATTGAGTACAGAATATTTCCACCTTTTGTTTCTTTTCAAGATCTTATCCCAAAAACATCATTCTCGCTGTAGGTGTTTTCATTCGCCCATATTTCCAACCCACTCGATTCCTTTTGCACTTGCCAGTGACTTCACCTCCGAAAGCACGGCCACACCCACGAGTGAATGTATGGCACAATGAAGCAAAAGAGAATCTCCGTGCTGCTCTTTCAAGCAATCCCTCTGCCTCTATAACTCGAAACACCCAGTACTTGGGGAGTTGTATTAGCGAATGGGGACGAAGCATTCTCCATATGATTCTGACAGTCTCAGCTCTGCCATGAAAAGGGGTCAGAAAGGCTACCATGGAAAGGCAGAAACTCCGCGATATGGAGAGGATGACGCTTTTCTTTCCCTGTCTCGCATGTCGAACATTATCATACCCCCATTGGGTGTTCAAGTCTATAACCAGAATCCCACGGGGTCTAGAAAACGGATGATATCCCCCATGGATTCAAGATACAGGTGATTTTTTATATATTAAAGAAAGCTTCTACTAGGTTACCTTGGAAGACGAGGAAATAACAAGAGGATATTGTTATATTATGATTTGAGTAAAGCTGCAGTCTCATCACGTTCAGTTTGACATTTTTCTTCTGTTGTCAAAACAGCTGTTAGAGAATTTTTACTTGATATACATGAAAAACTTTTGACTTAAAGCCCGCATATTGTCTTTTTTGTTCGGTTTTCACTTGAACTACTGCCCTATATGGCACGTCATAAGATGGAGTGGGTTATGTAGCAAGTGGTGTCTAATCGCTAGTTAAATATTCCTCCAATTCTGGCGCGGAATTAAGATTAATTAGCGATGTAGAGGCCATTAGTTTGAATTTTTTTTAAGTAAACAATGGCCTGACGGCATTCAGTGTTACTTTCCCACTTCTTCTTCTTCTTCTTTTTTTTTTTTGTCTGTTTGTTCTTTGGTTTTTCGCCCTCGCCCTTAATTCTGAAGAAATGGGAAATCGAGAACCGGACAGAAGAAGATGTAGTAAATTACGTGTATGATCCAAAGGTCTCGCTGCACAAGGTTATGCATTGCAAAATTAGCTAATCTAATGCAACATATTTAGTACGAGATTGATTGGTTGGTTGGTTGGTTGACTGATTGATTGATCGATTGATTGACATGCAGGAGTTGGGAGACATTAATGGTGCTTTTGGTACTTTACTCTGCATGGGTCTCCCCGTTTGAAGTTGCATTTTTGAGTTCAGCCACAGGGTTCACGGGACTATACGTTGCAGACAACGTCGTTGACCTGTTTTTTGCAATTAACATCGTCTTGACGTTCTTTGTCGCGTACATTGATCCAAGAGCCCAGCTACTAGTTACGGACAGGAAAAAGGTTGCCACAAGGTTAGTCCATAATTTGATGATTTTTTTTTTTTTTTTGAGAATTAAAAAAAAAAAAAAGAAGGGCTAATCCAATTATATTCGCCCTCCTTCTCTGTTTAGTTATCAACAAAATAAGAGAACGCTTATAACCACAGGTCCACAGTTATATCAAAAAACGCAGTTCTGAGTCACAACGCAACTAGTACATCGTCGACGATGGATTCAATACATCGACGATGTTTCACTTATGCATAATTGAAATATAATTTTTGAAGCATTATGAATAAAATAGTCTTGGCTGAATTAGTAGAAAATGGTACGTGTTTTAACTTAAAATATCTTTTATTTGTTCTTAAAATTGAAAGAAAAATAAAAGCCGGCGGAGTCATTAACGCCGGGAACACTAAATCAATCAATTGGCTTCTGCCGACCCAAATGTTGCTTCAAAATTGTTTTGAAGAACAATTCTGACCTTAATCCAAAGATCAGTTTCCTACTAAGGTATGTCAATATTTTTCTTAAAAAAGAAATGCCTTTGATAGCGACAATAATATTAACATCTGCGTGTCCACTGTCTCCTTATGAATGTGTAATTAAAAAAAAAAAAATCACTTAAAAACCCAATGAGTCTCAAAGCACAATGTGGATAGTCATTTTTTAGGGTTGTACGAATGGATTTGCCGCCTCATATGTGTCAGTTTTTTCAATAGAAAAGATTGCAAATAAAACTACTTGCTTAGAGCAGTTAGTTAGTTTCTGGGCATTTGGGTATAGTGTCAACAAAAAAAAAAAAAGAAAAAAAGAGGGGTTTAAAACAAGAAAAAACATGTGTATTTCAAATAATAATAATAATAATAAGAATAAGAAAAGAAGAAAAAGAAAAGAAAAGGGGTGTGCGTATATCCACCTAACTATGGAAAATAAAATCAAAGACATGCATGACTGAATTAATTATACAAGTCTTGACAATGAAACTTGCAATATCATGCGAAGAGAGAGAGTTGCACGCACTAGAACGAATTAATTAATTGAATAGGTGTGCGATTGAATTAAAGAGGTGCAGTGGGGATGGACCGAAGAATATAAATGTATGAATGATACAGGTACCTTTCGACATGGTTCTTGATGGATGTGGCATCGACCATTCCCTTTAGGGGAATAGGCAAGCTGCTGACTGGCAAGCAAAAAATGGACCTCTCCTACTCCCTCTTGGACTTGCTCAGACTTTGGCGTATCCGCCGAGTTATGCAATTCTTCACCAGGTAAGCCAGAGGCATAGAGGTATGTATATATACGAATATTTATCACCAACTTAGTCTTTTTTTACTTTCTGGAATACCCTCTAAGTTGAAAACTAAAAGCACTATGGAGTCTATCCTATCCCTGTCTGTCTGGACCATTTTTCATACACGATGGTAAAAAAAAAAATTGTCCGGAGATTGCTCTAATTTTGATTGTTGCCTTTGGATTATGCAGGCTTGAGAAGGATATCAGGTTTAGCTACTTTTGGATCCGATGTTCGAGGCTAATATGTGTGAGTTGTTAATTTGGTTGGCGTTACTGTTGCGGCTGTCTGGTATAGTATGTGACAGCCAGAACAGGAGCTTTGACTCAAAACTGAATAAAGCTGTTGTGTTGATGTCACCTTGAGCAGGTAACCCTTTTTTCAGTGCATTGTGCTGGCTGCCTCTACTACTTGCTAGCTGACCGATACCCACATCACGGAAAGACATGGATATCCATTTTGTTCCCGGATAATTTCAGAGATATTAGCCTTTGGATCCGGTACATTTCGGCAATGTACTGGTCCATCACAACCATGACCACAGTCGGCTACGGTGACCTCCATGCCGTGAACACCATGGAAATGATCTTTATCGTTTTCTGCTTGCTCTTTAATCTTGGCCTGACCGCTTATATAATTGGGAACATGACCAATCTGGTCGTCGAAGGAACCCGCCGCACCATGAACTTCGTAAGTGCCAGGGAAATATTTTGACACGCGAACATCTCTTGTAAATGTATGTGCAACAACTTTTGTGATGCAGCAGCAGGTCCTCAGATTGGTTTTAGTTATCAAAAAGAATCAGCTTTGACTTTCTGTCGCCTTGAATAAATGGACGTGCTTAATTAGCCTTCTCAAGTGGAAACTGGACGATTTATTTCATGTGGTTATTTGGTTGATGGTGCAGAGGAATAGCGTTGAAGAAGCATCGAATTTTGTGCGCAGAAACCACTTGCCTCCAAGATTGAAAGAGCAGATATTGGCTTATATGTGTCTGAGATACAAGGCTGAGAGCTTGAACCAGCATCAACTGATGGAACAGCTACCCAAGTCGATTTTCAAAAGCATCTGCCAGCATTTGTTTTTGTCAACAGTAGAGAAGGTCTATCTTTTCAAGGGCGTCTCCAGGGACACGCTCCTCCTCCTGGTAAACAACAGTAATCTGCATCTGTAACATGTAGGCAATGAAATTATGATGGCTCAGTTTGTTGCTAAGTGGGATAAGTGTAATATTTTGGATAAATTAAATCAAAGACAGACAATTTGACAAGTAAACATTAATTTCATGACCCTTTCATGGCGTTGCTTGGTTTCCTTCCGTAAAAGCTGAGGATACAATCTGGGTACTCTTAACTATAGTACTGGCTGAATGGACTTTTGAGTCTGTTTCTTTGCTCCGAGGAGGCAGAGGTCGGGCAGAGTTTCGAAGTCCTTTTGCCAAGGGGTAGATTCCTATATAATAATGATGTTTTTCAAAATACAGATTGAGAGCATTGGCTACCAGAAGAAAGCTGAAATCTTTTCTAGAGATTGCAACACTTGGTTGCGAGCAAAATTTCTAACCCCCCTGCAATCAAACTGTGTAGGTTGCCAAGATGAAGGCTGAGTACATTCCACCGAGGGAAGACGTTGTCATGCAAAATGAAGCACCAGATGATGCTTACATTATAGTTTCAGGAGAGGTTGAAATCATCAATTGCGACGTGGATAAAGAGCTTTTTGTTGGAACTTTGCAATCTGGAGACATTTTTGGAGAGGTGGCCGCATTTTGCTGCAGACCTCAAAGCTACACATTTCGAACCAGGACACTGTCACAGCTCTTGAGGCTCAAAACTAGTGATCTCATGGAAACCAAACAAACAAACCGAGAGGATTATGTGGCCTTAATAAACAACTTCATTGAGGTTGGTTTTCCGTTAAATTCGATGGTGACTTCCCTTCTCTCTTATTGATTCTTTAGAAGGTTGTTTTTGTTAATGTGAAAAATTGTCATCCCCTAATCGTGCAAAAACTTGGGCTTCGTATAACATGTTGTCATGCAGCATCACAGAGAACTTGAGGATATGAAGATTGGAGATTTTCTGGCTGGGGGCAAAGAAGAAAAGGGTGAATCAATCCAGGATTTTAGCTTGCTTACAGTAGCAAATACAGGCAATGCCACTTTTCTCGAAGTGCTTCTCAAGGCGAGGATGAATCCTGATATTCGAGACACCAAAGGAAGGACTCCACTGGTACATTCTCTTTGTTTCAACCGTCTCCTGTTTCACGGATGATGCATTTGTAACCTCACGCTGCCAGAGTGGTTGGACTTCGCAGAGTGCGGACGGAAATAGTGCACTCTATTCTTGACCATTAGAAGAAATAATCTTTTTAGCAATACAAGTAACAATGCTTCCAATTAGGAGGACTTGAGCTTTCCATCTTCGGATATCACCTTCCTTAGCCTGTCCACTGGCTTAACCTCACCTGTACATCTCAAGGCAATTATCTTAGAATTCTCACCTCAGTAACCAGCAATGCACTATATTTAAAAAGAAATTGAGTGCCTATAATTGCCAATGCTTATTTGATTCTAGGTATGTTGGATGATCATATCATCCAGTAAAAATGGCTTGTTTCATGCCAACCTATAATCTATGTAAAAATTTAAAGGAGTTAGGTATAATTATTCTGAAACTTGATATGTCCCTTTGCATCACAAGGTAGATCATGTAAGTCCAACGACCATGTTAATTATAGAACTCAAACAGCACATGTCTCTCTGTCTCTTTCCCTTAAAGCTTGTCATTTTAGCTTCAGAGCAAATGAATGTAAGACTGGTGAATGAAAAACAAGTAAAAGAAGATGCTCTGCATGCTCTGTGATTGTGTGCCTCTCAACAGTATCCTTTCTGAATGAGAGCTTTTTATTATATTTTCTGTTCTTCATCAGCATATAGTGGCATCGAAAGGGCATGAAGATTGTGTATCGGTACTCCTTAGGCATGGATGCAACATGCATGTGAGAGGTAAGGCACGACTTTTACACCTAAATCATGCTTCCTTTGAGATGTTTGTAATGCCTTAGCTATGTATCCTAGTCACAATATTGCCAAAACATTTATTAGCATTTCGTGGATATAATTAAGGATCAAGTTGTGATACCCTACATTTCAGATACCGATGGAAACACGGCTCTGTGGATAGCTATAGCTTCAAAGCACCATTCTACATTCAGGACCCTTTATCATTTTGCAATCAGTTGTGACCCCTATGCTGCCGTAGATCTTTTATGTACTGCTGCAAAACGGAACGATCTGACAACAATGAAGGAACTCTTGAAACACGGATTGGACATTGATGCAAAGGATCGCCGTGGGAAAACAGCAATCCAAACGGCAATGGCAGAAAATTATGTAGATATGGTTGAATTGCTGGTAATGAATGGTGCTGATGTGCAAGAAGTGAACGAGGATGAGTTTTCTTCTACGGCCTTGAATGAAATGCTGGCAAAAAGAGAGATTGGACACCGGATAACTGTTCCTGACACTGTAGCACATGATGGGATGATTTCAAAGAGGCAAGAAGCAGGGCAAGAAAACAATTCAGGAGGCAAAGCTGGTGGACCTCAACCCCTAAGAATAACCATATATAGAGGTTATTCTGCTGTCAGAAGAGAAACCTATTGCACGAAAGCTGGGAGATTGATTAGGTTGCCAAATTCACTGGAGGAGCTCAAGAGAATTGCGGGTATATCTTCTTTATATTCATGATCTGCATATGTCCTGTTTCCACATGACTTACAATAGACACAAAATGGTTGCTATCTATAGGTTTTAGTGGCACGCCTGGCATCGGTATTGTTCTTAACAAATTGGTAGCATAATTCGCTGGATCCAGGACACAAGGTTCTTCGTATAGACGCTATTTTTGAGTGTGTGTTTTGTCCATTTGCAGGACAGAAATTTGGATTCGATGCAAGAAATGCAGTGGCAACAGATGCAGAAGGCGCAGAAATTGATTCCATTGAAGTGATTAGAGATAATGACAAGATTTTCATAGTTGAAGACCAAAATTGCTCAGAGTAACCAGAGAGGTCTAGTTCCTTAAATCCTGGCCACTTTTCACGGTTTTTCAGGCACTATTCTTCATTTTCTGGCACAATCCATTCTGCATAATCTTCAGCATGATCAATGCAATGGTACGCATCAGATGCTGTAAAAACCTTTTTCCCCAAAGTTGCATCATATCTGCAACTACTAACATCAAAACATACATTTGCTCCTTTTGTTTGCGAAACAAGAAGTTCCAGCAAAGGCGCGACCCTTTTCCAATCAAGAACATTTTAGGCTTCTGGGATGGTTCATGCCCGAGGTGACGTCTCATCGACATGGTCCGGGATCAATAGCTGCATGTCCAAGCTGCATGACATTCGATTCCAAGTGAAACGTCTAAATTTAAATTTAAGTCCTAAAAAGGAATGTTCGGTCCTAAAGTGCAAGAAATGATATACATCCTACACTGTAAAGATAAATAAATTTATCCCATAAAACACAGAACCGTATCATTCAATTATATTTAAATAACGAAAAGATGGTATCGAGGAAAGAAATCTATACACCATACAGGAACACTAACACCAAAAGTGTACAATTTAATTAGAAGACAAGTGAGAAAAGGCGAAGAAGCCAAAGAGCACTCGGTTGAAAAGGGAACCAAAATGAAAATGGGAGAGTGAGAAGAAGAATCTTGAGTCAAAGGAGTCAAACTTTTTACAGCCCGAGAAAACATAATCCAGCATCTCATAGAAAAAAGAGCTACAAAGATTGTAACCAAGAGAAAGAGGCTACAAGGATTGTTCATTAACTCCCATATTGATTAATATCATTCATATGCATACAAGCTGACCACCTTTCTCTTTGAGACCCAAAAATAAAAGTTAGAAAACCATGAACTAAAAGGGAGTTCGTGAAGTTTTCATTTTCCAATATTTGTTTTCAATAATCTCTCTCATTTCCTCATCAAACAATGATAGCAGCAGATTCCCCAATCATCCCCTCCACTCTGCGGGAAGCACTAATAATTGCATCCAACAATCCGTTTCACTATAGAAATCCGTGTGCTGTCAGGCTATTCATGCCATGAGTAATTCTCTATTATATCCTTGGTTTGTTTTTCCTAAATTCTTACAGCACCATAAATACACATCAAACTGCATCATCTTTTAATTCACCCACCACAGCACTGCTACACTACCGTCTTTATAAATCTTTATCTGCTTTCGTGATGGATGCTTCGTGCACCACAACTTCTGTCAATGGCTTCTACAACTTTCTTGCACAAGGACTCAATGATCTTGACCAGAGCATGCTATCCCACAGCTTCATGTCAATCCAGTTCCTTCAAAGAGTGCTCTCCTCACTCAAATCCTTCCATTCCCAACTGACCATTCTGGTTCAAAATCTTCACCTTCCTGTGGGAGAAAAGTGGCTGGATGAGTACATGGATGAAAGCTCCAGACTCTGGGACGCCTGCCATCTACTTAAATCCAGTGTTTCAGGAATGGAAAACTACTACTTATCTGGACTCAATATAGCTTCTTCTCTAGAGGGTTATAATTACCACACCTTGAACGCACGACTTTCACTTCAGGTTTGTCCGCTAGTATATTTTAGTTGAATTCAACTACACCTTTTGGTACCATCTATCTATATCACCCAAAAGGGGGGGGGGTAACAAAATAGGGACGAGAGAGAAAGAACAAAGGATATGATGATTTATATAGTTCGGCAATGCATCTGTGTATGTAAAATATACAGTAAAACTTGAAAATAGAAAATTATATCCCTCATAATGATGTATACATTTGAGTTCAACATGATGTATATGTTCAATTACTGAGAGTTGTCCAATGATTCTTGCGTAGATTATTCGAGCAATCGTGGGTTGCCAAAGGGAGATTGTGGGGTTGGAGGAGGATAACAAGAGCTTGATGGAGACGAGATTTCGAGAGCTATTGCGACAATTTGGCCATGACACCATGTTGACAGAGTCAAAGTTCCATGCATTTAATGGTTTTCGAGGAGTTCTGTGTGCGATGGGGAATGCCAGCTCGCTGCTGCTAATGATTTTGTCTTTTGGTCTCGTATATTGCGGTCCTGATCAATCAAATTTTTGCCAAGCAGAGTGTGAGGGTCATGCAGTATTTGGCTCAGCTTTCATGGTTTCAATCGCAGGGCTGCGACAGAGAGTGGCCGATGAGATGCACCAATTCGGTGGGCACCATGGAATTATGGCTCATGAGCTTAGGCTAACCAAAAATGCAATGGAAGAGCTAAAAGCGGACTTGGAGAGCACCGCGGAGTATGAAGCAGAACATGACATCCAGGACAAGGTTGGCAGCTTAAAGAATTACTTTGGGTTGTTGAGATGTGGGGTTGAGACTATAATTGGGCAGCTTGATGATTTCTTTGATGAAATTGTTGAAGGAAGAAAAAAGCTTCTGGACATGTGCACCACAGGTAGGTAGAGAGAGAGAGAGAGAGAGAGAGAGAGAGAGAGAAAGATTCTGCACATGTGCAGCCACAGGAACACAGTGAAAAGTTGATAAGAGCTACCAGTGTACATCATGTATCATCTTAGACTTTCGGTTGCTAGTACTTTTTAGGAAAAAAAAAAAAAAAACCCCTTTTGTCTTCTCTTACATTTTTTAGTTTCTTTTCCCTTTTCCTCTCGAATTAATCTTGCTTTGCCGCTAGAATAGTTTTGAAGATCACAGAGGGGGGGGGCTTATCTAGTGGTACCCCATAATGGAAATTTTCCAACAAGTAAAAAAGGGAATGTGATTCTTCCCCGTTTGGAGGAAAGCAACATCAACATCCAAAGATAAGAAGCATATGCATATATATGTGTGTGTGCTTGTGTATTTTTCCCCAAAGGATAGTGGCTTCAATGCAAAGCAAGATAAGATTCCTACCTTTGATATAGATTCTGCTTCTGCAGATAAGAGAGATAATTGAGCAAAAAATTTTTATAAAAAAAAAATAAAATTAAAATATATATAAAAGAAGTGATATTGCTTCCTTTTTGGCTGCAAGACTGTGGTTGCATGAGTTTCAAAACGAGCACATTTGGCGAATCAAGTTGGCAGTTAAACATTAGTTTGCTCTTTTCCTGTGGTTAGCTTCAGAGTTGATCAGCATGAGGCGGATTCACCCAAAGTATCCCGAAGAGCAAATTTTTTTTTTTCTTTTTAAAATTGTATACAAATATCGTGATTATCATAAAAAAAATTTAATGAATTATATGCTCCACGAAGAAAAAGTTGTGTTTTTATTTTGCACCTTTAGTTTTTTGACAATGGAAATTTTCTATCGAACTTTGGTAAATACACACATCGAAGGGGAGGAAAAAAGACAAAAAAATAAAAAATAAAAATAAAAATTGAACATCAATTTAAGTTGTTGGTAGATGTACTACGTTATTCACTTAAATCTATTTAAAATCGGGTCCATGTGCCGAGAGAATGTATCTATCAGAGGGAAACGAGTCAGTGAATAGCCTCCTCTAGGCATTCATGAGTTTCTTCAGCATCAATTTGTTTGTTTATTGTAATAAAATGAATGAATGAATGAATAAATAAATAAATAATGATTTAGGAATCATTTTAAACTCAAATGGTCTCAATAATAAAATAAGTGAAACCAATCCGATCCACCACAAAATGATCGAGGATTGACTAAGGCCTTTTGGCTGGCTGTGAGACGGCACTCCCCCCTCCCCTCAAATACTCCATGGGAGCTAGGCTACCTAAACGTATTTGAGAATTATACGAGGAGGAGGAGGAGGAGGGTGGTGGGGGGATTTCACAAATCTTTAAAGCCATCTTAACACGACGATTATTGGAAGCAGAGAAGGGTCCAATATAAACACCAAACCCACCCCGTATCTGTACTCTCTCGTATATCCTCACAAACTGCTCAGATTTAAATTTTAGTTCTGAAATCCTTCCGGACGCCGTACGCCACCGCCCACGTATGGCTGTCTCCCATTTTACACTTTGAAAAATGCTTTCCGTGCGAAGAATCGCGCGTCTCAATATATGCAGTGTGACTCCTCCGTATGGCCGATGACCCTTGTTTTGGGATGAAATGTACTTTTTCTTCTCCTCGTTATTGTATAAAAACGATAGCGTGTAGCGTGTAATGCAGCATTTATCAAAATAAACTTCTTCTTCTTCTTTCTTTATTTATAAAAAAAAAATTGTGTTTTTTTTTTTTGTTTTCTTCTATAGTCATTGGAGAAGATGGGGAGTGGTCTAAAATACAAGTTGTAAATAAATAAATAAAAATGAAGCAGAATTCTTTTTTCAGCATGCGAAAACTAAAATTTGAATGCTACCATATATATATATTTATTTATTTATTTATTATTATTATTTTTTAATGCAAAGAGATGCTTTCTCTCGTGTGGAGCAAAGAGACGAATGATTATGCCAAATGAACATTTTTGGCAGGGCGTTCGTACCACAACTGCAGATGTTGAGACTTGGAACGATGCTTCTCTCGCCCGCACCGCCCGCATATAATTGGACCTGGCTGGGGCCCACAGTTTTGCGGTAAAAGAGTATTGGAAGAAAAGGGGACATCTTTTTTTTTAGATTTGTGAATCGAGTAAGCAGGTTACTTTCAGTAGCCTTTTTCTTTTAATTCGGGTGCATTGGAAAGGAAATGATTTTATTAATCAAATTATAATCTCTTTTTTTGGGTGCAAAATCTTTCCAAGGAAAAAGCAACCTGAAATTCACATTCCCACCCCCCCCACCACCCAAAAAAAAATGAAACCAAATATTAACGGAGCAAAAGCTATGAACTGCTGCGCTGCACTTGAAGTCCTTGGAACCTAATCTTCCTAGGTCCATTACCTTTAAGGCCCAGAGTTGCCTGTCATGCATACATCAACTCGTTGCCTAATTAGGTTAATGGCAGAGTTAGTGAGTAACATTAGCACTTGAATACCTGACCCATCTCATGCAGTGTTGCCCCCGTTAGAAATTACGCCGCACTCGTTACCTCCACTTTAAACCCACTATAGAGACGTCGTCCGTCTCTCTCGCCCCATACACACTCCATACCATTTAAGACTCCCTCCAAGTGTGTAAACTCTCCCTAGGTATGCCTCTTTCACAGCCCCCTGTTACGTGGTTATTATCTTCTTTTCAAAAGAAAGTCTGTTAGAGTGTGCAGTACATCCGCTTATCCGCTTATATATAGTACAAGTTCTCCGTATTTCTAAACTTGCAGTACATCCGCTTATCCGCTTATACAGCACAAGTTCTCCGTATTTCTAAAGTTTCCATATTCCTTGAGAACGTGAACACGGGACGGACAGAGAGAAACCCCGTTACACTTACACTTCGCTTAAGCCTCACGCTTGGTCCTGGTAATTCCCAGAGGTCTAGTTCACCTAGTGCAGACGGTGTTGGGCTGGACACCCTAATATAAAAGTTTAATAATTAATTGAAGTCTAAAAGTGCAGAGCCGAAAGGAATCAACTTTTACAAGCCCGATTGACGGTCTGGGGAAACGTGCGGAACAAATGCAAGGAAAGCCGAAAACGAAAAGTTGGAAGCAGTTCGCTAATTGGACGTTTTACGAAGTTTTGAAATTCGATTTTTTTTTTTTTTTTTGTGGTGTGATTTTAGTATATTATTTTTAATTGCACAAGTTTCAATTTATTGATGTACTGGTATGGTTATTCTTTCTGCTTCACATCTTATTTATACCATTTTATGAGATCTTTCTTTTTATTTTTTTATTTTTATGGTATTCTAACAATCGATTAGATTATTGTTAGTTAAGAATTAATTATTCTTAAGGAAAATATTGTTGTAATTGATTTTAGATTGTCTAAAAAAGGACTCAATTGCAAATTGCTGGATTTGGGTCTACCCCAACGTTAAGGGGTTTTTACATAATTTATTATTTCTTTGCTCCATATAATTATTTGGCCGCACAAAGGGGAAGGGGAATTGGGCAGTGACAATGTGTTGCAGTGTAATCTCTCTTAACACACTAATATCAATGGAGGCTAGTTGATACGCAAGTGATAGTACTAACACGATTAAATTAATTTTCTCAAATTACTCATTATTGTAGAACATGTCAATGAAAGGCACGGTCTATTGTAAGGATTTGTTTAATTTGATAAAGAACTTAAAAGAGTTAAAACAGCTTAGTATAGAGAAAGACAATTGATGGAAGATGAATAAGAAAAGAACATTTACTTTAATCGGATAGTAAATTAATTTAAATGCCACTCATCGCGTGGTCAAAAACATAGATGCTCGTATAAGTGTAAGAACACACAGGAAATGAATATTGTTTGATCAAAAAATATCACAATGAGATCAATTTGATTGACCATTTGAACATCTATCTTTCAAGAGATCTTGAATATGTTGATTACTATAAAGTTGAAATTGAAAGAAAAAGTTCAAGTAATAATTTTGTTAAATTCTTTATTAGAGAGTTGGAATATATTAGTAGTATTACTTTAACTTTGTTCCAAAAAAAAGAAAAAAGAAAAAAGATTATTATAAGTATGGTAAATAATAGACAAAAGGAGTAAGGCATATTCAAATGTAAAGGTGAAGCTTTGGTTACAAAAAGAAGAGAGAGAAGTATAGGCAAAAATCCACTACAAAGAAATGAAAATATAATTTTTTTTATGGTGGCAGAGGCAAGGAAAAGAGAAGGTTGAAAGGTCAGTCAAAATCTAAAAAGGATATAATTTATCATTACAATGAGAAGCCTGAGCACAAAGAAAAATATAACACAAAAATTACAAAAAAAAAAAAAAATCAAGTCAAAGCAAAGTTTAAGGATTATAAGAAAGAATGACGATATTCTTATTATTACATGTGAGGAATCATAGTAATAAAAATATAATTTTAATTTTAAATTTAATTGTGATCAATTATACGAATTGTTTTGAACTTATTAAATACTACAAAAAATATCTCCAAATTAGGTGTGCAATTCAACTATACATGAAAACAGTAAAGCCTTTTGATGACAATAAGATGAGGGCAATCGAGTCACTTGGATTAGGTGGTGTGATGAGGCTCAAATTAACCAAGCTTGACCACACGTCCATGGAGTTCCTTGCTGGCAAATTTAACCATAAAACCTTATAACTCAATGTTCATGGCAGTAAGCAGATGCTTTCCCCGACCAAAGTTTGAATGGATAATGAGACTGCCATCAAATGGAGAGGATGTCAAAAAGTTTTTGACAACAGATGAAGATATGTAACAGAGGTCTAATTTTGCAGAAGCAAGAATTAAGAATTTCGGTCTTACACAGGATCTAGAAACTCACCCTCAAATGAGGAATTCAAATCCAAGTTCTTGCCGTACGTGGTAAGTACTCTTATTCAACTGACCACTTCATATAACCATGTCAATGTTCTCTCTGCACGAAGTGTATATGGATGTGTGTTATTGTTATTGGTAATGCGTGCAATTTGAATTACATGGTTAAGGTTTTAGGAAGACGTTTGAAATGGGTATAATTTCATAAACTGTTTTGTTGCCAATATAAAATTGTTTTACATTCAAACTTTGGCGTTATCTCAACTATTTTACTTGGAGCACTCGAGTGTAGGGCTATGAAAACTCCCCGCACAGTTGATTTCCAAGCACATCCATTCATTGAGCTAGACCATACAGTTGATGTCGCTGGTTATGTGGGGGTCAGAGATGCTGCAGGTGACAGCGATGGTGTTGGTGAGAGGGATGGCCATGTCTTGGCTCCGAGTAATCGAGTGAAAGACATTCAAAAGGATAATGATGTTGGTGGCATGACTCTGATTGAAAGTGGTAAGAAGAAGCATAAGAATGTAGCATTGCAATCGAAGAAGTTACCAAAACAACAGGCAAAGTTGAACAAGTTATACCTAATCTTACCACATCTCTTGAGTGTAATTCAATACTCTTATTTCTTTTAACCTTTATTGCAATGTTGCGGGGCCGTACCCCACAATTCTATTTCAAACATTATTGTGGTACGATTTGAAAAACGAGAGATTTGCCTCTACGAGATCGAAACTTGGCCCTCTGTAGAGTTGAAAAAAGGAAAAGCAATTTCTCTTTTTGTTTCTCAACAAGGCAAGGGGAAACGCCAACTTGAGCTTGCAATCGTGACTACCCATGTTTGACAATCTCCCCATCGTGGTCTATGTACAATGTCATTGTCTCACCTTTTTATTTTTATTTTTTCTTTTTGGGTATATCTTGGATGTACCAGCCAATGCATTAACATTAGATGAGGTCGCAAGGACTCATAAACATAAAAATTGGTAATTGGTAATTGTCCATGTACTTCGTGGTATCATATTGGTTTTGAAGTAAAAGATTTATATTTCTCTCATTTGTAACAAATGGTGCTGGGGACAAGTCAAAACCGAGAGGTCCCCGACTATATAAGCCATCTAAAACAAGGAGGAACTCTGTACATAGGCAACTTGTCAGATTTTAGAAATTATTCTTTATTAGCTTTTATGGAATCCCTGGCCTTATCTTTATTAAGAATAGAACCTTCGATGTTTCAAGCTATTGGATCGATCCTTATCATGAGCAGCCTTTTCAAATGATTCACTTGATTTTATAAGTACAAGTAGTTAATGGAAATGGAAGACCAAAGTAACACAATCTAAAATAAAAAAGATTCTTTTTTAAATCTTTATCTCTAATTATGTAGGTCATCTCAAGGTTATTTTAACTAATTGCAATGAGAGAAAGCTAAAGAGAATGTACCATTTTAATATATATGTTTTAATGAAAACCAAATTGTAGAATTGTTCAGAGGGTTGAGGTTTTTAACTTTTTTCTTCTTTTTTCTCTCTCTTTTTTTTTTCCAAGAAAGTTCTTTCGAAAAAAAAAAAAGAAAAGGTAAAAGGTATAAAATTAAGGTTAATATCAATTAAAAAAAATTTGAGTACAATTTTTTAATAATTTCTTAAAATGAGTTTACTTATACTTAAATATGAAATATTTATATTTAATTTTAAAAATTTAAACTATTAAATACTCAAAATTAAAGTTTGAATATAATTTCTCTAATTTACATATAAATTTACTTATATTTAAATTTAAATTATTTATACTTAATTCTAAAATATGACTAATTAGGTACTCAAAATTAAAAATTTGAGTACAATTTCTCTAATTTAAATACAATTTTAGTTTAACTTAAAATTAGAATATTTGTACTTAATTTTGAAAATGTAAATAATTACATACTCAAAATTAAAAATTTGAGTATAATTTATCCAATTTAAATATAATTTTACTTATACTCAAATTTAAAATATTTATACCTAATCTTGAAAATATAAGTAGTTAAATACTCAAAATATAAAATTTGTAATTTTTTAATTTAAATATAAATTTATTTGTACTCAAAGTATTTGTCCTTAACATTAAAAACTTCAATAGTTAGATATTTAAAATTAAAAATTTTAGTATAATTTTTCTAATTTAAATAAAATTTTAATTATACTCAAATTTGTTGTATTTGTATTTAATTTTAAAATTTTAAAAAGGTAGATACTCAAAATTAAAAATTTAAGTATAATTTCTTTGATTTAAATATAATTCTACTTATACCTAAATTTAAGGTATTTGTACTCAATTTAAAAGTCTAAACAGTCAAGTATTGAAAATTAAAAATTTAAATATAATTTCTTAAATTTGAGTAGCATTTTAAATTAATTGTACTTATATTTAAATTTAGAGTATTTGTACTTAATTTTTAAAATAAGTGAAAAAGTATTCAAAATTCAAAATTTAAGTAAAATTGATCCAATTTAAATATAATTTTTAAAAGTTAAGTAACTTTTAAAATTTAATTTACTTATATTTAAATTTGAAGTATTTATTATAATTTTTTTAATAATACCAATATAATTATATTAATTATCATAAGTTGATGAATTCAATCAATACAAAAATCACATAAATATATATATATATATATATTTTATTTTATTTTATTTTCATTTTATTGATTTTCTTTCAATATATGTTGCATATAATAGTATGTTTATTTATATTATATTAATTTTAATATTTTTAATTTTAAAGATTTATACATTAAGACTAGTTTACAATTATTTATAACCAAATTACTAACTTTTTATCCGATTACGTCATAAGTTTTTTATAGTTATTTTTTGTTGTTTGTTATTCTAGTTTTGTTTTCTATTGTCTATTGCTACTATTTATTTATTTATTTTAAAAAAAATTTGTTTCTTTTTAACAAAATTTTTACTTAAAGAGAGATAAAATAAATAGAACATAAAGAGAGAAATAATAAAAATAAAAAGGATAAAGATAGAATAAATAAAAAAAGAAAATATAGTGAAAACATAATAAATAAATAAATTCAAAACATGAAGGAAGAGACATTAGGTGACCATATAAAACCCTTAAAAAACAAATAATAAATTGAAAATTTTCATTTTGAAATTTTCTCACCTTTTTATTTTATTTTTTCTAAAAAATGCTTTCAACTTTTTTGCATAAAAATAAAAAATAAAAATTACTAACTATAATGAAAAAACTCTAATTAATTGAAAATTTTATTATAATGAAAAATTTATAATTTTAAAATATTTTTATATTTAATTTATTAAAAATTTAATTTGTGCAGTAAAATAATTTAGTAAATATACTTAAATAAAAATTCAACACACTTAAATAAGAATTATATGTATATTTTACCAATTTTACTTATTGTTATACTTACCAATTTAATATTATTAAATATCAAATATAAAATTTTTTATGTACTAGATATTATAATTATTAAGTGATTTTAGAGAAAAAATAATTACTTTATTTAATATTTATAATAAAAATTATTAAAATTAATTTTTTTAACAAATTTATTATTATCATATAATAATTTACTTTTTATTTTATATTCACAACAAAGAAAATTACATGCATTCCTTTTATTTACAATTAGCAACATATTAATGGTTATTCTACTTCCGACAAAAATGCAACTTTGCGCGCATAGGAGGAAGAGGGAAAAAAAAAAAAACCTCAAGACCCAAAAAATAAAAAATAAAAAATAAGATGCTTCGCCCGGCGTTTTAAATAAAAGAAAAAAGCTTTGTTGGGGATTCTGTGTCACCGAGGAGACGCTTAACAAAACAGCCCCACCACTTGTTCGATAGAATTACTGAACTAAAAAAACCTCCCGATTCTGAAGCCTACATGACATTATCCGACCGAGCCGCTTAGCATCCTACGTACGTTCCTCGCAATTCCGAATCTTGTACTTACGTTCCCAGTTTCTTTTTTCATTTTGTTGGTTGCCTTCGTTTGCGTATCGTTTCAAAATATTTGATATATTACTGCTCTTTTTCTGAAATATTTTTCCTCCTCATACGTATTTATAGTTCTTTGACGGCCAAAAATCATTTCGGAGATAAAGGGTGTACGATTTATCGAGGTAAGAGCTGAAGGAGGCAATCATGTATAATTTTCAACTCATTTAACTCGTTACTTGATTCCCTTACTTGGTTATGTTTGCGCATGTCCTGCATTTCTTTGCTAGTTCAGTTAATTGATGCTACAATTTCTTAATCATTTGCACTTTGATTTCTCTGGGATTAAGTGTGTTCATGTATGCCTGATTTCACTGAAAATGGGATTTGAGGACTCGCTCTCAGTGTATCGTTTCTGCCCCTTATGTCAGTTTACTATTTCATATCCGTAGGGGTGGGGGAGGGGGGGGAGGACAGTTCAGAATATAAATCTTAAGTGGCCTGAGAGATCCCTTGCCTTATGTTGAAGGAATGTGAATCCTCATTTGTTCATTACATTCTTCCCCGACTCTGGGATGTTGCCCAGAGGTGCCCCCAAGGTGCAATTTTGGCACACTGTTTATGGGGTTCTACTTTTGTAATCTGTCTCCACAAAAAAATTGTCCTATCTCTTTGAATAAATAGAGGCAAACTACTCCATAATTATAACTCTGAAGATACATGGTGAAACCTATAGTGCAGCTGTGGATGTAGGAGATTCAATCTCCAAACCACATTAATCTCTGTGCGTGATCTTTCTGTTTTTCCTCACTTTAATTATTTGTGCTATTTTGTTCCCAACACCTTGTACAATGGAAATAAGTTTGTGCGTATTTGGAGCTTTAATCAAGTTGTTGATGTGTTCTTCCTTATCTACTATGAAATTGATTTCCTCTTATATAGAATTGTTGCATCTAGTTATACCTAATTTCAATCCTAGGTGGCCTCTTAAATTGATTTTTGGACATAAACCTCTTGCATCTATTTTGCAAGAATGTAAGCAATCTTTTCATATCCAACACCATCATTAGACTAAAAGCTGATCATTGATTTTCTGGTTGATGCAACTAGTGTTGCTTGACTTAGAATTAAGACAATCATTTTCCACTTTTGGGTTGGCTTTTGGAAGTGGCTTGATACTGTATCTATCTTCAAAAACTAGTATTGACTAGGGAGACGAATTTGGATTTATGCACTCAACAAAGTAGAGATAATGAGCTATGTTTTTTTCCTTAGGAGTTGCCTCAAAATCTTTTTCCTACAAGGAGTAACCTAGTTTCAAGTTCTCAATATCAAAGCTATTTTGATTTAAAAATTGGAATTATCCTTGTGCTTCATTTCCTTTCCTTTCTTATTACTTGAGGATCTGGTTTATTTGGGAAACAAAAGGGTCTCTAATTTATCTTTATCTTTTATCACCTTCTATTTGTTTATCCATTTTTATTTTTGTTTGATAAAATGAGGTATAGGCTCCATTATAATTATGTTTATTAAAAATCATTTTCTTTTTCCTCTCTTTTTGTTTCTTTTGTTTTTTTTTTTTTTTCTGGGATGTCTCTGCACATAGCCCAATGAACACAGAGACACAGCAAAAGGCTGGACCTCCTCAAATTGTCAGAATAGACAAGGCCCTTAAATTGGTAACTACTACTTTCTTCCATTCTTCTTACTCACTGTCCCTCCTGCTGTTTTCCTTCCCTCATCAAGCCTACAGGCATTTAACAGTGGGGGGCATTGGCAGATAGGGGAAGGGTTTATGAAGGGCAGGTTAAGTGGAATTTTGCAATGCAGGATTTGGTTATCATTGTTGCATTATTTTATAGAATTTTAGTTCTTTGCTTGATGTGTTACTTGAATGAACAAGAAGGAAATTTGATACTTTCATTTGGATGAACAGGGTACTTGGCAGATTAGCGGAGTACCCAATTGGGCTAGATAATTCAAGTTATACCTTCAACATTCACCATTGTATTTATTCTGTGTATTCTGTTGAAATTCCACCTGTATTTATTTTGGTCTTGCATTTTCAAGAGTGACCATTGAGTGCTTTGATATTACTACGTTTCTGACTAAATTTTCAAAACTAGATTCTTAATTCAAAATGGTCTATCTAACCAATGTTCCTTCGAGGTTTGGGACCAGGCCATCAAGGAGAATGTGCAGCCACAATGATGTCAAACAAGCTGACAAAGTGGCAAATTAATGTGTCTTTTTGTGGAAGAGTGGTTTTTGGTTGACGAGGATGGAACATTGATGTGTACTTTTAGGAAAAGCTTGAAGAAATGGTTTGACCTTTCAACCACACAGATTACAAAATTAAAATTCAACATATCCAAAATCATACGAAGTGGTGGCCATTACTATTGATGGTTCTAGAGCCCTTAGCATTTGGTCATGATTGTCAGCTTTCCCTCCCCCACCTTCTCTACCCGGGGGGTGGCAGTCAAAAAAAAAAAAATGCAAACATATTAATGGTATCCTGCAATGGGCAAACAGTGCTTTGTGATTTAGGATGATGAGTTTGTCAGGTGGATTGGCCAATAGGATGTCATTAACACACATGCCTCCAATACATGAGTGGTAGCCCTCAATCTTCTATTGTACTTTTTTATAATAATCTCAGTAATTTTCTAGCTTTTTAATATCTGGGATTGCCAATCTGCAGGCAGAACATTGGGTTAATAATATGAGTAAAAGCATAGAGGACGAAGTAGCAGAGGCGGAACCAGAGGGCCGGCCCGATAGGTCAGTATAGCATTTTCTTATCCTCTAAAGATATCTGTTGTTCTTTGTGAGGATGTTCCGCATGCCCTACAGGCTTGGACTCGGGGCAAAAGTTGTGCGCCAATACAAAGTCGGACCTTCGAACGATCCCGTCGAAAGGAAGCTGCGTGCCAAATTAGAATCAGAAAAGAGAAAAGCTGCAAAAAAGAACGAAGGGTCAATGGACCGGGCAAGAAACGGAAATTATGACACAGATGATGATAACAGTGACAACGAATCGGAAAGCAGAACCGGTGCATTTGCCAAGAAGAGGGGTCCCGCGGCTCCATCGCTGCAAGTAAAGAAGAAAATGAAGTAATTCTGGTTGATTTTGTGCTTTCTTTTTCTTTACGGGGAAATGTATATAACAATAGACCATAGTGTTATTCGGACTGCACAATCAAAGCCAATGAATTGGCTTTTTGAGATTGTCCAAACTTTTGAAGTTGTGGAACATGTGAATGAATCGAAACAAATTGAGGTTTTGTTTGGCATGCGTAAAGCTTCAACAATTCGATGTCAAATTTGAGTAGCAATAACCCACCCCCCATTCATTCGACTAATCTTCCTCTCAAAAGGGTTAGCAACTTATTAGGAGGCGCTTGATGCCTCCTCCCATCTCTTCCCGAAAGATGCCCGCCCGCTACTAGCCGTTAGGTGGCCGTTGGTTGCCCCCGCAGTACAGAGTTGCAATTTTAAAATGTTCTCTCGCTCGTTTTATGCTCTTTTTTTTTTTAAAATGAAAAAATTATTTTAATAAAAAAAAGAAGAAATTTAAATAAAATTTTGAATTCAAATTTTAATCAAAACTCTACGTCATTGCATTGCATTGCGTTGCATTGCTTCTCTCCGAGAACCCGATCGAGTAATATATTACTAAAAAATAATAAATAGAAGATATTTTTATTCAACCAACATAAAAAAAATAATAAAAATTAAAATGTAGAAAATTTTCAACCAATAATAATAATAATAATAATAGTAATAATAATTCGATGGGATGACAGATCCGGAGAGGGTTTGTATTTTTTATTTTATTATTATTTGTTTTTTTTTTTTTTGGGCCGCGTAACGTCATCAAGTTTGCTGGACCCCAATTTCTGCGCTCCCGTCAATGCATTGTTTTTATTTTTCTTCCCCCCTCTGTGGGCCCTCGGGCCCCACCGTGACATTTTAACACCCGCACAACGGCCGATTACCCGCGAGCGGTCAATTTGAACGCGCCTGTGTGTGGCGTAAGTCAAACACCAAGGAGCGTTCCAGTACATCCCCCCCCCACAACACCGAGTCAAAATGTTAAGCCATTAAACAATTGACACGCGTATCGACGCGCGGGGAAGAAACGGGAAATTCCGCAATCTTCTCGCTTGCGAAATGACATGTCTGTTAGGATGACGCGGCACGCTCCGGCGAAAAGACGTGTATCAGTCACGCCCCAAGTGACCTCTCAGTGCTGTCAACGTCCGGAGGTCACCGGAAAATTTCAATTAATTTGCAAATGACAACATTACCCTTTTCTCTTAAATAAAAAAAAAAAAAAGAAAGAAATTGCTCGCAGGTCCGTGACCCTTTTATGAGTTGGCACGCATCCCGCACTATCTCTGTATAATATTTTTGTTTTTGGAAAACGGTTGCAGGGCCTATCATTTAAAATTGGACAGAAATTTGCATCATTAACCAAAATATTCAAAAAAAAAAAAAAGATAGATTGAAATTTTCCGTCACAATACAGCATGCAATTGCAATTCGTGATAAATTCAGGAGGCAAATCGCATTTAATACGTAATTAATAAGCGGAAAGACGTCAACTTAAAGTTATGAAAGTTGTTCGATTTGTGTACGATTAAAAAAAAAAAAAGAATCGGAATCGGCGAGGGGCCAATCTGCTGAGCCGAACTCATTTGTTGTTTGACTGTGAGCGTGAAATCTACGTTCGCAGGGTTTGGGTAGAAAAGAAAAACGCAGAGTAACATGAATTATACTCCGCTTTTCACATCTAAACCTACTTATATACGTTCTTAATTAAATCAGAAAGACCAGTTATCAGCCTTCTCCTTCTTCTTCTTTTTTAATTATTTTTTTCAAATGCTTTCTTTTTCAAGGATTAAGACGTTAGGCCATTGACTTGATCAATCGTAGTAGATCCGTGTTTCTATCACCCTTTCCATTTGCATTGTCAAAGCAATTTATTTGCCTTCTAAGACTAAACAAAGTTGTGTCTAATAACGAGGATTAGTGTATTCACAACTTCAAGAATCATGAAAAGTAAAATACAACCACCCATTCAATCAAAAGACGGTTTTTTTTTGGGGGGGGGGAGAGGAGTAAATCAAAATTTGGTGTAGCATGTTAGAATTGCACTTATAAGGAAACACTTTAAGGGAGCCTACAAGCAATTAAAGAAAAAAAATCATAAGAAAATTTTGTGATTGTAACATTTAAAAATATCTTATTGATTTTAAGTATTAATGGTCTAATAGAGTTATGAATTCTAAACATTGGCCTTTCTTTACACAACCTTACATAAAAATTGCATGCATAACTATATTACAAATAGAGTTATAGGAAAGGTTGATATTCATGCCAAGATATCAAATAGATATGTGTAAAAGTTAAAGAATGTTTGACACATCTCAAGATTGAAAATGAATGTGATCCTTATAAGGTAACTTAATAAAAGATATTATACAATCTTTATTTGTGGGTTATGAAAAGTCACTAAAAGTACAATAGTGATAATAAGAGAAAATACAACTAAAACACTATATATGACTACAAGTATAAATAATTTAGTGAAAGTTATTGAGTTAGGGATTGATTTTAGGATTTGGCAATGCAAGTTTAGACATATAAGTAAGAAAGGAATAAAAATACTTACAACAAAAGGCAAGTTAATTAGTATAAAAATTGTAGATGTTGGCACATATGAGCACTAAAATTTTGGAAAGTAGAAAAAGGTTAATTTTTTTAAAATTAAAAAAACACCTAAGACATAGAAATTGGAAATTGTGCACACTGATATTTGGGGTCTTTTTCTAATAATATCCCTAAATGGCTCATTTTATTATGTTACTTTCATTAATGATTCCATTAAAGGTATAAATTTTAAAAAGTGAAAACATTAGGTAAAAAATGAATCTAATGCACAAGTAAGATGGTTGAGATTCAATAATGGTACTGTGAATAACAATAAAGAATTTAAGAATTTCCATGTAGCTAGACGGAGAAAATAGTTTTGAAGATACCATAACAAAATAGTATTACTAAGTGCATGAATAGAACTTTGAATAAACGTATTAAGAGCATAAGAATATATGCTCGATTACTAAACTCATTATGGGCTGATGTATTTAACACTATAGCTAACTTGATTAAGAATTACTAAAGGAGGTTTAGACAGATAATAAGATAAATCTTTGCAATTTAAAAGTTTTTAAGAGTGTCTCTTGATAAATTAGATTTTAAGTCTCGTAAATGTGTTTTCATTAAGTATAAAATTGATGAATTCAACTATTATTTTTAGGATAATTGAAATAAAAAAAAAATCATTAGGAGTATAGATCTTATATTTAATAAAAATATTGTATATAAAAATATACATGTTGCAAATTTTGATGATATAGGAACATATGACAAAAAAAAGAAACATATTAAGTTGGAAGAAATTTCAAGATATGGTGTAGGTAGAAGAATATTAAAAAATCTAAAAAACATTCCAATATAATCAAAGTCTTCTATATTAGTAGTATAAGTTACAAAATTTGGTAAAATATCTAAGCCTCAATAGCAATTCTCTCCTTCTTTATGTTATTTATTGTTGACTAATAGAGATGAGTCAAAATGCTCTAATAAAATAATACAAGTTGAAATTCTACTAAATAAAAATTAGTCATAAAAACAGAGATAAGCTTGTTACAAAAAAATCATATAAAAAAATTAACTTAATTATTAAAAGGCAAAAGAAGAATAAACAACAAGTGAGTTTATTGAGTTAAAGAAGAATATGATGGCAATAAAAGATACAAGGTAAGGTTAGTTGCAAAGGAATTTCAACATAAAGAAAGTATTGATCATATTAAAAATTTTTCTTTAGTTATAAGAATACTAATATTTTGGTTATTATTAAATATTATTGTATCTAAAAATTTACATATATAATAATTTAATGTAAAAATATCTTTCTTTTATAGTGATTTGAAGGAAGATACTTACATGATGTAACTCAAAAGTTTTTTTATTTCTAAAAAAAAAAATCTTGTATATAAATTTAATAAAAATTTTTATGATTTAAAATAAATTTAAAAGTAATTGTATAAAAAGTTTGATACCTTTGTGTATGATTATAATTTTAAGAAATATGATATACATTATTGTCATTACTTTAAAAAATTTAACAATTATTATATTATTTTACTCAAATATATAAATAATATATTTATTATAAATTCTAATATTCAAAAGATTAATAACTTAAAACTAAAATTGTCAAATGATTTTGCAATGAAAGATTTTAAAGTCGTAAAGCAAATTTTCAAGTTAATGCTAAGTATGGTTGGTATTATTGTATTGGACACCACGACTAAACCATTTGCATAAGACCTCATCTTTACATTCAAGGCATATAATTTGCTTTTATTATTGGTTGTATTCAAGAATTGCTTCTTAAGAATCTATAATTGATAAATATTACCTTAAGAATTATTCAAATAGAATGTTTATGGTTGAATAATGGATGGATCCATTTACTAGTTCAAATAATGTGCCAAAGAGATTAATTTGCATCATTTATGAGTTACTTTAGAAATAAATTATTAAATATATCTTATTAATTTCTACAAAGTGGAATATACGCAAGTCTTATAACAATCAATTATAATGACTCTTTTTATAATAACTTATATTTTTATCTTAATTAATTAAAAAATCATATTAATTAATAATAATAATATCAGACTATTTATTTATAAATATGTGTTAAATTATGATTGTTGAAACTAATTCGCAAGTCACAATATGATATCATCTATAATAAGGCTGGAATGACATTGAATTATATAAACACTAAACAACATTTTCTTATATTGCGTTCTATAAAAAGAAAGGAAACGACATTTTTTCTCTTGAAAATGTTTCGATAAACCAACATTCGAGCTAAGAGCAAAGAAATGAAAATTTTCCTTTTAATGTACGGAAAAAAGACGTGCCCATCTCTTGGAATGACATTCGCGCTCGAGTGCGGGCTTTATGTAATAAAAATAATATTTTGAATTTTTCAAAAGTATTTTATTTTTATGTCAAAAATTAATAAATATAAAATTAAAATAATAAAAATATAGAACAAAATATGAAAATATTTATTGACTTCAAATTATACTCTCTCTCTTTTTCTTTTTTTTTGGTTTTGGTTTTCTATTATATATTTTATTAATTTAATTACACGTTTAATAATTTTGAACAAGACACTCGTACTAAGACTCTGGCAAAATCGTCTTTACCGTAAACATAAAAATCTAGAAGGAGACAGAGGGTAGGTATTGGGTAATTTTGGTGGGAGGAGGGCAAATCTGAAGTCGGGTTGGGGTGGAGTGAGAAATAATGACATCCAAACCCCTCCGTTAAGACAGAAGAGAGAGAGCCGTTGGGACTCGGCTGTTATTATATATTAAAAATTAAAAAATATATTACATATAAAATTATAATAAAATTTATATACCATGTCACGCTATAATTTATTTAATTTTTTTATAAAAAAATTTAAATGGGTATAATTATAATAAATAAAAATAATTTTTATGCTTTATATTAATATTTTATTTATAATATATAAAATATATTATATATAATGTAAAAATCTTTCTACCTACTTTAGAATCTATTATTTTTAAGTCTGATTCTTAATTTTATTCTATCTTTTTTTTTTGTAACAAAAAAAAAAATTAATACAAAGTGTGTCGGTTGCAGTTGATTTATAAGTTTTTGATTAAAAAAATTATATATATATATATATATATATATTTATATTTATTTTTATTTTTTTGATCGATCGTTTAAAACACACAGGCTTTATCGTCCTTTTAAGGTGTTGAGGGAAGAAAAGCCAGGAAGGAAACGCAAAACCCAGAGTCTCTCTCTCTCTCTCTCTCTCTCTCTCTCTCTCTGCCTGACTGTCTGTTATCTGCTAAATTTCCTCTCGAAACTTCGGAATTTCGCGATAAAAATCGAGATTGTGGGCGTCATCTGTGTAACATTTCTTTTCTTCTCCTTTTTCGTGGCTACGCATGGCTACCGGAGTGGAAGAGTTCCCGCGGCCTTCTTCGGAGTCGGAGGTCGGCGGAATTGCCCTCGATTTTCCGTCGAGTGATGCTTCCGCGTTCCCTTCTCCGCCCAGAGTGCCCAGACGCCTCCGCAAAAGGCTCTTGGAGGAGGCTAAGACTCCTAGCTCTATTGAAGAAATCGAAACTAAGCTTCGACTCGCCGATATTCGCAGACAGGTGTCCTTTTTTTTTTCTTCCCCTCTCTTCTTTAACGATTTTCCTCTCTTTCTTTCTTTCTTTTCTTTCTTTTTCTTTTTCGAAAAAAAAAATCTTTTAGTTAAAAATGATGGAAATTTATCCGACTACGATTATTATTTATCAAGCATCTAGCCTTTCTTGTTTTTTCTTTTTTTTCTTTATGTCTTATTTTTTTTCCGTCAAATTCAAATTAAATTCTTTGTCTCTGTTATTGATCTGCCAAATTCGAAACTTTTCGGAAGGTTTTATTATTATTAATTTTTTTTTTTTTGTTTCCACTTGAGATGTGTTAGGTAGAGAGAGAAGAGGGGGGTGGGCGTTCGAATTTTTAGTTCAGCTCTTTTTGATTTTCTGGTTTCGCATGGCTCGCCTATTTTGTGAAAGCAAGTTCACCGACCGTTGGCTCACCTGACCCCAGTGGGGCGTCGGTATGATCCAATGGTAGATACCACTGAGTTGCTTAGTTTCACCGGGTCTTTTCTCTGTTATCTTGTTTATTGGTATCTTTTAATGTTCTATCTCGTATGGTGGGTCTCTGAATTTTCATATGACTTTCACTAAACAATTTATCAACTTCTGTGGTTAGTTTGGTACATATGGTCTAAACAATTCGTCGACTTTTTGAAGGTGTTTTTGTTTTTTTTTCGCTGATTGACAATTTTTGTCGCCGGCTGCAGCAATTCTATGAGAAATTATCAAGCAAGGCAAGAGGGAAGCCGAGAAGCACATCAAGATCTTCGTCTCAAGATGATGACCTCGGCCAACGCCTTGAAGCAAAACTTCAGGCTGCAGAACAGAAAAGGTAGAGTCTTTGGTTGTTATTCAATCACACCAAGCAGCATCTGTCGTCAGTTTTGTGTTGCTTGTTGCTGATGTCTCAAGGGATTATCATTATGACAATGATTTGGTGATCCCACGGTTTCAGCTTTTTGCAAGCTTTATTGAGATTCTATTGGCTCAGCCCAAGACTTTATCTTAACAATATGTCGTCTTGTTGCTTCCTTGTTCCTCTTTTTGTGGTTTTTTTTTTTTTTTTCGGTTTTTGCTGAGGCGATACTTCCTTATTGCTGATTCACAACAAATCTCTGATACTTTATGACAGATGTCATCTGCAATTCCTCATCTCTTTGTCCGTGGCTTTTAACTTCGGTTGGAATTGGAGCGACATCTGTTTGTCTTTGTGCTTGTATCTATTGTAACTGTAGGTTCCAGGAAACCAAATTTTGTTCTCTCCTGCACACTCTCTTGATTGTCTTCTCATTGCAACCACTGTCATTTTATCAGCTCACTTTACTCTTTGTGATCTCTTAATGTTATAAACAGGATACTGGAACTTAGATATCAATATGGTATTTACATTGCTTCTCAATTTTATCTGTCATTGTCGTGAAATTGCACAACTACCCACAGTACACTCTTTCTTCCTGACTGCAGCATGTCATATTTGCCCGTTATAACGTAATTAAAGGGCATTCTCTGAATACGGATAACATCATATCCTTATTGAAAACATGTAGGTTTTAGCTCATTTGTTTATCTGATTGTTTGACAGGCTGAGCATTCTAGCCAATGCTCAGATGCGGTTAGCAAAGTTGGATGAGTCACGGCAGGAGGCAAAAACTGGGGCAGAAATTCGTTTCAAGAGAGAAAGGGAGAAGCTTGGTACAAAAGTGGAATTACGGGTTCAACAAGCAGAGGCAAATAGAATGCTTATCCTGAAGGCTTGTAAGCAGAGAAGGGCTACGTTAAGGGAAAGAACATCTCTGTCCATGTCAAGAAGAATGGCTCGGGAGAACAAGTATAAGGAGCGTGTTCATGCTGCAATCCACCAAAAGCGTCTATCTGCTGAGAAGAAGCGCTTAGGATTACTAGAAGAAGAAAAGAGGAGGGCACGTGCTAGGGTTTTGCGAGTGCAACAGGCAGCTAAATTCGTCTCTCATCAACATGAACTTCAGAGAAGGAGAATGAGGGACCAGTTGGAAGATCGATTGCAAAGGGTAAGAATGCTTTTTACCTTTGCCATTTTCTTTGGCCTAAATTCTAATTTGTATAAAGTTTTCAGTGATGGGAACTAGCTTAAAGTCCAATAGCATTATAGTTTTGCTTTTAAAAGTCCAATTTGGATTACTACAGTTAGAAGTCCGATAGAATTATAGTTTTTGTTTTAAGTGTCTAATTAATAGTCAACTTACTATAGTTTGTCTAATTTCAATTTTAGTCAATTTTCTACTTTAGAGCAAGTTTTATGTTAAATTGTAGTTTGATAAGGTTTGATTGTTTAGGAATTGTTTTCTATGAGGATTAATGTTTCTAAGTCTCTATTTAAAGCTGCCAGTGATTTGTAGACCCTGCTAGCATCAAAAGTGCTCTTTTTTATATTTCCAATTTTCTGCTTTGCTTCTGCCCATCTAAGCCAGCCAGAGTTGCTCTATCAATTTCTGAACCCTAATTTCGGAGAATTAATGAATCCTTGGTGTACTTGGCTTAATTTGCTGCTTTTAGCTGTCTTACATCCTTGATATTCTTAAATTCCTTTTCTATTATTTGATTTTTGGGCAATTAGGCAAAGAGGCAAAGAGCAGAATATTTGAGGCAGAGAACAAGACAGCGCAATTCGATTCAACTGAATTTGAATGGGATGTGCAAGCAGGCTGATTTCCTGTCTAGAAAATTAGCAAGGTGTGTACTCTGCATGCCTTCTTCCAAGTTTTGTTTACATACAGAGTTATTTGCAGCATGCACAGTATTGTTTTTGCTGCGCTTTGTGTCTTGTGATATTGCTGTCTCCCACTCTTGGATAAAATAATTGGGGTGCTTCATTCCGGACACATTTATTCTGCTGGAGTGACATATTTGCTTACCAATGACAAGTAGCAAACTCTAAACTTTTCTCTAGTCTTTTTGGGAGGAAATAAGATGGCTCTTTTGCAGAAAAGCAACTATCTTCTTGAATAGTATGTATTTAGACTAACAGAGGTTTTCTTCTAGGTGCTGGAGGAAGTTCGTCAGGTCAAGGAGAACTACAATAGATCTAGCAAAAGACTATGAAGCCTTGAAAATCAATGAGAGCTTGGCCAGGTCAATGCCATTTGAGCAACTGGCTCGTCTGATTGAATCAACTGCTACCATTCAGACTGTAAATGCTTTACTTGATCGACTTGAAAGTCGTCTTAGATTTTCCAAGGTTGTTACTGCAGGCAATAATCCACCTGGATTGGATAACATTGATCATCTTCTGAAAAGAGTTGCTACCCCAAAGAAAAGGCCAACGCCCAAGACTTCTATGAGGAGTATAGGGGCAAAGAAAGCAGGTCCTAGCAGGGAGTCTAGAAGTCAAGCAAAATTATCAAGGTATCCAGTGAAAGTGGTTCTTTGTGCATATATGATCTTGGGCCATCCAGATGCTGTTTTCAGTGATCAAGGGGAGCATGAGATTGCCTTGGCAAAGTCAGCAGAAGAACTTATTCGAGAGTTGGAAGTGCTTATAAGTATTATGTTAGATGGTCCCATCCAGAGTTCAGATGAGAAATCTGTACCAATGCTAAAGCATTGTACCTTCAGGTCTCAGCTTGCAGCCTTTGATAAAGCATGGTGCTCTTACTTGAATTGCTTTGTGGTGTGGAAGGTTAAAGATGCTCGGTTATTGGAGGACAACTTGGTGAGAGCTGCTTGTCAGCTTGAGCTCTCTATGATTCAAAAATGCAAGATGACTTCCAGTGGAGAGAATGATACTCTTACTCACGATATGAAGGCTATACAGAAACAGGTCTGCCTTTTCAAACGAAAAAGTTAGCAGTTGGCATGATATAAACAAACATCATAAACAATACTGCATCAAATTGTGAATTTTATTATTGCTTAGAAATGTTTTTTTCCTTTTGTTTTTCTAGAAAATAGTTTTTGATTACTTATCTTTAGAATATTAATTTGACTTCTTTGCCTTTTTTCAAATTTTAGAAATTTGGTTATGTTCTGAATTCCAAAATCTTAAGAGCAATTTCAATTGCTTCTTGCTTCTTGCACTCTTGGTGTTTGATATAAACTGCCTGTGGATGGTGTCATCAAGAGTGTAGTCTAGTAATAAAATCTCTGAAGCCTAAATTTAAGACATATCATCAATTGTCTTTTCAGTTTATGCACACCCAATGTTTTCCTTGTCAGTATCATTTCCCATTAGGTGGTTATCTTTTATAAATTTTTTGACAGGGGTTTCCACTTGGATAATTATGTATGATTTTTTTTTTTTTTCTTGGAAACAGGTTATGGATGATCAAAAACTCTTAAGGCAAAAGGTACAACACCTGAGCGGCAATGCTGGGATTGAGCGCATGGAATGTGCTCTATCTGAAACACGATCAAAGTATTTCCAAGCTAAGGAAAATGGAAGTCCAGTAGGCTCACCGATCGCACACTTTCTATCTGCGAGCACTCCTATCTCCCCAGCTGGGACTTCATCTGTTGCTACCTCTGGTGATAGAAATAATATGATTGAGGGTGCCGAGAAGCCAAGTCATGTAGTTCGCTCCTTGTTCAGGGAAGATGGCACTTCCTCACCAAAAGGATCTGGTTCCTCTGATAGTGGCTTCAGCCATTTAGCTGGTCAGTCGGGTTCCTCTGTTGAAAAGTCAATAACGGAGAATGAACACATTGTAAATGAATTCTTCCATGAACGGTGTGATTTTGCTGATAGACTTGGTGTTACCAATGAAGATCAATATGGCATCAAGGTACTATATTTATTATTCCTTGGTCGAAAATCTTGAAATAGATGCATTTTTTCTCCTTTTTTTTTTCCAATTGTTTTCTGTAGCCAATTCTTCATTGAGTTTTACTAATTGATATGTTCTGTAGTTTGTTCAGAACACTATTGAAGGATGACCAAATAAATAGAAGGCAAATGCACTCCTCTCTTTCTGTGTCTATAGTGTTCCAGTAATTAGCATTCAAACAGTGAAGATTAAATTATGCACCTGCTGATAATGGGTTAAGATTTGGAGGCTAATTTTTTTTGTTACCTTGGTGTATGTAGGCAAAAATAAGAAAGACAATGGAGGAAGCATTTTGGGATGGTGTCATGGAATCTCTGAAAGAGGTGGAGCCTCATTATGACTGGGCTGTCCAGCTTGTGAGAGAGGTCAGGGATGAGATAAGTGAGATGGCTCCAGAGAGTTGGAAACAAGAGATTGTTGAAGCTATTGATCTGGATATTCTCACTCAGGTTGTAGCCTTAAACTACTCCCTAATATTTGGTGTTGATGTGATTATTTTAATACTGATTTCTCTGTTTTTGCTTTTTCAATAGATACTGAAGTCAGGCAACCTGGATGTTGGTTACCTGGGGAAGATTCTGGAGTTTGCTTTAGGTACTTTGCAAAAGCTTGCGTCTGCAGCCCATGAGGATGAACTGAAAGTCACACATAAAAAATTATTAAAGGAGTTGACTGAGACATGTCAAACCAGAGATCATTCAAAATTTTCACATGCCACTGCAATGGTTAAGGGTCTGCGCTTTGTGCTTGAGCAGATTCAGGTGCGTATTCATTGTTTTTGCTCTTAAAGAATTTTATATCAATGCAAGCTCTGCAAAATCTCTTGCTTGATGATTTCAGAAGGAAGCTTGCTTGCTGTCTTTTATTTTCTTTCATCTATTCAATAATTTGTTAATAAAACTTGCACCTTCCAATTCCTTTGACTGAGAGTTACGTGGAACTGTCTTTACCATTTATTATTCTCTATAAGCTTTTGAGGGGCCAAAACAATGATTTGCCCATACCTCAGGCTCTTAAACAAGAAATAAGCAAAGCACGCATAAGAATGATGGAGTCTTTGTTGAAAGGACCGGCTGGATTGGATTATCTAAAGAAAGGATTTTCCAACCGTTATGGATCTCATGAGCATGCCTGTGTCTCTTTGCCATTAACAAGGCAATGGCTTTCATCAGTGAGGAATTGCAAAGATCAGGAGTGGGAGGAGTATAACAACTCTCTCTCGGCTTTGACAAGTTGTGCAAGTTCATCACAGGTGTTTCTTCCTTCTATGACCCTTAGAACTGGTGGAAGCTTTCCTGTCAAAGCAAATGGAAACGGAATGTCTGCTTCGGCTGCCTTAAACACAACAGGTGTGTACTTGGATTTCTTCTTGATCTCTAATTTTATGGTTTCTATATTTCATTTTGTATACCTTTTCGGAGACATTATGTTCTGCTAAAAACTTGCTTGTCATGCATGCATAAATGTTCCATGTCTGGAAACTTTCTCTTTGTCCTCGATCAGGTAGTCAACAATCAGAACCTGGATGCCAAGGTGAAAAAATTGATTTGTTTGTGAGGCTTGGATTGCTTCAGTTAGTAAGTGCAGTTTCTGGTTTGACACCAGAATCTCTGCCTGAGACCTTGTTGATTAACCTGCCTCGGTTGAGGGCTGTGCAGGCTCAGATTCAAAAAATCATTGTAATTTCCACCAGGTAAGTGATCCTACATATGATGCAAATATTCTGTGTTTACAAATGATTTCATGTTCCCTTGGTGTGGATAGCTTGCCCAACTAAATGGTGTTGCCCATTAATCTTGTCCATGCATCTTTTTGGTTCGCGGAATGTATTTTGTGTGGGGTATTTTGTTGTGCAAGTGGGTATATTAATTGATCTGAGATTTTGTTATATGCACAGCGTTCTTGTTTACCGGCAAGCACTCCTGACGGAACAAGTTATAGCCAGCAGTGGAGACATGGAAAACATTGTTTCGAAGTGCAGCAAGCAACTGTTGCAAGTCTTAGACCATGCTGATGATGTGAGTATTGAGGAAATTGTAGAAGTAATAAGTGGGTTCTCACACAATGGTACTGAGGTCGCTGGTACCGAGAAGCTTCAATCGATGAAATTAGTAATGGGTAGAATGTTAGCAAAAAGTCTGCAAGCCGGGGATCCAGTTTTCAAGAAGGTCTCCCGTGCTGTCTATTTAGCTGCCAGAGGGGTTGTTCTCGGGGGCAGTGGTCCCCAGGGCAGAAAACTAGCTGAAATGGCACTCCAACAGATTGGAGCCGTCATGCTGACTGAAAGAGTGGTGCAGGCCGCCGAAGTATTGGTAGTGGCAGCCACTGTGTCTGTTGGCGTTCATGGTCCATGGTACCTAAATTTGATTGAGAACATGTAAGTGGATTTGTGTTCGCTAGTGAAGGCAAGTAATACACACGCATGTACATAGCAGCGTCTTGCCGGTGCTACGCCGCGGTGGTCTGTAATATTGGTTGTGAAGAACAATTCTTTGATATGTAGCGTGAAGTTTAAGGAGATGTAAATTGTGAATGGTTAGACTAAATTATTTTCTTCATAAGTTTGTACATCATCACACGAGAGACTGTTGCTACAAACGTGATCTGAATCTGGATGTTGTTGCACGGTCCTTGTTTCCTGCAATCCCAACGGTCTGGGAAGAGATGTAATGTGAGTTGCTTACTGCTTATTGTTCCTGTACAGTCTTGTATTCTCATCACCCTAACCTGACCCGAGCATCCACAACAACATTGATTTCCTCGTCTCATTTTATTCTGGGGTAAAACAAAAACACACACAGAGACCGTTGTTGGTAGACAGGTATGAGGAGTTTCATAAAAGAATGAATCTCCGGTTGGGGGAGCTGGGGAGTAGAACCAAACTGAAAAAAACTAAACCAAAACCTAATCGAGCACTGAGAACTTAGTTTGCAGAAACATTTATAATTTTATTTATAATTATACTTAAAGTCAAATTGTCTGAAATTATAGTTTGACTTAGTTCTACAATATTCTATTCTTAATTTTTCGATATTGCACTAACATTGCAATTAACGTGCGAAACACTTCAAAAAGAAAAACACGTAAAATTATTAATCTTTTCTTCTTTTTTAATTTTTTAAAGTTTTTAAATGTACTTACATATCAGCTCTTAAATTGCCAACCTTTCAAAATACCTCAAAAAACCGATGCCTCATTGGACATGATTTTACAATTTCTGTGCATTTTATACGTAAGGCCAGAATATAATATACGCATCGAGGTGGATGTTCCATCAACATATTGACATCCAAAAATCAGTCCTATACAGGGACAAAGATGCCCCCTTTCTTTTTCGCTGTTAAAAAAAGCAGATATGGCTGGTTAAACCAATAACGAAAATTGGAATCATTGAGAACCTTGTAATGCAGAAATTCTTACTGCATGGGGGCTATGGCGGACCTCTCTACCAAGGGGGAGGTTCTGCAATTATGTAATATTCATTCCATGTCAAAGAAGTCCCACCAGAATTCCCACAGGAAAAAAACCAAAAAAAAAAAAAAAAGGCAGCAGAAGAAAGGGAAATCCAATAGGGACCAAGTCCATCTAAGAATTGTTTGTACCTCTCCCTGGTACTTGTATACCCCATTCTGAAGTTGAAACGGCGGCTAAATTATTGCTCTAATATCATACACGTACATAGCCTGCATTCATGCATGCACACTAGCCGCAGACTTCGATCCTACTCACCCTTTTGCCGAAGCCAGAATCCTATAGAGGGTTTGTCCCTTGATGCAATAGCCCAATGTTAGTAGTTTTACTTCCATTTCCAGGTTCTGATCTCCACTCCAGCCTCCCACTTTGAAGAATATTTTACGTTTCCGAAAGTTGAACATGGTAAAGAGTTGTCAACAGCTTACCATAATTCCTCGTTTCCAAGAATCACTCCAGAATCATGGTTCTGACTTCTCTAAAGACATACAAACATGCAGTTTACTGAATGTTCCATTAGACTGTCTCAAATAATACCCCATTTTATTTATTATGTTGTAGTCTGGTTTAAAGATTTGCTGAGAAAGGAAAGGAATTTGAAGCGGACAAAAGCGAATACAGCCAGTCTGATATGCAGGGCATTCAAGTTGTCTTTAAATTAGGAAAAAGAGAATATGCACCAGCAATCAAAATATGCAAACGATGATCCAACTAGCTTTTAAATGCATATTCTTCAATTATAATATGAGGTGAACTATTAACCTTGTTTTCTTTTGCTGACCACGAGGGTAGCATTCTGCCTGCACTATTCCTCTCAGCCTCAACTTCTGGGCCATGAATTTCTTCATCATAACACGAATCATCAAAATCTGGGACATCATCCAGGTATGAGCTGCAGTAATCTGTCTCCTTAGGATTGTAAGTTTTGGTATCCTTGTTCTGCCTATTCCCTGCCTTTTTCCTTGACCGACCAGTGCTCTTAGTGAAGTCATCATCCTCCTGCACATTCCCATTTGCATCTCTTCTCCTCTTTATTGAATCTGTGCTATCATTGCTACTGCTGCTCTTTCTGTCTGTATTATAGTATTCCTTGACTGTGGACTCAATGGTATCCAGCAATTGATCTCCATACTTACTTACCTTGGCCCTAATGAAGCCCAAAATAGTCATTAGACTGACTGTTATGTAACCAGCTATTAATCACACAAAAACTTACTTTCCTATTCCATTGATCTCAAGGAGTTCTTCCTTTGTTCTGGGAATTCTTTTGCTTAAGTGCTGCAGCGTAGCATTACTAGATCAAATAATTAGACAAAGGGAATTAGTTGGAGCAAATGACGACAAATTTAATTTTCTAAAATTGGGAGTAAAGACAGAAAAAAGGACATCTTAACCAATGCTCCAAGCCCGTAAACAAGTAAATTTCCTTAGTTTTTTAAGGAATAAGTTCAAATAAAAAGAGCTTTTGTGAAGCACAAAAATAAAAGAAGGCATTTGCTCAGAGCTCACCCGAATATGTGGTAGGCCATAACCCCCTCCCCAGCTTCTTTAACAAGCATAGTTCGCAGCATTCGTAAAGCAGAATATAGTTTCGCTGAAAGGTCCTGCATCATCAAATATACAATTCAGAAAATTATGATTACAATATCATGAAAAAAGAAGGGCCAATAAAAATTAATCATACCAAGTCTACTTCAGATCGAGGTTGGGCGAGAGAGTCAACATGAAGAGGACTTGGCTTCCCAGGCATCAATGAAACTTTTGCGGGAGTTGCTTCAGACTTGCTCAACTTAGATGCTTTCATAGAGGAAGGGAACCTGAAAAGTACATAACATCCAAGTAGCAACATTCTAATTGTTCAGGCCGATAGAAAAAGTAATATTACTTGTGGTTCTATTAATGAAATAATCAGATGAACAGAGCTGAAATTGAAAGATTTATTCGACTCTTATGCCTGAAAATTTTTAGCAAAAGAAAAAGTTAAGGGCGTCGTAAATTATAAATGAAGTATAGCATCTAGAGCAATAAACCAAAAGAGTCCATTACACGACAAACTTAAACAAAATACTTGCATAATCTATGTATCCTGAAAGCTTAATCAATAAATTAGCCCTATCAACATTAGTTTAATATTAAGAAAATGAAGCAAACACCATCATCAAGAATGAGACATGATGTGGGTTCTGTTTCATCTGCAGCAGAGGATTTACATGCATGTTGGGTTAACAACTGAAATAGGTGATTTCAGATTCAAGATAGTTGCTGCCAAATTTTTATCACAATCAAGAATGGAAGAAAATTAGACAATACATTACCACTAGGCAAATTATGCCGCTGGTTCAATTTGGAAATCCCTATTAGTAAAAGAGGGATATCCAATAAGAAATGCAACAGTTCAGTAAGAACTGTGATGTTATCCACATGAAATCAAACTTCTCCAATAAAGGAATCAATAGTATGAATTTCAGTATATTATCAATGTGGAGTTTAAGATTAATAAAGACAAATGTAGTCACAGTTAAAGCATAATTAAAGAGTTGCACCTCAATATTATAGTCTGCCTGCCAGAGCACAGCAGGTAAGCCCTGGATTCCTTTACCTGAATTAATGAAAATAATAAAAGCAGATTTTTCCATCAAAAGTGAATAATGTGAAGTGGCTGTCTCAATTGCACTATAATTAAGTATTCAAAGAATTGAAGCAGCATGAATCACCTTCAATACTGATGATACAGATCCATAAATATCACTTTTCTTAACATCCTCCACAAGAAAATCTTCAGTAACAAGATGACGCAATATACGGGAAGCTTCTCCCTTAGCTAAATTTTTTCCAGCACCATGGAGGCTCAAGGTCTCGTGTTTATGTCTTTTGACCTATTTTTGTCATAAAAGGAAACAATCAACCATAAAGACAGCATACAAATTAAATTGAAACCTTTTTATCTCATTAGGACTTACAAATTGGCTTAAGGAACCCCTGTAGACTTCCAAAATATGAGACGATGAAAACTGCTGCTGTGTCAACTTCACCAGTTCAACCTGAGCAAGACAAGATAGAATTTTTACTAGAAAATTCTATAGAAAATTATAGAATTGAAATAATATGCTGCCTTTAAAACAGGCTCAGCAAACAGTAATTTGCTTTTGTACCAAGTGCTTCGCAATTTCAGTGACATCCTTCTCAACTAACGTTTTGATCTTGGAACAATTGTCACATGTCTTTTGGCAGTTCCCTGAGTCAAACTTTTCTCCAAAATGCAACAGCTGTAAAAGACGTCTACAATCGACATCATTTTCACAATAACTGACCTGAAACATTGGGTAGTCATGTTATACATAATATATGTCAGAATAATGTGGGTAAAGGTAACATGATCACAAAAAAGAAGGCTGGTAATTGCCACAACAGCAGCTATAGTAGAGCATCATTTGTATGATGTACCATTCTCAGAAGATTTTCAGTATTTTTTTCCAGTATCCTCTCAGAATTTGTCACATTGATATGATTATACCCAGATGTCCATGGACTTTGCTCAATCTGCCCTTGCATAATCATATGTTTGACTCGTATCTGGACAGGGACAAGAGAAGTTTATGCAAAACGTATGACAAAACCAAATGAAGACAAAAAAGAGATCAACAACAAGAGATGAACTCATTGTGTTTAATACAAGTTCATAGCTAGAAGAAAAAGAAAAGGAAAAAAAATACTGGTAGAGAAACAGAAAAGGAGAAAAAATAGGAAGTATATATAGGCTCTAATAGATTAACTTACATAGTCACTATAACTGTAGTATAAGATGCAGGATGAACGCTGACCATCCCGACCTGCACGACCACATTCCTGAAAAATATGGCAGAGACAATGCTTGCAGGTTCATTACCAAAAAGTGGCATGGTCTACCCGTCTAACTGAGCTCTTGAAAAATAACACCTGTACGGTTAATTTTCATGTGCAATGATGTAAATCACATTACCTGATGGTAGCCTTCGATGGATTTTGGGAGAGAGTGATGGATTACAAAACGAACATCTGGTTTATTGATACCTGGAAAAAGAATATTTTCGTAAGAATCTATTTACATTAATCAAAGTAGCAATCAGTGAAAATCAATGATACCCATCCCGAATGCCACAGTTGCACATATTATATTGATTTCATCTTTGCTCCACTGCTTCTGCACTAAGGCACGTTGTGTGGCATCCATGTTGCCATGATAAAATGCTGCTTTATGTCCACATCCCTGAGAAATAAGGGCACCATCTTGAGAAAACACAAATGAAAATATCACAAATGGAAAAGGGCAGACCTGAAGATCAATAAAATGGAACAACATGCTACAAGGTCAAGAAACAAGCAAAGGTTTGTTTCAAGCACACAGAAAATTAAGTGATCAACTACTAAAATTGCTTATTCAAGAAACAAGCAAAGGTTTGGCAACATCTCCATTTCTTTACCCTCCCATGTGGTTCTTATACTTGAGTAGTAATAACAAATGCTTGTAACTTCAAAAACACTAACAAAATCTATGGAGCTTTTCAATCATCAGAAGTTTTACTGTTCTGCCGACCACAAACAGATGCATCTTGATTCTCATATAACCTCACTTTTCCTAATTTTTAACTATTTTAAAAGATTAAAAGGACTGCATAGAAGTACTATCAACTTTGTTCCTCCAAATATAAAATGCCACAACTTTGCTTCCACGTGGTAGTGTCACTATATTGAGTCCACATTCTGTAAGCTCAACATTTTCCTGAGGACATCATCTTGCATAGTGCAAACCTGCCACCCATCCTACAAAATGATACTTGAAAGCAGTTGTGGATCAGCCTTAAAGTAGTCCATCATGCAAACAACATAGTTATTTACCAGTTCATTAAGAGACCAAGTAGTTTGCAATGATATAACATGAAGCATGTATAATCATGAAAGAACAAGCAAACATATGAAAGATCAACCTGTAACTTTTCAGCAACTTTCTCACAGTCCAACCTTGAGAGACAATAAATAATTCCACTTTCGTCAAAATGATTTTCTTTAATGAACTTGTCAATATCATCCAAACACTTCTTCGTCTTTGGGAGGACAGAGTACCTGTAATGGTTAAAATTAGAGATAACTTTAGAATGATGAGGCTGTTTTTTTTTTTCAACACTAACCATAGATTTGGGCGATTGAAACTTTGTCGGAAAACAATGCAATTCACAAGACTAAGGGCTTGCACAACGTCTTCTTTCACACTAGCCGTTGCAGTAGCTGTTAGAGCTAATACTGGAGTTCTCTCAAATTTCTTTTTCAGGATACCAAGTTCCTGAAAATGTTGCAAACCAGCTTGGCATTAGACGGAAGTTCTCAAAAGCTGGGGACATAATTACAAAGGAATTATAAGCCACAACCTTGTAATCTGGTCTAAAATCATGTCCCCACTGACTCACGCAGTGAGCTTCATCAATAACAATCCTGGCAAGCAATCCGCGAGCATTTAAGTTATCCAAGTGCCGCAAAAGGACGTCACTCCTACAATAAGAAAAGAGAGGTTTCTTAATAGTCAAATGCAAATTGCTGAATGAAAGTTCTCTCTGAGAAAATTATATCTTTTTTGGAAATTTGGTCCTTCTGATGCAGCTATCTTTCCTAGGAACAAATGAATATGTGCTTCTGATCATGTCCTCCAAATCCTTGTCTTTGAAACCACCAGTCTTCTACCAAACTTATGGAAGAGATAGTCCTCTATCTTCAGCATATCTTCCATCACCGTAGTAAACTTAGCCACAGCCATGTTATCAAAGCATGGTCAACTAAGAAAATATAAAGTAAAGGCACTTTCTTTTCTATGAATCCACAAGTGTTTTTTAATGAGCAAGACTCCGTCCAGAGTTGTTCTTAAGCACCAATTTACAAGCAGGTGGAAGGCAGGATGAAGACTTTGAACTGATTGACTCCTGAATTTTATCTCTAGAATTGATCCAGTCCAAAAAAGGAAAGAGAAAAAGTTGCACGCTGAATAGCAAGGAGCAGCTGCAGAATACCCCTCCCCCCCCCCCACCACGGTGTGGACAACATGAGAGCCTAAACTAACTTGGCAGCTGCTTTCAACTAAGGATCCCCTGCTATTGCAAGTATTGCATTTATATATGATTAGCTGCACCACAATCTCAAAAGAATTCTCAGGACCTATTTCTTTCTGTTATAAACCCACTTTGGATCATTTCTAAAACCATAAAGAGGTTAGTTTTCAACGTGACAATAGATTATATGAAAATTGAAACTAGCATGACAATGGTAACTAGAAATCACATTTTCAGACTAGCTTCAGAACTTTCTTCATTGTAAAACAAGTTAATCTTCATCACACTACTATATCATACAAAAACTGAAGCCCATGTTACAAATGTTTAATGAGAAGTTCACACTCACTTTGCAACTTTCTCTGGAGTGACATATAACAATTTGAATTTGCAATAATCAGAATTTAGTTCTCTTAGGATCTCTTGTTGTTCAGCCCACTCCATATTGGCACTCAAGTAAGTAGCAGGTATATTCACCTGTAGCACAGAGCATAAGGGAAAAACCAAAATCCCCCATTAGAGAAGCAAGCACAGTAATCAGGAAGAGAATAAATGATTTACTGGATACAGTAATGCAGTAAACAAACCTGCAAGAGATGCATTATTTGATCTTGAATAAGTGACACAAGTGGAGATATTACCAAGGTTATTCCCGGGCAAATTAGAGCTGGGAGCTTCATGGTAAGAGAATAATATGTGGGATCAATGATATGAATGAGAGAAATTTTAATTCTCTAGTACCAACAATGATTTAGGTAAAGGCATCTACAGAGTAGAGGAAAAAAAGGAAAAACCATCTTGCCTGGTATGTCAGGCTCTTTCCACCCCCAGTTGGCATCAAAACGAAGACATCACATCCACTCATGGTAGCATTTATTACCTCTCTTTGATTGGGGCGAAAAGAGTGATTTCCGAACACTTTCTTATTATTGGCCTAATGGCAAAACCAAGCAAGCAGAAATGAGAACAGCAACAGAAAACCTAAAATTGACAATATTTCATGGCAAATGAGCACCTCTAGCTTTCTAGTCCATGGAAAATCAGTGCTGCTCCATTTTGGATCATTTGAACCTTCTATGTAGTTAACTTCAACAAACATTGGAACGTATGGCTCCCTCTCTACAATACCAGATGGAAAACTATATCTATCCACAGAAGAGAATGAGACTGAGTAAGGATTCCCCTTCTCATAGCCACCAAATTCATTGGGTAGATGAACTTGGGCATCAAATCTCACAGGATCTATTTTGCATGCAGCTGAAAGAGGAGTTTCATGTTGGAAAACCCGAGTAGCTGTGGATGCAGAAAAATGAGACTTCTTTCTTTCCTCATCATGAGCATATCTCTCAAGCTGCTGAATCTGCTTATTTAGATGCAACCTGACGATGGACAACACAAACAGACACGCATATCATTGTTTTCCTCTTGAAGAATGTGCACAAAGACACTGTTAAATCCTGAGGCCAATCCTGATGCAATCAGAGGTCAAGGTTTCACTGCATATAAAGATGAGTGTTGGAAACTCTAGTGACAACATCTAGTTTAACCTTCAAGGCTTCAACTTATGTCCGACATATGAGGAGATTATCACTACTGAACTGGAAAAGGAGAAGTATCTTTGTTGCTGAAACCTTACGGTATATTCTGAGTCAATCTACTAGTACTATTTCTAACTCATTGACATGAGTAAAAGGAAGCAGTCCATTGCTCAAAGAACTCATAACAGTGCTCTGGAGTTCATAACTTCAATTCCCTAATTAGACTAGCAATTTGATCCTAAAAATTTCATACAACTAAGCACACTTAGCTATTCGTCAGCATAGCAGTAAAGTCTTCTGGATTAAAATACCTGGCTGATAGCAACTCTCCATTTCAGCCACCTAAAATTCTGTAGATTAAACTGAGATGCATAATAGCTTCCAGTGCATTATTGAAAAAAGCATAATTGAAGAAAGGTTGATTTTGCCTCCTTCCTGTATACTTGTTTTTCACCGCTTAATTACCCCCAAGTGGATCCCAAAAGTTTAAACATCAAATAATACCTGTCTTGTCGCAGCTTCTCGATCTGCATAGGACTCAGATTAGCAGCATTATCAAGCAATTCATTGGATATGGCAATTAGCATGTCCTTCATTTCCTGTAAATGATTAGCAGCTTCCAGGCAATATCCTAGCTGTATTGATATTCAAAGTTAGGCTTTCTAAGCAGGAGATAGATTAAGATAGCAAAATATATAATGCAAATATTACACAAACCTTAAGGCCATGACTGCAGTTTGAGGACAATTCTGGCGGTAAACATGTCTCCTCTGATTGCTCGAAATTATCTTTATCTACAGTTGGGGTTATGGGTGGAAACTTGGAAAGTGACGGCCGAGGTGTGCAAGTAGACTGGTAGTGCTCCATAGCTATTTGGTCCACGTCAATATTCTGAAACCCAAGTCAGTACAGGAGATAGATGAGTTGCAGAAAATTGGCATTACATGTCTCAAGTATTTTAACCTTCAGATGGAGCTGTGGAACAGTAAAAATTTTACTTAGAACAAAGAAAATAAAATTAAGCCAGTTAGCCTGAATCCAGTAAAACCCTCATTGAAAACAAGAAACAAGCCAACTTAACTGTCCAAAATACCTTATTATGCAACCATATTTACCATGTCTGCTGACAAACATATTTATAGCATGCTCAAATTTGAGAAAATGTTTAACATATTGATCAGAACATGTTAGCATGGTTTAAACAAGAGTTCTGACACAGAGAAAAGGCCCCAACTTTGACTTGCACTCTGTACATTAATGTGAACTAGGTTCCAAGGTTATTAGCATCACCATGAAACATTAGGTTGAATTACCTTAAGTAGGTCATCATCATCAATGTAATCAGCCAAACTTTCTGTGGACTCTTTTGTTTGACTGGCACGCACAACCTGATTGTGGAAAGAACTAGGCAAAGCTCTAGACTGAGTACCATTAGCTGTTAGTGGTTTAATCTCACTTCGCACTCCTAGATGATTTGCACCTCCAGCATTATTTTGTGCAAAGAGGTTGCCACTGTGCCTTGGAGAATCACTATATTTTGTGCTGGGTCCACTGAAGGCTTTATTATGCATATGCTCAGGGTGCCTGCTGACATCAGATGACCTTTGTAGTGCAGGGCTTTGTGCAACATCATGCAGTGAGGCATCACTAGCATTCCTAACTGCACCAGTTTTTCCAGGTCTCATGTAGTTCCTGGAAGAAATCTGAAGATTGGACAGAACATGCCATGCCTGCCAAAACCCAAAAGTTATCCACATGAAAATTCAGTCTCATAAGAGATACAAATACAAGCTTTAATAAAGAAATTGAATATAATGGATCAATTTAAAACCTGATTGCATACACTTCTAAAAGATGAAAACAAGTTTGTTCAATTTTAAGCAGAATAAAGTCATCAATGAGTATTAAGCTAGAACATGAGAGAAAACAAGGCAACCAATCACTTTCTGCAGGTTGTCATATCAGGCATCTCCAATCACGTGGAAGAATTAGAAGAGGTTTGGACTACAGAGAGGAAGAGGGGAACAGACTGGTAGAGGAAAATCAAAATAAGGAAAAGGAAGCTACAAACGAATCCAGCCAGTATAGCCAAATTGCAATAGTGATGGTGTTAACTAAAATGTGAGTTGTGAGACATGATAGTTTTCCCTCTTTTCAAAGAAAAAATAAGACACTTTTCCTTTCTTTGTCAAAATGTTCTTACCTTTTCAACAAGTGGATTCTGCAACTTTTGAGAACTCTGAATCCGATAGGAGGGTAACCTAATTTACATATCAAACAATTGCATGTTAGAAGAATCAACGGCTGGAGAAGTATGACACAGACTACCTAACACACTTTATGATAAATCCAGGGTGGGTTGCGACAGAAAATAAGCTCCAGCTTATGCGATTAAAAGGATAGTGGAGAACAGATTCTACAGTTAGAGGGTAGAAAAGGGAAAGAGAGGGAATCTTGTGGCAATCATCACAAATTTCTCTCACGTTTCTCTTCCTCCTATCCAACTGTACCGTATGTAAAGCTGAACTGCTTAGAAATTACAAAATTGCAAGTTACACATTTTAAAATGAAACAGAAAGCAAGTGACCCTTGTGAGCCTAAATTTGCATAATACACTAGAATCAAAGGAACTTAAGTGGAAGAAAAAGCAATACAAAATAAAATCATGATCAGCCAAAAAACCACTTCAACAGTTTCAAGACAGAGACTTATTGACAGTTCTGGTCTGAGAGAGAGAGAGAGAGAGAGAGAGAGAGGCCTTGTTAATGGTTAAAAAGAAAGTGGAAAATACTTATTACAATGGTATACCTCTCTTCACTAGGAGGTTTTTGCCTTTCTAGAGAGAAAAGGAAATTTGAACTCAAAGATTTCTCTTGTGATAAATCATCATTTGCATTGGCATGCTCTGACCAATTGACTTTGGGGAGTTTTCCATCACCTTTGTGTCCCTCTAATGAATTGCCTAAACTGCATAACACAGAGGCAACCAATCAACATAAATAACAACAGAGGAAGAGAAGCACAACGGAAGTAAACAGAAAAAGAAAAAAAAAAAAAAAGGAATTACTTTGCCCTCATATGCTTTTCGTTAGTCATCAGATTAACTCCTTTTCCAACTTCAGCAAGATGGTCTCCTTGCTCAAAAGACACATCACCACCAGAACCTGTTTTGAAAAGGAAAATCAAAACAACAAATAAAAAAAAAAAAAAAGGAAATGGGGAGAAAGGACCACAAAAATAAGTAAAAAAGAAAAACTGAAAGAAATCAGTAACACAACATTAGACTCAGCCTAAGTAACCACCCAAATGAAAGCATCAAAAGGGGGTGGTTTTTGGGGCGGATGGTGGGGGAATTAAAAAGAAGACAAGAGATACTACTTTCGTGTGCGTGTGTGTGTGTGTGTGTGTGTGCGTGTGTGTGCGTGGCTTCAGTGCTCCTTGCAATCAATTTCCAAGAATGCCTTCCTCACTCAAACTTACATGTCAACAACTAGAAAATTCTGCACGGTCAGAAACAGAAATGAACTAGTCTAGCAATTGCTACTGCCGTCGCATACGGCATTTTGATATTTTTCTTAAAACCAAAGACAATCGCCCCCCGATTAAATAGCTTCTGCTAGTAATATTCTTCCAATTGCAGAACGCATTTGCTTTTCTAGAAAAACAGAGAAAAGTCGCAATCCAATGCAAAAATGAAATACCCAAATCTTTTCAACACAATAAATGTAAAACAAAAAAAAAAACCGATGAATTATTTAGCGATGACCCCCACCCCCCCCCCAAAATCATCTCTCAAATATATATATATATATATATGATACCTTCGAATATGGATACGGTCAGTGCACAGAAAATCAATATGAGAATGTGAGCAGAAGAGGAAGAATGCTAACTTTAATCATCCAAGGCGTAGAGAGATGGATGGGCGGTGGACGAACTGAGGAGCAGAGCACGCCCGCGCTTCGAAAATAAAAATACTAGACGCAGTGCGGGGCGCCGTGCAAAGGCGGGATCTTTTTCACTGTGGATTTAATTTTAAATTTTAATTTTAATTTATAAATATAATAATAATAATTTGTATCATATAATTTAATTTAATAAATATTTTGTTAAAAATTAATATATTAAATTTTGATTTTATACAAAGACAAAAATACCCACGTTTTTTTTTTATCTAATTTGCTTTCTTCTTTTTTTTTTTGTGTGTGTGTGTGTGGGGATCATGAGTTTCTCGAAAATAAGCTAATACTTCAAAATTTCCGATTTAAAATTTAATGTTTTAAGAGTTTTAATAGACTCTTTTTTAATATAATTTACAATATTTATTATGTTTATTTATTTTTATCTTTGTTTAATCGGGAAAGAGATAATAAAGCAAATGAAGATTGGTTTCCAGAAACTTTACTTTAGAGTTTCGTGAATTCTAGAAAATAAATTTAAATGATTTTTCTTTTTCTTTTTTTTAATTTCAAGTCTTTACGACATGTCGTTCTATTCATCAGTACAGGGGATGTGACGGGCCGATGGTGACACGCCGCGGTAATACATAATGGAAGAGTATGTGGACGGGTCGATTTTGACGGGCCAAAATAACTTTGAGGGTGTTTTTTTTTTTTTTTTAAATAAAAAGAAAGCGGGCTGGAATTAAAAAGGACCCAAATATGAAGAGTAAATTTGTGTTTTTTGCCCAAAAAAACAAAAAAAAAAAGTCATATACCACAAAATTTATTTAATAAAATTATTTTAATATATATATATATATATATATATATAAAGAGTAATCCTTTGATTTGGTTCACATATTTTAATTCGGAATAGCATCTCATTCGAAATTATATATATTTTTTAATATTCGTGCAATCCATTTTCTCATATTTGCTTGGTGCCATTGATCCTTTCGGAGCTTTGACTATTTAGTGAAAATTCTAGCTTTATATCTTCGAGAAAAATTTTGTTTGTTTATTTTTTTATTTAAAAAAAATAATTAAGAGGGGGTCAAAACCCTTATTTTAAAAAAGATGAATCCTATTATTGTTATTATTTTTTATTTTTAAGCCAAGGGGCTGGCTCCTTTAAATAAGGTTAGGATCCCAAAAAAAATATAAAATAAATAAATATATATATATATATATATTTATTTATTTATTTATTTAATAAAATTGTCGTAAAAAAAACTTAGAATTTTTGATGTGTAAATTATTATTCTTTTAATTTGTTAAAAAACTCTATTAAACAGTACAAGACTCGAAACCTAAGGAGTGGATGACCAAACTCCTGATGCGTAAATTCTCATTTAAACGAGAGATGCGTGGCTATTCACCCATCGGCGCCTTTCCTCCAACGGAGCTGAACGAGTGTGAAATTATTATTAATTTTTTTTAATAATTTATTTTCTCTCTGCTGTTTTCTGTTTCTGTTTTTTTTTTTTTTGTGGGGATAAATATGCGTATTTTTCATTATATTTTTCCAACTCAACAATTTAGAACAACACATTGAATTAACCATTGCAGCGGACTGCTCTCCAGTGCCCCAATCCCAAGCGTCGTCTACTACAAGGTTACCAAAATTTACTATTGTTATTATTCTCTTATCGTTCTATCGATCGATCGATCGATCGATCTGTGTGGTGGTTGTGGAGAAAGTTAAAATTGAAGAGGATGGAGATTGTTTGTACTCTTTGTTTTCAATTATTTTAGGTATGCAGTATGCATGCAGATGAGATGCCCGGCGATTTTTGCATCCCTTCAGAGAACTGACTCTTCTCTTTATTTTTGTTTTGTTATCCTCTGATTGTAATTGTAATGGTTATGGTAATGGTGATTGTGATTGTGATTGTGATTGTGATTGTAGGAGTGTAGGGCTTTCGGCTCAAAGTTGCTGCTGAACGCAAGTGCGAATTATCATCATCGTTATCAAAGAAAACAGTCGCGGACCTTGATGATGTCAATGGAAAAGGAACATAAAGTCCCGCACGTGTTAACGGTTGCTGGTTCCGATTCGGGTGCTGGAGCTGGGATTCAGGCTGATCTCAAGACCTGCGCTGCCCGCGGGGTGTACTGTTCCTCCGTCGTAACCGCTGTTACTGCTCAGAACACAGTTGGAGTTCAGGTCATTCTGTGTTTTTTATATTTGTTTCTTTTCCGCCGCCCCCCCTCCCCGCCAAATGCATAGCTGTCTGCTCAACTCAACGGACGTTGAAAATGCCCAGTTGGCTCGGTTGTGCTGACTGAGGATTTAACAGATTGTCCCGGACTGCAACTATTCTGATCTAATTTTTGAATTTTGCCCCTAAATTTAAAATGGGAGCTTTGCATTGGCTGCCTTAATGAGTTATGTGCATCTGTTTAATGATTACCTTGTGCTGGGTTTTTTTTTCTTCTTTTTTTTCTTTTTGTGGCTATTAGGGTGTCAACATCATGCACCACGATTTTGTTGCTGAACAATTGAAGTCTGTGCTCTCCGATATGCAAGTTGATGTGGTAAGTTGATGATAAGAGGTTTATATGTAAACTACATTAATGGAAGTTTCTGCTCAGAAATGCTACAGAAGAGCATGAAAAGAATAGATTTTCAGTATTATATTTCTCTTTTCATGTGCCATCATCGGGTTCGTGGTGCAGAAAAGAATTTTGAGTGCTTACCTTGTGCTACCAGTTAGCATCACCTGTAGACCTTTCCTTATTTTGTCTACTTGTTATAGAGCTCATATATGTGATTTTTCAAATTATTGCTAAAAGTAGATATTGATTGAATACTGAAATATTTTAGGTCAAAACAGGCATGCTACCTTCTATTAGTATTGTCAAGGTTCTTTGTCGAAGTCTTAGGGAGTTTCCTGTTCAAGGTATGCAGACATAGGTTTTTTCCTCCTCTTTTTTTATTTTTATCATTGCAGTTCTGGTAGTTCTTTAGTTAATTTAGTCATGTGATGCACGGCAGCTTTAGTAGTTGATCCCGTCATGGTATCCACAAGCGGAGATCTGCTGGCAGGTCCCTCCATTCTTTTGGGATATCAGTAAGTCATAGCATCTTTGTGTATAGCAATGATATCCATGATCCTGCCTAGGGGTATGTTGTTGTGTATTCATTCATATGAATAAACAAATGCAGACTGCTGCGCCAGGTGGGACCCACTGCATTTCAAATGCAAGTCTGCCATCTGACCTTATAAGGTTTTTATGTAATTTTTTGTGGACGCAATGGAAACACCCCTTTTATGTAATTTTTTCATGAACTTGCTAGATGCCTTTGGAAGGACAAATCTTGGTGTAACGGTAAAAGTTATTTAACTGTAACTTGGAGGTTATAGGTTCAGTCTTACTGCTTACATCTGACCCTTCCTCGTGCACCTGAAGTGCCCCTCTTTCTTTTGCTGGATGCCCTTGCCACTTTTTCCTCTTTGGCTCTTCTTCGCCAGCCCTTTTCTTAAAAAAGCTTGATAGTTTTTTTCTTCTAAACGTTTCACCTCCAGGCAGGACAGACTTGAAAATATGAGTTAAAGTACTACTGTGTGGGATTTTATGAAAGGGAAGTTATGGAAAAATCCTTGTATGCTGTTGATTGGCTACCATCATCTTGTGCTAGAGTTAATCTGTTAACAGCAGCATTTATCAACTATCAAAAAATTAGCTGACCTGACAAGGGAGTTGCTTTATACTGATTTATTTCATTTTGACTAATGTGGCCCATGGCACTGCATTTTCTATTTTTTTATAAATATATATATATATATATATATTGATTTGCCTTCTGAGAATGATATTAATCCTTCCTGGCTTTCAACCACCAGTGGCCATTTCAAGTCCTTGAAGGAGGTTCCATGGAGGGCAGGGGGGAATTGAAGGTTTAAATCCTACCTCTCCTGAAAAATCCACTTATCAGGAAAAAATGCCCCTTGCTTGCCCTTTCCTCTAATAGAAGACCATGGGATGAATGCCTGGGTACTAGCGGCCACTGCAATTACTGCACTCCTAATCACTTGAATCTTTACTTTAAATATCAAATGTTTAGCCTACAAATATGCCTCTAAAGACCTTAAATAATTTTACAATGCTTAGTGTGTCCTTAAGGGATAAAATTTTGAAATCAGCTGCTGGAAAACTGCTGCATACTATTCCTGATGCCTCTGGCTTCTAGGTGATACTGTATAGCTGTACCATATCCATGCTCCTAACCCCAGCATTGTTTCATCATTTTGTTTCTGAGTAGTGCTCCACAAATTTGTTTTTAGCTGAGCAACTTCCTTGAAGAGCAATCCTTATCCATCTACGTTGTTTTTGCATAAAAAAACATGTGGCCATTTTAAGCTGTGATATAGCATCCTTTGTCTTATTATCCATCACTGTTTCATTAATCTCTGGAAGATTGGGGTTGGCTGACCATGATATTATAACCATGCGCATGGGAATTATCTGGCTGCACTGGTGATTGGTGAATACTGCCAAGGGAGAGCCCCTTCTTTTAATGGTTACTGCAATGTATCTTTGTGGCCAAAGCTTGCATTATATGAGGGGCTATGGTAGAAGCAAGACACTGTCTTCAGTGTCATCACTGATGAGCAAAATCTAGCTTAAAAAGGCGGCCATGCTCTAGCAAATAAATATCAGTACATTGTTGCAGTATTTGTACAGTGATATGAAGAAGTATTCATTTCAATTTTGTATTTTTCTTTTTCTGGCAAGTCTAACTTACAATGTAGGAAAAAGAGATAGTGAACATCTCACTCTTAAATGCAGAGAGGAGCTTCTTCCTATGGCCAACATTGTCACTCCAAATATCAAAGAGGCTTCTGCATTCCTTGGTGGGATGCAACTTGAAACTGTTAATGACATGCGTTCTGCTGCAAAGCAATTACATTCCATGGGTCCAAGGTTTGTGAAAACTAATTGATATTATTTTAGAACCTCTTTTTCTGTTTTGGGGCTGGTGGGTGGGGGGAGATAGGCTTGGTGGGCAGGTACTTGGCCTTTTTGGATTGATTTAATGGAATATTACGATTTGCTTCATGTTATCATTGACTACATTTAGTTCATCCATGTCCGCATGTTACCCTTGTGCATATAAGTATCTTGGGGTTCTATGTGTCCTTGCCTCAGCTTTACCAAGTAAAGCTATTTAACTAAATGGGTGCATAAATTGGCAAATGAAGACCTGAAGCAGAATCATGATGCTCTGACTTACAAGAGTTGAGTACTTAAACTATCAATTATGGTTTCCAGAAATGTACTTGTCAAAGGTGGTGACCTTCCTGATTCTTCCCATGCTGTTGATGTTTTCTTTGATGGTAAGATCAAATTTTAGTGGGATATTTATTTGTCTAAAGCTTTGATGTCATTTCCAGAGTTTACACTGAAGGAAAATTCAACTTCAATGATGAAACTCTTTCAGGCCATGAATATTATGAGCTGCGTTCACCTCGCATTAAAACTCACAACACTCATGGAACTGGTTGCACTTTGGCCTCCTGCATCGCAGCTGAACTGGCAAAAGGTTATCCAATGCTCACAGCCATTAAGGTAACTATATAGTTGTGTGCATTCTCAAATAATTTCACAGAACAAATCGATCTAGGAGTTTAAAGGCCAAAATTTGTCTGTATTGTTAATGAATGAAATGGACGATGAGTTGGTAGACATTTACTTTGTAATGTCCTTCATCTCATCAAATTTCTATAATAAATATGCTGGCTGGTGCATTGGATATGGCCTGGCAAAATCCTTTCTGCTGTGAGGCCTGAAGATGGATATGTTAATCTTCTGTGATATTTGGAGGCATATGCTAATTAGTTTTTGCTTTGAGGATAGTATAGTTCAAAAAAAAAAAACAATAAAAAAAAGATTTCGCCAGTCCAATTCTTTTACCCTTGTGGTTTTTCCCACCGCATAATTTAGACCTTGTCAATTGTTGTTTGTTATTTGTGACTTCAATCATTTAATATCTGTCTGGAATTTTCTTATTGCTTTGAGCTTTTGTCCTGAAGTGAACAATCTGCAAAAGCTGTAGACTGAACATATTCCACCTAAAAGTTATTTGTCTTCACCCTGATAGTCTGGCACTGGCTCACTCTAGATATTACTTCCTTCTTTCACGCTGGCTCCCCTCCCACTGCAACAAACCCCCCCCCCCAAAAAAAAAGACTGATTGTGTTGCATCAATTAATCTATGTTTTGACAGGTAGCTAAAAGATATGTTGAGACAGCCTTGGGATACAGCAAAGATATTGTGATGGGAAGTGGGCCTCAAGGCCCTTTTGACCACCTATTAAAGCTTAGAAGTGGTTTGCACAACTCTTATAGGTGGAATGCATTTGACCCAAGTGACTTATTTTTGTGTGCTGTTACAGATTCTAGTATGAATCAAAAGTGGGGACGATCAATGGTTGATGCAATTAGAGCAGCAATAGAAGGGGGTGCTACCATCATTCAATTGAGGTTTGAGTGCTTTAGTTCATAATATGTTTTGATTCTTTGAAGGCTTTGATTTTTACTTGAATTATAAAAAGACTGAAACAATTTTGATTTTTCTTCGGCACTTGCACTAGTGAATATGGTATCATCTTTTTTTTTTTTTTCAATAAATTCTTTATTTTAATGCTGTTGATAGATCAATGTTTTGTTAATTTTCATGAATTATGAGAATCTGATGTTGTCTTTCCTTTTTTATAGTGTCTTGCCAAATCATTTCATAAATTCACTATTGTAATGCTGTTAAATCAATGTTTTGTCAATTTCCATGAATGAGGAGAATGATCTAAAGTCGTCTTTCATTTTTTTAAAGTGTCCCACCAATCTTTTCTTTTGTATAATCACCTCACCAAGTTGAAAGATGCATACTTTTTTTCTTTTTTCTTATTGTTTATGTTTGTCTTTTATACCTCTAAGGGATTGCCATGTGTATTAGCATTGTTTTATCCATTGCTTGGCTCATGCATGAATCCACTGACAATGTCATTATACTTGAAAATTTTGCTTCGCAGGGAGAAAGAAGCTGAAACACGTCAGTTTCTGGAAACTGCAAAATCATGTCTTGAAATTTGTCATTCCTTTGGAGTGCCACTATTGATAAATGATCGAGTTGATATAGCCCTTTCCTGTGATGCTGATGGGGTGCATCTTGGTCAAGCTGACATGCCTGCTTGTGTTGCTCGCACCCTTCTTGGTCCTGATAAGATAATTGGTGTATCATGCAAGACACCGGAGCAAGCACAAGCAGCATGGATTGATGGTGCTGACTACATTGGTTGTGGTAGTGTGTATCCAACTAATTCCAAGGCAAACGTCCCCACTGTTGGTTTGGATGGGTTAAAGACTGTATGCATGGCATCCAAGTTACCTGTGGTGGCAATTGGTGGCGTCAATGCTTCAAATGCACGCACTGTCATGAAAATTGGCGTACCAAGTCTAAAAGGCATTGCCATTGTTTCTGCTTTATTCGACAAGGAGAATGTTCTGACAGAAACCAGGAAGCTGCATGCATTGCTAACAGAAGCAGCATCGATGGTTGCATCTCCGTAGTAACTTTCTAATTTTTTCTCTGACATCTCTGGTCTAAATTTTGTTTTTAATGATACATTAGCAAAAGGAAAAAAAAGAATTGGGTGGGTGTCTTATCTTGATACAGCATAAGTGCGTAGACTGTAAAGGAACTACCCATCCAGTACTGGCTGTTTTCAGACTTTTGTAGCACCAAAGAAAACTTCGATGCCTATCTGCATGGTGTGAGTTCCATTGCTTACTTGGATAATTAGCTTTTTGGTTTTCTGCACTAACCTTGTTCAACCCCCAGTGGGGAAATAAGGCAGTAATAGGTAACAGCAATTTGGATCCCATATTGAGATATTTCTAACTCGTAGTTTTGAATAATTTGTTGAAGGCCAAATTACAAAATTAGCCCAAAAAGTCATTATTATTGCAAAATTAAGCTGATAAAATTATTTTCAGAGCGTTCAACTCCCAGCTCAAATTAGCCTAAATTTCGATTGTTGGGTTAGATTTGTCGCCCACCGATGAGAGGATTTTACCTTCGACCTTCGAGGGGATTGTTTGACTTACTTTGGAAAAGCCAGGTCCAAAGTGAAGACTCAGAAAAAGGCGATCCTTGAGACAGATGCCTTATTCCATTTAAACCAATGTTACTAAAATCTATAAAAATCAGTGTTGTTATCCCACTCTATTGTTTAGAACAGACGCTATTCCAATCGGATGCATTAACCTTAAAACAGTTCAGCTTGTTCTCTTTATACCCAAAATACACGCAAATTTAAAGGCCCGTAAGTTGTCCTCATCTAGTACAGATTGAAAGAAGCTTCCGGGAAAGTGGTTGCCAAGCCGTCAGGAAGCTCGAACAACCTTTCTTTGGACGACTAATTAGAAAATCAGTCAAAGAGAGACCCAAAATGGGGACCTGCAATTGCATTCAACTTCTGCAATTGCAAAACTATCGTCTAAAATTTTCGGAGAACTTCACCCACCTTTCTAAGGTGCTGCAAATGGAAGAAAACAACTCACAAATACAAATATTATCTCATTATTTGTTGTTGTGAGTTTAACAGGGAAAACCTCCCAATTAATGCACACAAACTCTTGCAAAGAATCTCCCTGCAAGATCTGCTTTTCATCAACTCACACTAGACCATACAATACCCCTAATTTATGCACCATCTTCACACAGAAAACAAATATACATCATATCAAACGCGGAAAGGGATCTGAAGATAGGATCACTCATAGCAAGACACTCTAAAACCCCTATAGTGGACAGACACAGCTTTCTTCTCCACTACACTATAATTTACAAGCCAATATTTGAAAACACGGCTCTGCCTAGTGCACAATTTAATCCAAGCATGAAAGCACCCATAAATACTAAAAGATGGAACTTTGGATCACCAATACATGGTGAGAACAAAATAACCCTAATTTACGTGAAACTCCCCACTTTCCTGTGCTTCCTTAACTCTCTTCTCATACTCATCTTCTTCTTCATCCTCCTCCTCCTCCTCCTCCTCCCCCCCCTCCTCAGCCCCTGCATCATCTTCCTTCTCATCACCATCTTCTTCCCCTCCCCAGCCAAAGCCTCCTATAGATCGGGATACTGGAGCACAAGTTTTGGCCTCTTCCACAATCTCCATAATTTCTTCAACACTTTGCAGAGAAAAGGTAGGGTTTCCTCTCCGGTAGTAGGTGGCTTGGGCTGCCTCAGTAAGTTCCCTTGGCATATTCTTCAAAAACCACGGATGGCTCTTTATTTCCTTAATTGAGATCCTCTGCAAAAGTATGTGGATTTCCGAGAGATAATCCCAGTTACATGAGTTATTATCATATACAGAGGATAATCAAATGTTCAAATGATGATATAGGATTGCCAGAGGATGCAAGCCAAATAGCATTTAGCAAAGATGCCATTAATCCATTACTGGTGCAGATCACTTAGACATTCTCTGAAACAATCCAAAGGTTATAGCTTTCAATTACACACATTTAACATGATTAGAAGATATTCTGCATTGGAACAGGTGTAAAAAGAAAGGAAGAATATGCCAAAAGGTGCTTAAAAGCCCAACTAAATTCTAATCAACTGAAGCTTAATCCCCAACTAAATGGTGAAGGCTACATGGATCGTTTTTCTCCATTCCTTTAATTGGGCCCAGCACATGAATGCACCATCCAACCAGCTTCATGTCCAGGAAAAGCACAGAGATGATCAGCACATAGGAGAAAAAATTATGCCACAAAAAGCATGAATCCATCAGACTTGAATCATTGTGCTATTGAAACACATCATTTATATGCAACAGCACAAGAGAGTAGCTAAGTTTCAATTGACCTACATCCTGAGAGATTGCCAGCCAGCAACCAGAAAATGTTCCCCATTCACAGCACAGGGTGAAAGTTCATGCTCTAATATATGAAATTTCATATTCAGTTTGAGAGCATTGCAGGATAAACCTCCTCTGCTACTGAAAATTTATGTGAATGAAAAAATAAAAATAAAAATAAAAACTTAAAGACAAATGTAGGGTGAAATTCTTAAGACTAATTTGAAGAAACAAATTCATTCCCTGTATTTGATCAGTTTCCATTTTTAAGCAGCAAACGGAGAAAATAGTTGTACCAATACAACAAGAAATTCATGGAAAACAAGTGTGGCTCTTTTTCTACCCTAAGGCCAAGAGTGAATGCATATGGCATCGCATTCTTCCTCAAAGTCATAGCTGATGCTCATCAGCCTGATGGCCATAAGAGCACAGAGGTCTTTAATCTAGTTGCTGCATCATTCATCAATGTACTAACCATTAGCATATCAGTGTGGTCTTATTTCAGAAATTAAGATTCTAAGTTCATTTTTAAAAAGGCATTATGATTGCTTTTCTGTTGATGAATCCATTTCCTTAAGAAAGAACCAGATGTAAGAGAGAAGGCAAGTGCCAGCAATTTATCTGTTTACAGAATAGAAGTACTCGAAGAAAGGGTGGATAAAAGATAGGCTCTTCCTTCCAGTATTTGTCACACAAAAGTGCTCTATTTGAATCTGATAATCCAAAGTAAACTGTGCATGAAAAATTGATTGCACCCCATTTGGTTGAGTTAGCACCCTTTCTTAGTAAGATAGGTTGCTTGAGCCGATCTTACAATCAGGGAGGAAAGGGTGGAAAAGTTAGCCCATCCCAGACAAATCCACTTCTAGTTCTCTTTCTCCTGGCCAAGCTCCCATACCCTCCATGGAATGAAAGCAACATATGGACAAACCACAATATCAACTGAATAAGCGTCTAAAAGTGAACGAGGTCTAGCACCGCAAAATACCATTGAGAAAGAGCTATAGAACCAAGCGGGAATAGATCGTGAGGATATATAGGGTAATCCACACCTGGCACTACAGTATCAATATTAAGAGAAACAGTCTAAGAAGGTAAGCAAGCCAATAAGATTTTAAGTCCTGGGTGAGGATTGGGATAATAAGCAAACAAGCTGGAAATAAATGATCAACACTTTGGTAGACTTGGCCAATCTTTGTCATTGCAGACCTTGAAAATGACATGTCAGCCACAAGTCCCATTTACCTTTTGCCAAGTGGGCTTCTATGTGCATTACCATTCCACTTGTTGAGTCTAAAGCCATGTGCTAGATTGACTCTAACAAAGAATTTAGCCAGTGGAACAAATTGGACACTTTCTGGCATGACAGGCATGGTTGCTTAGGGAATGCCTATCCCAAACCCCTATATGAGACCACCACCCCAAGTTGATTGCAGCACTAAGTTAAACTCACTATCCAAATTATTTCAGTAAACCATGATTCATAACAATACTCTCTTAGCATCTAGCATATTAGCAAATTAAACAAAAAGAACAAGCAATGAAGAAAAAGAAGACCCTTGATCAGTCATTTTAATTTCCCAAAGTGAATGTTATCTTGTTATGGAAAAGATTTCCGCTCCTATATTGGACCTTGTCATAAACAGCAATCTCACAATAATAAACAATCACAGTGGGACATCTGCATGCATGGTACATATACCTTCTGACCAAATTCTCAGATAACAGTGGTTATTAAGCAAAGTCATCCAATGCAAAAATGAAAAACACATGTAAGTGCACTTTAAGCCAATTCCTATCTCCTAAAAGCCTAAATCACTAGAAATGGAGAAGCGGGAAGAACACATACTATATAGCCATCAATATCTATTATGTCACAGAATTAAGAAAAACTTGCTAGTTGATTACACCAATTGTTTTTCAAAACGTGGATTTAAGAAAAATTGTTGGAACTCGTGGGTTAAATTACTTTGCAGAACAACATGGACAATATCAGTTTTTACTGAAGCTCCACATTGTCAAATATATGACCTATAGATTGAAACACACAGAATAGGATCAATCACCAATGCAAAGTAAAATTTATAGTATCAGTTAATTCTTCTTGAAAAAGGCTCAGTTATAAATACCTTGAATGGGTTGGTAACAAATATGTGGGATATAAGATGCCTGCAATCTTGGGATATGTGCACATAGTCAGGGATCTTGTATTCAACAGCCATTATTCTCTGCAGAACAACCACGTAGAGATCATAGAGTGAAAGCAGAAGATCCCTGAATAGAGGGGCAGTGAGAGAAAATCTTGTACATGGATTGTTTTCCTGAAGTTCCTTGGGTCGTCTTGGTCTTCAAATGGATATGCCCCCACCAGCATAACATATAGAGTCACTCCACAAGACCATACATCTGCCAGCTGAACAATCAGAAGCAAAATTAAACAAGCCTATTGGAGACTATTGATGTTCTAAGTCTAGAATTTTTTTTTGACCATGTAATTAGACAAAACTTAAAAACAGGCTCATAATTGTAGAGTCTCTACATGTCCATGTCCTCATTCTACCATGCCACAGAAGAGTTAACGTGCTTTCCTTGATCTAGTGAGCAAGGAATCGAAGCCATAAATCAATTCCTGGTTCATGGCAATGGGTGCTTTCAAGAAATGTTGTCTATATTCCATTAAACAATTTCAGAGAACAGGTAATGAAAATTTTTAAAGCATCTTCATATTCAATGATATGGATTGATCAAAGAAACTGAAATTGGAATACAAACTGAGAAGGAATACAGATAGGAAGAGCACAGATCATGAAAGAGAGAACATATAAAGCCCAAAATGATGCTAGAACTAAAACATGCAAGGGAACAGAGGCAACATATTTTCTACCCTAGCGTACCATGTGAATAATAGCCAAATGGTTGCATGGCAGCATTTACCACTCAGAATTCCAAAACACAAATCAAGTCATTAACTGAATTGACTTTCCTGGTAATGGATCCATGCAAGTACTTATGGGCTTAACACACATAGAATTTGGTTCTTTGGCCAACTCATCAGTCTACAAATGGTTAGATTTCTTCATTTCCTTCAAGAAAAGATCAGATGAGCAGATGATAAGCCTTGATCTGGTTTCCTTTTAGGTGCAATCCATGGTCCACATCCATCGATGTTTAACTATTTTTGCCAAACAACAAAGAAACAAACAAGCTCAATTTCACTAAGATCTTATGCAAACAATCAACTATGCCTACGACAGTGTACACTTCAAAGCTAGAACAGGTATTGCAGAACACACGGCTGATGCATGTGACTCCAGAAACTGAAGGGCAGCTAGATTGCTGAATGATACTATTTGACATGAACAACAATACCCCTCCCTGTGATCTTTGTAAGAACAAGTTTTCTAGTTCCTATTTCCAATGAATTTCAATTGGAAAACCCAACAAATAATGCATTTTAGACTTTAATATGTGATCAATTTTTGGCCTCACTCAACAGCTTAAAATTTTGGATTGATTGGTTCATTGGCATGGTATCAGAGCTTAGTTCACCTTCTCCTGTGATTAGGGTCCTTTCAAGTGTTCAGTTTATATCAATTCAGCCCAATAGTAGGGGGGCCTAGTACATGTATTTGGCCCGTTGTTCAATTTAGTCTCATTATGTCATGTGCTAGTCTGATCTAACATATGTTAAGGGGGTGTATAAGAATATAAAATCTCACATCAATAAAGTACAAGGACTTGACTTGACTTATAATATATGTAAGCTTCACCACTTATAAGTTTAAACCTTTTAAGCAGATATGAGGTATCAAGACGCTATTTGACATGATATCAGAACCTTTATAATCAAGAGATCATGAATTAAAACCATTTAAACTTTGGGTCAAGTGGTTTATTGACAATGCATATTAGGTATTCTGTATAGAACAAATTGTGATGAATTAAATAATCAATAAATAGGTAAATTTCACTTCACTTCATTATGTTGTTGCCAAGTATATCCCAAATGCCCTTTGGTGCAAGAGTAGAGCAAAGATTTGAACTAGTATTGGATCAAAACTAATATGGACTATTTTTCAGTAAGGATCTTAGATCTTATCGACTTTCCAGTGAACAAAATATAATTATCCAAAAAACTGAAACCAAATCCAAAACATTTTCCACGAATTAGTCTGAGTATGCTAAATAATGCATATGATCGAAGTTACCTTGCCATCATACTCTCTCCGAGAAAGAACCTCCGGGGCAATATATGCCGGGGTGCCAACAGTAGATTTGGGTCTGGAATGCAGCAAAGACGACTGCAAAAATAAAGTATACAAGATAGTACAAATTTTAACACATTTCAAACACAGATTAATAATAGATTGAAAAAAAGTGTGCTCCTTTCCTCCTTTTTCTGAAACAAACCTTGGAATAACCAAAATCGCAAATTTTCAGACGTGGGGCTGGGCTCCCATCCAACAAGGTATTTTCCAGCTTCAAGTCTCGATGGCATATTTGCTGCAAATTGTTTTTATTTTTATTTTGTCCCAAAGAAAAAAGAAAATATAAAAGTGGGAAAATTTTCTCTCTAGCAATCCAGCACATCTAAGAAATGGAAACTTTTAATTTACCATGAAATGACAGTAGCTGACTCCAGAAATAAGCTGCTGGAAGAAGTACCTTGCCTGAAAACGAGTGGAAATAAGAATTTTAGCACATAACAGAGAGAACTCAACTCACTGTCACCGTTTGTTTACACTCTTGTTGTTTTTGGGCTGCAAACGTATGAAGATTTGGCCAAATCCAAGCGATGGAGGGAGAGACGGTAAACCTCATCTTCACTGAATCTTCCAGCATTGCATATTCGCTCAAAGAGCTCTCCCCCTGCAGCATACTCCATAACTATGGCGAGATGGGTCGGAGTCAAAACCACCTGAAATGATCAAACAGTATACCGTACCATCAGTACATAAAAATTAGTTCTGTCATTGCATGTATGATGATGTGACATACACACGCACATACATCACATTCATATCAGTGTATATATATATATATGCATTAACCGTAAACACAGGGGCCGGGGGAGTGGGAAGATGGAGAGAAAGGGAACAATCAACCTCCTTGAAGCGAATTATGTTAGGATGGCGAAGTGATCTGTGATTGATGATCTCCCTGGCCACATTCGCATCAATCTGAAAACACACACACACACACACACAAACCCACACAGACAGAGCCAGTTCAGGAACAGGAACCATGCTGTTGTCTTCATATCATAAAAATGTAAATTTATAGATAGATGCACAGATAGATAGATCAAGAAAAAGAAAAAACAAATAAAGATAAAGAGAAAAGGAAAGAGAAAGAGAAAGAGAAAGATTAAAAAAAAAAAAAAGTAAGAAACCTTTTCTTTTTATATTATAAAAAAAAAATGTATATATTAAAAAAAAAAAAAAAACCTTGTAACCACGCTCGATGTACTTAATAGCGACGAGTTCCTTGGTGTCCTTGTTCCTCATCAGCCTCGCCACTCCAAAATTCCCAGATCCTATATCTTTCACCAGCTCATAGTTCTCCATCTCCTCTCTCTCTCTCTCTCTCTCTCTCTCTCTCTCTCTTCTCCTCTTTTTTTTTTCTTTTTTTGCCAAAAGAAAAGCTCAAAATTCCTATAATTCTTATAGCAATCAAGAAAATGAATGAAAAAAAAAAGAAAAAGAAAAACACAGAGTGGGAGAAAGAGAGAGAGAGAGAGAGAGAGAGAGAGAGAAACCAAAAATCCTCCGCCAATCGAAGATCGGCCTTCAAATCACATCACTATGTAGAGAGAGAGAGAGAGAGAGAGAGGGCGAGAGGGAGCGAGAGAAGGGAAGAAGTTATGGGAGGGTGGCGGTGCTCACGTTGGTTTAAGAAGGAAGTCTGAAGGAAAGAAAAAGACGACTTAAATTTTAACTGACACCCCCCCCCTCCCCGGGGGCATAATAATAATAATAATAATATTATTATTATTATTTATTTTTTAAAAGTATATTATTATTATTATTATTATCGTCGTCGTCTGTAACAGTAGTCAAAAGGGAAAGTCAGCGGAAGACTGGAGAGCATGAAGCTTCCTGGAAAGACTGACACAGTAGTCTGTTTTGTGTGGGGTGTGAATGGAAGGAAATGAATTGATTGAGAATTCAAATCCAACCTTTAGAATCACAGAGCAAACTCGTCTCCTTTTGGTGGGGTGGGGGCCCCGGGGGGGGGGGGGGAATCCTTCGCCAGCATCAATTAATAAGAATGCCTTTTTATTCACTTTTCTTTTTTTTTTTTTTTTGAATTTTTTCAATTTTTTTTTTCTTCGACAAATATATCATCGATTTCACGTTTATTTCTAAGTCTAGCGTTGGGCTTTCAATATATTCTAATAGATTTGGTCGGTCCACTTACGTGACAGCATGTAGTGGTGCTGTTGGATTTGAACAGGGAAAAAAAAAATTAAAAAGAAAAAGAATTTTAATTGATATACGCCTCTTCTTCTTCTTCTTCTTCTTCTTCTTTTTTTTTTTTTATAAAAAATTTCTCTTTATTTATTGTTAAATAATTTCTTAAAATTTTATGTTCGTTTGATAATAAATTCATAAATATTATAAATTGCGTAATATTTGTATATTTAAATGATGTAAAATTTCATATTCGTTCAATACACACAATAATCAGCTAGTAGTCTTTCTTTCTTTCTTTCTTTTTGTAGACGTTGCGGGGAGGATTAAAAAATAAAAAAAAAAAAAAAGAGAGAGCAAAGAACAAAAACTAAAGAAAACAGACGAGAAGCTCCCGCCATGGATACATATTATGTGGCAAAACGAAGCTCACTTTTCATGGATCTTTACGACGCAGATCCGATACGCTTAACCTTTGACCCATTTACGTAGTAGCCTTTTCGCAGCTGTCAACGATAAAAATTCTCCAAAAGCATGATCCAAAGTGATTCAGATAATGGATCGCGATCTTATTTTACGTTTGTTTAAGCTTTTTTTTTTTGTCAAATTCCTTTTGTTTTTTTTTTCTTTTAATTCAACAAGGAAAAGTGAAAGAGATTTGTGATTTGAGAAAAGAATTTTGGACTGACATTGCAATCGAAAAAGTTCTTTTGTCATTCGCAGGGGGTTTTGGGTAAATTGAGGGAATTGAGAGGGAATCGTGTCGGAGAGGGGAAAAAAAAAAAGAAGAAATATTAAAAGTTGTTTTTTAATTATTTAATTTATTTTTACAATTTTTAAATGTAATACAAGTGGCTTTTTCTTTTTTTCTTTTTACTCAAATGACACGCCACATGGGCAAGTTAATGGTTTCTGTCAAGTTATATTTTAGACGTGTTAAATTAAACTTAAGGTTTTATATATATTTGTTGGAAAAAAAATTTATACTCAACTTGAAATTTTTTTAAAATTTATGCATTTTTTGTGAATAACCCATAATAAAACAATGAAAATATGAGGACAATGTCTTATATGCTTGAAGAAATAGAGAATTGAAACGCCCATAATTATCGATTAAATAAGAAAATAAAATGATATGTGTATTGTTCCTCGTATGGTTATCATAAGTTAAATTTGATTAGTTAATTTTTTTTCTTGATTTTTATGAAGAGGGTATCCTAAGATTAGAAATTTGTGTGTGTGTGTATTGCAGATATATATATATATATATTGAAATTAAGTTAATAGTTATTTAGTTATTTTTTAATTTTAAAATTATTTTACTAGAATTTTTATTATCAATATTAAGTTAATAGTTATTTTATAATTTTTTTAATATTTTAATAAAATTAATATTTTAACATTTATTTCATCTTTTTTTATATTATAATCTTGAAATATTAATATTTTAAATAATACAATTGAAAAAAAAGTCAAAATATGATTTAATTTAATTAATTAATTATTATCAAAAATTTTGTATAATAAAATACAAAAATTTACAAGAATAATAATTATTGTTAGAAATTAATTTTGCATAATGAACACCTTTCCAAATTTGTTAAGAATTTTAAAACTTATCTTTCTAATTTAATTACAAGAAACAATTACTATACAATTTGGAATAAAAATAAAAATTAATTATAGTATTTTAATCGTACTAATGATATATTTTGACTTATTGAACTCAAATTTGACATAACATTAAATGTTAAGTTGAATTTTCATCATGAATAATTCCTAAGTATAAATTTGACTTATTCCTCTTAATATTTCATTCACCAAAACTCCTATTAACACTTTAATTTCATTAATTAATCATTATATAATAATTAATAATATGTGCATTTGATTTTATAATTAACAACATGTCATTGTAAATTTTTTATATATAATGTGGTGAATACTATAATCACCAAAAGCCCATCTTGATTAGAAGTTATCATGTTTTTTGAATTTTTGTTCACCTTAAATCATAAGTTTTAAATCTATCTACTACAACTTTTTATTTCTTGCATTTTAAAACTCTTCTTTAATCGGAGTTTAAATCCTATAAAACACTACTTTTTAATTTCCAGTTATATAATTGAAACGATCTATTAATCACTAGTTAAAACAATTAATTATCAAAGCTAGTAGTCTAATAGTTAAGATTTGTCTATTCACTGAGAAGAACACATGTTCCAAGCCCAAACATACTTTTCACTTAGTCTTTTCCAAAAGATGACAATTAAAAGTCATGTATTTTTTAACCACTCCAACTAATATAAATGCTTGCTTAGCGGATGTTTAATTTCCAGCATTGATGTCCTTTAATTAAAAACATGTTTGCTAATCTCCAAATGTCATTCGGTTCTGTAATAACTGTACTTTTTCAAGCTCATTAGTTCGATGCTACAAGAGTTGACCTTTTTAACCCTTTGAACACTTTAGGTTTGAAATAACGAAGTACACGTTGTGAGAAGCTTATCAAGGGAACTACCTAACCATCTATGTTGCGGTTGTTATGTTCCTTTCCTTTTAGGTAGTAGGCTGTGGGTTTGAAACTCATTGACCCAGTGGTGTCCATTTATTTATTTTTTGTTAATTTTCCGTTGGTGAGTTATATATATATATATATATATATATATATATATATATATAACAATTTTAGTGTGTCTTTTTTAAGAAAAAATATATTTTTTATAACTATCAAATATTTTTAATTCTGAGAAATAATATTTTTAAAGTTTTTTTTTTTATAAACAAAATAGTCTTTTATAACAATTATATAATTAAAGGATATATTTAATTATTATTTTAAAAATATTTTAACATACAAGTATAAAATAAGTAGTAAACTCCACCTACGACAAACCAAACTAAACATTGTGGTGTTATTTTTCTTTTCAATCGATTCTATTTTCTAAAGTCTTAGTTATGTCTTACGTCTTCCTGCCACGAAAATGCCGCGTGTCCAAATTAAATGCTTAATCGACCCAATTTATGTCCAAATTTTTCAATTTCATGAGCCATTTTTGTGTATTTTGAGAGATATTATAAGGTTTGGATGGACCCTTGTCTTCGGCTTCCGCGCTGGTTGATGCTACATTAGTTTCTCTTCTGCCCTTGACAACGTTTGCCTGTCTACCGGGGTGCCTCAGCTTGAGCGCCAGAAGACGTGAGACTTCATGAAGTCCCCCCCATTTCTCCAATGCCCGCGCTATGTCATAGCGCCCTGTAAGAGAAGAAAAGAAATGAAAAGAAAAGCAAAGATGAGACTATGGTATTATACATCACGGCTCTGCCATTAATGGCTGTAAGTGTGTAAGCGGTAATCTTCTCCATATGTTCATTGCCCCCCCCCCCCCCAAAAAAAAAACGTAAAAGCCTACTAGTGCGCCATTATGTTTGGGAAGGATCAGATCAGTTGTTTCTATAGTCACTGCAGAATAACTGAATTCCAAGAGTAATGCCATGGACAAGACCTCGATAGGCTATTTAAGAACAATCTGCTCTCTAGAACTTCTATGAATTAGTGGAGTTATCTCTTAATCCCATGATGGCCCTGTGACATGAGAAAGAACTTCCACTTCTTTTTTCCAGATCAAAACATAATGTCTATATATGTATAGGGCAGGAAGTGAATTGGAGTCAAGGTTACCTTAGTGGATAAAACAGGTAAAGGACATAAAAAAGGAAGGCAAGAAACTGGTGTATCAAACAGTTATTACCTGCACGTTCGAAGGATTTTCTACTGGGCATGAAAGAAGGGTCCATTCCCCAGCTCCTCTGGAATCGACTAATCTGTAAAGATGGAAAGGCACATAAAGTCTTTTTAGATCCATTACCTTTCCCGAAATCCACAGCATGGGAGCCTCATAAATTAAGACCCTCTTTCTTGTTAACCCAATTAGCTCCATTTAAAGAACTACTATGGAATGAAGGATTTGGTTTTTGTCACATCCAACAATCCCTTTGCCAGAACATTTATGAAAGATTCATGAAAGTTTGACGATAAAAGTACATTTTAAAGCTTCAAATGATTCTTAAAATCTTATCTAATCCTTTTCAAGTTGAATCTTTCCGGTTGACAGGCACAATAATTCATTACGCGCACAAATAGCACACCCCTAATATTGGAATATCAGAAACCAATAGTATTCTACCTCTTCCTGCAAGTTCTCAAGGTTGTCCCAGTATCCCTTTGGTTTTCGATGCTTATAAGCAAGGGAGAGGTTCATCAACAGCGCAATCCTTCTAAATCCACCCATGCGATTTATAGCCTTTTCAATGTCCACCCTTCCATGCAAACGGAGTTGCTTTCTCATGGGCATAAATCCTTCTTGCCCATGTTCCAAAATAAATTTAAGAAGTTCAGACTCAAGAACTTCAATGTCCCTTTGCAAGCCTGGAACCTTGGGTCTCTGCCTAGGTGAGATAGGACTTTCAAAATCAGTAACCTGCTCAGCCGCCTTGCTATTCTCAGCATCAATTTCACCACCCAAGGAAGTGACTTCTTCGGAATAACGTCTGATCTCACTAGTTTCTGAAGAGCACGAGGTTTCTCTTTTCTCAATATAATCACGAATTGCACATAGATTAGAGGGGAGATCTTCATATATCACCTATAAGGAGAAACTCTAATTTATCAATAGAGGAGGTATAAATTTTCTATAAACTGTTAAAAAAATTGTATATAAACAGTTTCTATGCAATCTTTACAGTAAAGAATAACTTTCATGATATAATAACCGTTTTCTTCCAGTGGCATAGACAAATTCAAACTCACTTCCTAACTGAATGGAATATTAACAGTGTCTGACAACCATCAAAGCGGACAGAAAATGAAGCCTTTGAAAACTAAGAAAGGTGCTCTGAGTATGTTTGGTACTCTTCTTGTGTTGCAGCGAAAAATTTCAGCATTTCAAGTTTTAATTGCATGGAGTATCATTGGTTCCATTTCAACAATGAAGCAATCAAAGTTATACCACCAAAGAATCCTAAAGCAAGAACAAACACTTCAGATATCCAGGACCACTTGTGTAAATATCATTCATAATGAGACAACCCTTAAACCATCGTTAGAATACTGTAGTCTTAGTAACTGAATAAATTAGGTAAAATGCCAATGTATATAATCTCAAGAGCCATACCTCTTCCATGATAGCCTCTGAAAGCAAGGAATCTTTGTGCATTTTAGACTCAACAGTATATTTAAGTAGAGTGTGATGGCTTCCTAACTGCTCTAAAAGCCATTTTCCCTGAAAAGAGTCAAAGTCTCCTTCCACCTGTTCAAAACTAACCTCCTGCTCAAGACGTTCACATAGATCAAGAACAACACGTGCATGAAGAACCATATACAATAAACCCTTGCATCCTTCCTGCAAAATGATCAATTGTATTACTATAAGCAGATGTTAATTGGAAATTTTGTAGGTGCTCAGCCAGGTCCTCACGGCTCTCCTGCTCCTCTCCCCATGCCAACAAAAAGGAAAAAAAAAAATTAGAAGTTCGTGTGGATGCTTGTGAGAAGCATCAAGTGCACATAGGAAACTATCTAATGCCATGACCCAATGTAGAGCACAGAAAGGAGTCTTTTACTCAGAGACATCACTATTATCATCACATGCTCACACTTTTTAATCACTTCCTATCTCAAATGCCCCTCAAATCTGACTAACTGCCTCTCACCAAGTGCTACACCAGGCTTTGGGTAGCAGCATACACTAGGTGCCATATGTCTCTAATTACATTTTTTTTTTTATCTCCCTGCAAAATAAAGGAAAAGGGAAAGACACTTTTGTGTTATGAAATAATTTGCACTACATAATGAAAATGTCTTGAGAAGAGTAACAGATCCCACTAATACCTGAAGAATGCGGACTTTGTTGTTTTCTCGTGATAATACCTTGCAGATGGCTAAGTTTGGAACTATCCTGCAGTTAGTTAATTTGGAAGAAAAAAAACAGTGAGGGAATCATCAATTGATCGTAAAGCAAGAGACATTTTGGAGCACATTTCACTTTATTAGTTTCCCATCATCTTGGGATTTATGGTTTCTTTTATGCATTTTAAGATTTTACATGCGGATAAATTCCATGTCTTTTTCAATTTCTCATATCACTATTGTTTTTTAGGGTGGCTGTGGTCATTTGCCACAGCAGGCATCTCAAAAGGTTACCACACTTGGCACATCTCTATATTTGCTTCATCATATAATAAACAGACTAAACAATGGAAGGAAGGTCTTGTGAAACATCCTCTTTCCTTTTTGGGTCCACTAAGGTTACTCTATCCACCAAAGGGAAGTATCCTGCATCCAAGCATTTCTTGAGACGAAGATTTCAGGCTCTCATTCAGGAGGCAAACATCAAACTCAAGAAAGAGAAAGCTGAGCATTGATCCTTAGAAGCTTATAGATGTCCATACCTCTTAATTTTTGAAAATCTTCATTTCTTTCCTCCAACAAAGACATTATCATGCATTCATTAAATTAAGCCATGGGACACAAAGCTGGACTTTGGTTTGGCTGTTGTAGACAAAGCTATATTAGTCATTGAACTACTTTAGCTTTAGCAATTAACTTCCTTGTTCATAGAACAGACAGGGTGTCTCTTAACACTCATGAAGGTATTGAGATTGCTTATCTTAGACTAGTATATGCATAAAGGTACAAATCTAGCCCTATTAAGATGTAAAATGACTACATACCATCACCCAAATATTGCATCAATAAGAAATGAAGTCAAAGTAGTCGGTTCAAAGCTTCACAGAGTTATTAATACTTAAATAAGACAGTTACAGAAAGAAATGCATATCATGCATACTCAGGAAGACTCTCATAAGCAGTCAGAACATTCCAAACTTCACGAACAGGAGCTTTTACAGTTATGCTGGCAATAACGCAGCGATGAACCCCACCATTTTCCTTCAGCCCAAAAACATTTTGTCAGTGACTACTTAAAAAAGACTGGCTTTAGCAGAACAGGAGAGACAGCTGAAAGTAAGCTCAAATAATCAGTTACCAAAAGGCCATCAAATCTGCGAAGATGAACTTCATCCACCATGCAATGCCTATCAAGCCTGCAAACTTTTCCAAACACACCCCAGTTACTGTTTACTTCACTTGAAGATGGTGTTGTTGGGGTAATATTTAAGCTGGAATAGCTTTCTTCTAAATCTGCAGTTGAAGGTTCTTCTTTCTCAAGGAAAGCACAATCTAACCCAATGCTATGTCCTCTTATTGCTGCTTTTTGGTTTCCCATGTAATCTCTCTCAGCTTGACATGCCAAGGCTTGAAGATTCACAGGAAGGTCTGATCGTATAATTCGCTCGAAGAAAATTGCAGGGAAGTTGAATCTTGGTATCACATTAACCTCATATGTTAATGTTGTTGTTCTAGGTCTGTAAAGAAAATTGGAGTTGATTATAGAAAAAAAAAAAAAGCTATTTTATTATTTGGAATTTTGCTGGGATATTTTGTGATTATGAAAAGACACAAATATTTGAAAATGGCTGAACAATGTTAAACTCTCACATATTATATGGTGAAAGGAGAATGTAACAGCAAAACATTGTCCTACTGAAGATTTCCCTGATGGGCTAGTTTTTTGTGATAAAGCTGTGCTATTAGTTCATGTTCAGACAACTATTATTATTGCTAACAACAAAGTTTGATGAGGAACAGAGAAAGTATCATTTGCTTCTGATATGCCGAGCTTCATCACAAATCTAGCAGATAGCCTCTTTTCCTAGCTTGCTAGTATAGTACAGAAACAGAAAGGAACAAACCCTTTGTCTGAACGCTTTGTTCAGCAGCATTTTACTTGGGAAAAATGCCATCTTCAACAGCAAACAGAATAAAGAGTTTGGACATGACAAAAGTAAGCATCCTGGAGGTAATGCCTAGCACTATGTATATAAAAAGCAAATAATATAGGGAACATAAACAAACTCAAGTCATATACCTTTTCCCAGTGTTTAGTGACCATTTTCCTTCAAACTTCTTAAAGTCCCCGTCAACCATGGAAAAATGCAGTTCGTGATGAGTGGCCTGAATTGAAATGAGTGATTGAAGGTAACTTAATGTATTCACAAACAAAAATAAAGATTGATGTAATTAGTGATAAGAATAGGTTTCCTCGTGTGTGTGCCAAATAATAATAAAGCTAGTACATGCAGTTTAACTAAGTTGTTAAATTGGAAAGTTGCCATGGTATGCAAGGGCAGAGCTTTTAATTGTTGGCCTGAATCATGAAAAAATTAGTTAAAGTTGATGGATGATAAGGAACTAAATTTGCATTTAAGAACAAGTAACATCATGATAATTATTTGGACAACAAAATTAAACAGTTATAGGTTTCTATTGACTGATTTGACAATTAAGAATCAACGACAATCATACATCTTCTAATCATTCAATGGCCCAGGAGCTATTGTCCTTCCAAATTATTTGAACACTCATTTACCTTTAATGTCGTCTTTTATCTCTCTGCTTTCTCCTTATATTACAAAATAGTTATAAGAAAGAATTTTTTGTTTATACAGCTAAAAGGCCACCACAAACATGCCATGTTAATCACTTTAAAATCATATGTGAGGTGAGGAACAACTTTCCATCAGGATACAAATCTTCTCACAGTTACTCCTGCTTTCTGTTTTCTTGTTCTACTTGTGTTCAGTATTGGTTCACAACAGATGTTTACCAAGTAACAGATGCCACATGCAGTAGTAACTTGAAGTTACTTAGAAATCCCTTAGGGCCATTTCAATGTTTGTACTTCAGTTTTCAATATAGGGGTTTTGGGTTCAAATCCCATTGGAAGTGGGGATGAAAAGGGGGATGAAGATCTTTACAGTTGAAAGTAAGACACGCAAATGCCATAACAATCAAGACTGCTATACATGCCCCATACTGTAAAAGTACTGGAGTTTTCCCAATCAAGTATGCTTCAGCAAGTGCAGATCCCTGAGTTTTGTTTCGCAATAACAATAAGAATAATAACAATAGTAACTGGTGGGGGATATTGACGGAAGAGCCTACTCCAGTGCATGTGAAAAGAGGACTTGGACTTAATTTTAGACATAGAACACAAATTTGCTTGGTGCATTGAAAACGCAACTCCACTTTTTTCATCATCATAAACAGTATTCCCATATAGCTTGATTTTCTTTGATAACATGACCATATTAAAACCAGCCAGGGTTTGTACTCATCAGCATACCAATCAAGCAGCACAAGAAGCTTACCGAACAGGGAAATTCTTGGAGGTCCAAGACAACATGAGCTTCAATATGCCAATAAAGTGCCCTTTGCAGGCCTCTCTGCTCCAACCATATCCGCCCAGGATGTGGACAAGGAATTCTCCCACTGCAAAATCAAACAACTATGATCCAGTGCAAAAAATTACATTTGTAGTCAAAAGCTCATCAGCAGCAATATGCATAACGGAGTAATAGCCAATGCTTGCCTTATCTAGCATCTGCACCTACTGCACACAACCTCCTGATCCCCCCTAAGGTACATCCTAAAAATATTAACGCCACACTCAGAAGGAAAACCGAATAAAAGGGTCTAGGATCTGGGAAAGAGTTAGATATCCAGAGTATTTGGCCTGTTTTTACATAGAAGCTATTTTGGCGACCTTCCTCTAGGTCACAAAGGATAAACTTCTTCCATTGCAATTTGACCCAAAGGAAAACCGATTCTTTAAGGAAATTCACATCCTATATATGTCCAAAACGTGAAAGTTCAGTTTTTGTGTGATTTGAGAGTGGAAGAACTTAAATAAGAAAAATAAAAAGAAAATTTGAAAAAGACTTGTGAGTAGAGGCAGCGCCCGTATGCACCTGCAAACAAGGTTGGGAATGAAATCAGCAAGCCGCTCATAATCAGTGAGAGCATTCCAAACTGATCGAAGGCCGGCTTGCACCGAAATCGTGGCTTTGATTCTTCGTTCCCGCCAAGATATAACTTCCACCTCACAATGCACCCTTCTTTCTCCTTCACATTCTGATATTTCTTTCTCTTGCTTCTCATTAAGTCTACCATCATCATTACTACAACTACTACTACTACTACTACTACTACTACTACTACTACTACGACTACTACTTCTACTACTACTACTACTGCAAATGCCATTGTGGCTTCTCTTCGTTGTAAGGTTCCATTTTTGGCCCTTCTGATCCGCCGAGGAAAAGCAGACATTAGTGCATTTCTTCCAGCTCTGCAGAAAATGGTGACACCTGGGGTCAACCTGTAAACTTCCCAGAAATCTTTCTAAGTCGAGACTTGAAGCTTTGCTAGTAATCATGGAGACTGTGAGACTGATGATGGCGATGACAGACTACAGTTACCCACTCGCTACCACTCACTCCCATCCCATGATGTCCAGGCCAGAGGACTCGGAATACGTGCTGTTTGTTTGTCCTTAGGACAACCTGTGGTTCTAACTCAACGGTCCATTTAACGCACATATGTGAAGCTATGGCCAGAAATTGGTTTATAATGGGCCACTAGTATTGCGACACGTATACATTATTGGTCAAAATCTCTCCGTATATATAAATTTAGTTGACTATTTTTTTAATTTTAGTTAAATTATATTTAATGTTTTATTTATATTTAAAATTAAATTAATTTGACTCATATTTTAAATAAATCAAATCAATTTTTTTTTGAAATAATTTGCACTATGTTATTGTGAAACAAAAAGCCAAAAAGAAAAAAAAAATTGAAAAGAAAGCAAATGAAAGCATTTTCGCAAGCTTGGATGGAGAAGCGGAAGAAAGAAAAATAATGTGACTGTTCCCTTTCTCAAGGGATCTGTAGGGCAAACTTTACTTTTTTTCACGTAAAACGACATCTCTATCCTTTCTAAAATGAATTGTAGGATAATTTTGTAGTTTGAGTTGACATGATTTTCTTTTTCTCTCTCATTTTCAAGGAAAAAAAAAAAAAGAAGGTAATTTTCTACTTAGTTTCTTTCCTGTTAAATTCGAGATAAACCCAAAGACCAGATAGAAAGTTGCCTTTTTCCCATGTCTTTCTTTTTCTCCAGTTTCTTCCACTTCACCTTTCTTTCGTTATATCCAAACAAGGGCTTGGAGAAAAAGGTAGATAGACGGAGACAGAAACACTGAAAAAGAAGCTTACTCATTCGTGAAAAATAATTTTCTTGAAAGTTAAAGTCTTTTTGCTAAAACATAGATAATATACAAATAAATATATCATATAATGTGCAAATAATTATCAAAAAATGCATTATATATATATATATATAATTACATATTATATGATACTTATATATATATATTTTTTATTTTATTTATTTGCACATAATATATTTTTTAACAAGAAATTTTTTAATTTTTTTTAAATGTAGTTCTTTTACTGTTATCTTAATCACAAGTTCTCAAATTTCAATTTCACTCTATTTTAGTTGTACAATTGATATTCATTTACAAATAGGGCACTCCATTCATCTTATTCATCAAACTCATCAGTAAGAGTTTTTTTTTTTTAGGTGGAAAAAAAAAAACTTACACGCAAACAATAATAATAATAATAATAATAATAATAACTTTAACTGTTAAGTTTCATAATAATTTATTAAAAAAGCAGAGCCGGAAGATTTCATTGCATGCAAAATTTTGTCTTGAGAGTTCAGATTTAATTGTAAATGGAAAATAATTTGAGTTGGACAAAAAATCGAGTACCAAATTATAGTTTTGACCCGTATACATGTGACCCACATCACCAGTAACTGTGCTTTTGGTGCTTCTATTTAGAACTAAAATCCTATAATTATTACAATCTAAAAAAAAAAAAATCCTATAATTATCAGAACAAAATAATCCTATAATTATATTATATGCTAAACTATACAAAAACTAAACTTGATCGATGTGGACCAAGAGGAAAACAGGAAAAAAAAAAGAAAAAAAAAAAGTAAAAAAGTTGACTTGACTGGCTCGATGAGGCGGTCGGGCTGGACTCCCAGTTGATGTCATGATTCTCAAATTAAAATGCGATAAAACCCAGCCACGGCTAGATGTGTGCCTTAGCCTAAGTAAAGTTGACCACTGGGGTTATTGCCCAATATTGAATTTTATTTTATTACCGATTAAAATGATAATTTAATTAATATTTTAATACATTTTTTATATTAATTTAAATTTAAAATTTTTTTTCCAGTATTTACTTTAATAAAAGTTTAGATATGTGGTCATAAAATTTTATATTTGTTAATATTAAAGACAAATGTAAACTGAATTCACTCAAAATTAAAAATATTTAAATAGTAAAAACCCTCTTCATGTAAGAGGTTGAATCAAAATATCAATAAGTCTAAATTTGATTTATATTGTGCCTTGCATTGTTCAAAAATTGTAGTGAAATTGTTTTTAAAAAAAATTATATTTAATACATTTTATTTTAAAATAGAACAAAAATCATATTGACAGAAAGAATAACAACAGGTAACATATATATATATCAAAATTCTTTTCTTGTATTCAAAATAAATCATTAAAATATTTAAAACAAATTAAATACCATTAAAGATTTCATATTTGCTCCCTCAGACCAGTAATACCAGTAATACTGGGAACTAAGGTATACCAATTTGATTTTGAAAATTATTTTATTTTTATTGCATTTTTAAGGATCTAATTATATAAATAATCTTAAAATTTAATCAATAAGTGGTAATTTTTTATCGATAAAAAACATCAACCTATGCAAACAACCACACGCATAACCACTGAAAAACTAGTAAGAATCATTTATTTAGAGGTCGCAACATCTTTTGATTTTTTTTTTTCTTTTGTCCACCATAGTGCCAGAACACCAAAAAAAAAAAAAAAAAGTTAATCTTTCTTTTATGTTTCTTTTGTTTTTCCATTATTTTGTTTAAATACCAATATAAATATAATATTAGTAAGAGGAATGAAAAATACCTTGAAAAAAATTTGTATTACGGTAGCATTTTGGAATCTCTGTGAGTTGATCTATCCACCTATGAAAATGGTGTTACGAAAGGAGGCTGGCAAACATGTCATTGCTGCACTGTTGATGGGGGATGTTTCTAGCCGAAATCATTACTGGCCGATATGCCTCATCCTATTTATCCCAACAGTATCCTTCACTTGCCTAAAGGAACCTTGGTTTGCTTTAATCGAAGGCTTAAAGGCAAATGGTCCTGTCAGTTTCATCCTCTAATTGGCTACTACCACAACACTAAATTAACATCGGAGAGCTCAGCATCTTGCGATCTATCTGTTAATATACTCTTTACGTTGATCAAAGACTAGTGACATCCTATTGCCAGTGGCTGACCACCTCCTTCCAGTGCAGTATTCAGATCAAAATTGACCCAAAAACACTGTTCTTAAGCCATATTTTAGTATCCTTCGCCAAAAATATCCTCTAAAAATTGTCGCAGAGGTGTTTGTAGGTTAAAAAAACTTGAAATTTAGTGGACAAAAAGGCTTGCTATAAAAGGGGTAAGAATTAGAACATAAAAACTCAAATTTGAGATTTTTCTGAGGGTAGAGAAACTAGTGGAGCGTGTGCGGTTGAGAAAAAAGGAAAAAAAAAAATGGTGCATGGAAAAAAAAAGAAAAAGAAAGGGAAAAAAGGAAAAAAAAAACAATGTGGAAAAGAAAAGAAAAAATAAAAAAGGAAAAAAAAAAGAAAAAAGGGAAAAACAATATGAAAAAATAATAAAAAAAAGATGCAATGTTCTTGATAATTATATTCTTTTAAGCACTTGGACTAATTTTTGTGAATAGAATCATTAAAAAATGGTTATCCAAAGCATTTCAAAAGAGGGAAGAGAGAAAAAAAAAATGTGGGCAAAAATATATAAAAATAAAAATAGGTGAATTGTGGTATCGTCATAAGTGATAGACGTTTGGATTGGTCATGGTGGCCTTTAATAAATGTAACCGAACTCTTATACCCCCAAAAATCTTGTCAATATAGATCAAATTAGTAATGGTATCTTAATCACACCTAAAATAATTAGTTGTGGCTTTAAAGTCAACACACACATAATAGAATCACCCTTTTATCGGTTTGTTGCAACACCATACATTAAAGGATTAATCAAACAACTTTGACAATTCTAACATTTTGATACTTATGATACATGGTTAGATGTTAATTTGGATATGTAAATATGAATTGATAAATTGGAGAATTAATAATAAATTAAAAGAGTTCAATTTATTTAATTCTTTAACATTATAATATTTATTATGAACATGTCAAAATCCTAATATGTTACATATATAAGAATAATTAAGGAAATATAAAATATGAATCAAGTTAAAATTGATTAAAAAGTGTAAGAAATTTTAAGGCAAATGAGTAATAGTTAAAAATGCAAGGACTAAGGTGTAATTTATTAAAAAATTAGCATAAGTCTTCTTAATAAGGTTTAAGAGTTAAAATCTTTATAAATACTCCCCTGTGCATAGTTATTATATGTTTAACACATTAAATTCATTGGCCTCTCTCTCATTTCTCACTCTAAAAGAGTTTAGATTATAAGAATTATTTTTTGTTGTCTGTTTTGATTACTCTTAAAAGTTATATGCTTAGATGATAATGTTTTGTGACAACTTACCAATAGACCTAAAAAAGAAGAAAAATTAAAGATTACTTTGCTAATAATTATGTTTTATAAGTTAGGTTGTAATTATATTTAATAAATTATCGATTTATTGTTACAAATCAAAATTTTAAATCTTTGTTTTGTAGCGTATTTATTTGATTAATATCTTTACGTTTTTAATAAGAAATTCTACCAAACCTAAAATAATGAACCAACTTATCTTCTCTTTGACCTTATTATTTTATAAATTTAAATTTAGCTTCTCTCTCTTTCTCTTTCACACTTTCTCTTCTCTTTATATTTTTAGGACTTTCTTTCTTTTTTTTTTTTTGCCCTTTTCTATCTCATTAGTTTCTTTCTAACCATCTCATGCCAAGAATACACTCTTACTTTACCTATATGTCAATAAGAGTAGTAATAATAAAGACATAATCATTAGATTTAACTTTTAGCACATCAAAATGATTTTATTCCCCTTTTTGAAAAGAACCCATTATTTAACATCATTTAAGAGCAATTTCCAATCTATATTTCCTAGCTTTTGTCTCTCAAATTGTATTTGCCTGAGAAATGGGAAAACAATATTTTTCATAACTATACTTGTAATTCTTGATAACAAACCTTATTAAGTGATTAAAGAGTTATGTAGTTACATCTAAACTCCCTTAAATTTTCTTTGGTTACAACCAAGGTATTTCATAGGAACCCATCTTTATTAAACAGTTTATTGAACAATTAACATGCCTAAACAATATGCCCAAATTTAGGTAATAGAAGTTGATTTGATCATAATTAAATGATCAAAGACCATTAAACTAACACTTGCAATAAATAAAAATTATGGGTTAAGTTTGTTTGACAAATATGATTGTTAAACACTTTCAAAACTTTTTAAAGTCTCTCTCACTCTTATACAAGTTTCTCTTTTAAATATTTTTATGGCTTTCTCTCATTTTGAAAATATGTAGAAGTAAAAATCTCTATTTTTACTAATAGGAATAATTTTGTTTAGTTTCATTTAAATTATTATTTTCTTAACAGTAAAAATTTCTACTTTGGCGATTTTATGAATCTCTCTTATTATGCATTAAATTCTTTCAAAATAAGAGAGATTTGTAACTCATCACATATAGGTAAAAATATTACATAATTATTTTAAGTTAATGAAGAAGTAATAACTTGTAGAAAGAGAGAAAGAAATGTAATGAAAAAGAGGAAGACTAAAACTAAAAGGGGAAAAGAGAGAAAAAATTTAGATGAGGTAAAAAGTTGTTAAACTATTGGTAATTATTATGTTAATGCCACTTAAGGTGGATTAGTGAAAATGTCAAATATGTATAAAATTTTGATTAGGTAAGTAGGGTTGATAATATAAGTTGCCATATAAATTTCACTTTAACATTTGATGACCAAATTAATGGTTTTACAATTATTGACTTATTTATGTAATTTTTTTTTGTAATGATAATGAATTTACTTAAACTTTTTTTTTTTAGTTATTAAGCTAAATTTGAGCAATCAAAAACTTAATGATTCAATAGCAAACTTATCCTAATTTTATTAAGGGTTTGATAAGAATTTGCGTGAGTTTACTTATTTAATAAAAGAGTGTTACTTAAATTTAATTCAAAACTTGTTTAATAAATAAGTTAAGTGTGAACATTTTTACAAATTTGATTTGTTAAAATTCATGAATAACTTGTTTTCAAATTATATGATAAATGTTTGTTATTTTGTGCTAGAATGTGTTTTTTAATTAATTATTTTATTATTATATATATTTTTAGTCATTTTAATTTTATTTATAATAATAAATTTTTATACTAGTAATTAATTTTGTCAATATTATGAAGTTGAAGTAGTTGAAAAGTTTGTAAAGTTGATAAAGTTCACTTACTAACTAAACACACTAACACAAACTTTACATTATTTTTACATCATTTATTAAAAACATGACCCTTATTCATTAAATACATACAATTTTTGGGATACATTTATGTTTAAGTTACAAAGTTTTTGATTGTTTAAACTTAGGTTAGCAACTTTAAAATTGCTCAATTAAGGTTAGCATTGTTAAAAAGAGTATATTGATGGGTCAAAATCAATTTTTTTAAAAAATTAATGTTTATTACTAATGTAAAGCTTACATGTCATTCAATGTGGTGTAGTTGATATTTGCCAAATCTTATTAATCTTACTCGACAAGATAATGTCATGTAAGTTGCTCTTTTGTCTCCTAAATCTTTTTTAAACACTTTTCTTTTTCTCTTTTTTCCTCTCATGATATATGTCTCTCTTTAAATAGGTAGAAATCAAAACTAACTAAAGTTTCAAATTTTTTTTTCCCTTTGCTTTAAATGGTAAAAAAGCCTAAAATCAAAGGAATCGAATATCATTTTAACAAACCTTAAGTCAATGTTACTCTATTACTTTAATGAGGGAAAAAATTGTTCATTGTTGGCATTGAGGTGTGTATATTAAAAAAATGATTAAACCAATTATTTTGAAAATTTTAAAAATCACTTGTAAAAATTTGTAGTTATTTTAATATATTAAAGTCATTATTTTAAACCTTGGTTGAAACCCTTTATCTTATATATTCAAAACCCTTAAGAGACAAATTAAGTGTTATGTAGAGCATTATAACAACATTGATATTAAGGCAATGTAAATGAAAAGTATTTTGGATAGAGCAAAGGAGCATGGTGATATAAAGATATATATTATGGAAGGAGAGTTAGTTAGATTTAGAGTTATAAGACATAATGTTGATAATGAGAGATTTAAGAGAAGTAATGTTGTAGCAATAAAAACAAGTAAGTGTTAATGAGAATGAGGGTGAGAAAGAGAGCTTGAAGGGTGCAAATAGTTTTAAAAGATTTAATTATTTTTTTGACGTTTTTATAGAAGAAGTCTCAAGGAATAAGGGTAAAAAGTCAATAGTTGTCAGCAATAGAGAGAGGGAAGATGATTCTAAAAATCTAAACTTGAATTTGCTAAAGTTTTTGTTAAAACCATGTCATATATGATAAAGAGTTTCCTATTGTAAGGAAACATGTGCAAAATTTTTATAATTCTATTAATAGAGGAAAGAAGTGTTTAGTTAAGGAAGATAAAGCTAATGAGACGAAAAAAGTTTAACTAGTAACAAATAAAAATGAAAGAGGTAGAGTTGATATATGAAGGGCAAAGACTGATAAAGATAATAGATACCAATTTTAATATTTTAAAAGTGATGAGGAAAGAAATTATGAGTTTGCGGGATCAAATAGTAAAAGTGATAGAGATGAAACTATCAAGAAAAAAAGTAGGATACCTATGTATGATCAATACTTAAAGGCTTATAATCTATGTTGGGAATGAGATTTTTAAATATTGATTAGTTTAAAGAAACAGTCATGAAATATATAGTAGCTAATAAGGTATTTAATGAATATTTATAATCTTATAAGAGTATATTACATTGTAAGAAACTAATCCTAGAAAATTATAATTGCAATGTCTAGTACAACTGTTTTTAGAATCATTAGACTTTTTAAAAAAGATCAAAATTACACTAAGATTTTTCCTAGCAAAAAGGCCATTGTACCTTGGTTAGCAAAAAAATATATTTAAAAGTTATAGTAAAATTAAGGCCATGAAATAAATTAATATGCAAATAATATGCAAAAAGTAGTACCATTTAGATGTCAATATATCTAAATTAAAGAGTTAAAAAATTTATATTAAAAAAGTATACTGACGTTGTTAATAAAAAGTATATAGTTTTGTAGGACTATAAAAATGAGCTTTTGATTAAGACTAAAATAAAGATTAAGGTTCACAAACCAATAATAAGGAAGGGATTATTTATTTGTTTATTTTTACTACATATACATGGTTTATGATTGTTGGAAAAAAGGGTTTTGGCATAGTGTAAAAAGATTGTTTGTAGTTGTTTGAGATGCAAATAACCAAATGTTCATTTTTTGCATGGATTGTAATAAAAAAGACCACTACAACTTGAAGTTAGTTCCTCTTTTTAGTTAATGTTGACATCAATATGCTAAATAATGATGAATTGGATATCATTTTTGACAAACATTTAATAAGTCTTACTTTATTAAGTCAATCCTATGAATTTTATTGTGGTGTGTACATTTTGACCTAATGTTATACCTAATTATAACTTACTAACCCAGTTATAAACTTTTGTAAAAATTTTGATTTATCAGTAAACTATGTATACTCTCATTAATTTAATTATGAACATTTTCTTTACAGTGTGACCTATTTGTGAACTTATTTATATAATGTTTATATTATGAGTATGACATTTTAAGAGTTATGAAAGAGTTTCTACTTGATCTAGAATACAAATTTTGTTCAAGGAAAATTTATGCAAAATGGAGAATAAAGTATATGGGTTATGAATTATTATTAACACTTTTTTAGGAATGTAATGAGGCTTTAAACATTCTAGATTTTGAGCAAGGCTTACTATAGATGAAACTGCTATCACTTAATGCATATATTAACTGTGTAAACTATTCAATTCAAAATTGTAAAGCCTATTTCAACACATCAATCAAATATAACATTATGGATAACAATTTAAGTGAGACATTCAAGGATAAGATTGTGGAATTTAAGTCCAAGTGCATTTTGTCAATGCTTAAGAAAATTTAAGCAATTATGATGACTAAAATAAGGACAAATAAAGATATTTGTAATAGATGGAAGATAGTCTTGGGTACATGATTAAGAAAAATTGGAGTGAAGGGAAAGAGGTAAGCTTTGACTATGAAGTTGGTTTCAATGGCAATATTAGGTATGAGATTAAGCATAAAGATATCGCATTAGTTATGGTCTTGTAAAAGAGAACTTATTCATACAGGGTATGAAATGTTTTTGACATACATTATTATTATGTCATTCCATCTATCTTGAATAGGAGAAGAGAACTTATAGATGACCATTAACCATGGTGTAATAAGTAAAAATACTTGGAAACACACTTATTTATGATGGACCTTATACAAGTTAAGTAATTTTTAGAAAAAAATGGAAATTACCCCATTAATTTGTAACCCTTAAAAAGCATAATTGGCATGCCTAAAAAGCAAAAAATCAGAATTGATGGAGAGCCTTATCCATATGCATGCAAGCTAAGTAAGGAAAAAGTTGTCATGATATGTAAAAATTGCCATGGGGTAAGGTATAACAAAAGAAGCTGTATAAATGCCCCAAGTCCTTATCCTCTTAAACAATCAAGACTTGTTCAACTTTAATTGTTTATTTGTTTAATTATTAGTCATGTATATATAATTATATTATTTTTTTCATTATAAATAAAAAGGAGCAAAAACAATGAGGTCTTAACTACCTACATAAAGATAAGGTTCTAATGTCATTAGTTTTTAGGAGTTGTAATAAGAAGAAAAAACTAAAAACAATAAAATGTCAAACATTTCAAGAGATAGTAATAGTTTTACGTAAATGGTAGAGTCTATACATAGTGTTTACACTTAAGAATCCTTTATTGTTAATTGACTCTAGATATGCTCTTTTATTGTTTAATATATAAACATTGTGAAACTGTTCCTTTTTATTTTTATGTAAGGCATATAATGCCTTTTCCTTATAGTCCTTTTTTGTTATTTAAAGGCAATTGTCTAAATAGTTGCATATATGACAATTACTAAAAGTACTTTGAATACTTGGAATGTTTGGTATACATAGTTTACATGGAATACATAAGATACTTAGGATGCTTTTGTAAATGATAATGTTACTTTTGATTTTGGATGAATGACAATTAACACTTATATATTTAAAGAACTCTTAAATATCTCCTTTTTATTGCATTACACATTAGATGGATGAAGAAAGCCCTTTACATAAAGCAACACTTATAAAACCAAAAGTCAACAAACCTAATCTTAATTTGGTATATTAACCAAAATGAACAATATGTTTATGTTATTTCCATATTCTTCTTCACAATACACTGCCTTATCAAGCATTATTACAATAATTATTTCCCATCATAAACCACATAAAACTCCTATTTTCCATTACCTACAATTACTCATGCATTGAATCGATGACCTAAGTTAATTTTTATCTAAGATATCTTCACACTAAAATCCTTCTCCTTCATTTTTTACACTTAATTAGTGTTTTCCTTCCTTTAATCTTAATGGGTTTGAATGAAGAGATAAAGAAGAGAGTAAATGTGAAAGAGATTGTTTTAAACCTAATAAATAAATTAAAAAAAAGAGTTTGAGAGAGATAAGGAATTCAAGAAGAAGGGAAAAGAAAAGTAAGATATAGTATGAGATTCAGTAGGAAAGAGAAGGTCCCTTTATATGACATTATTTTGTTGAGTAAGATTAATGAGATTTGCAATGTAAGATGTGGACTACATCATGCTAGATAACACATAAAGTCCACGTTCATAATTAATGATAATTTTTAAATAACAAATAATTTTGATATATTAATACTTTTTAAAAGTTTGTTAAGTATTATTGTGGTTTTTTAATTTTTTTATTTATTTTCAAACAAATAATATAAATTATATTTGATAATTAATTTTTTATTTTATATATATTTTTTTCAAATTTTAAAGTCATTTTAAAAAAATTTATAAAAATTACAAAATAATGATATCTAACTTTTGATTTTTAGTACATATACACTTTTCATTTCTTTTTATACCATTCACTTTTATTTCTTATGTTATATTCACTTTTTATTTTATCTTTTTCTCTCGATATAGTTATTCGTTCTATCTTATCTCTCTCTTTTTATTTTGTATTTTTTATCTTTTTTATCTTTTTATTTTTTTTCCTTTTTCTCTCCACTCCTTTTTTTCTCTCTCTATATTTTATCTCTCTCTCTACTTTTTTTTTCAAATAATTAATACTACTTAGAATTAGTTATTTTATATAATTTATATTTAAAATAATATCATACCAAAATCTATAATAATAATATAATAATATACTAATTAATATTAATATTAAATTTATTATTATAAATTTTATTCATATAAATTATAAATTTTTTATATTGATATATATTTTTTAATTTTTAGTTAAGATTAAAATAAAATATATAATATATTTCATTAACTTCTTTTAAAAAATTTTATTCAAATACAAATTAAAATTAAATAATAAAAATAAAATATTAAATATTAATAATAAATATTTGATGCCATAAACAAATAGAACTTAACGTTTCTAATTTTAATCGGACGACCTTGAATTCATTGACCCGAACGACCAGAAATTTAATAACATAAACTCTCTCTATCATTAATTAATTAATTAGTTATATAATTAATAATATTATTATATTTTGCATTTCCCAAAGTTTTATGTCAACGGGTCGGAAGTCTAGAACTCGACCTTGGGACTCTCTCTCTCTCTCCGTGTCTGCGACGGACGATAAATCAGAGTTGGAAGGGAGAAATCCAAAACATGCAGGAGCAAGGGAGACCCGATCGACCTTATTTGATCTTCAGATCAGACGGACCCCCTCGCCCGGCGATCGACATCATGTCTTCCGCTGCCGTCCGGTCTTTCTCTCTCGCCGCTTTCCGTTTCCTTTTCCTTCTCCTCCTCTCTTCCGCAGCGCTCGCCTCGGAGTCAGATCACAGGGTAATGCGTGTTTTGACTTGTGTTACTGAGTCCTGACTTGTTGGATCTCGTTGTTGTTGTTGTTGTTGTTTCTTTTTTAGTCCCCCCTGCAATTTTAGTTGCCCAATTTGAATCGGATCTGCGAGTTCTTGAATATTGTTACATGCCAAGGGAACTGAAGTGTTCACTTCGACAAATGATTAGGAATTTGATGACCAATGGGTTTGCGTCATCTGTTAGTGTGTATGGAATAGGGAATTAGGGTTTAGATCTTTGGGTGGATATGTTTGTTTTTTTTTTTTCTTTTTTCATGGAGAATGGAAAGTCGAGCAATGTACTCTTAGTGATGAAACAATCATCTTTAGAAATAAATGGACGTTGATGGTATTACCTATTTTTAGGAAATTGTCAGGAATTTTTTCTTGGGGAAAAATCTAGTCAATTTTTTTGTCATTTTTTGAAAAACATTTCAGTTTAACAGACCAATTTAGTTGCCAGGAACAATTTTAAATGAGCTCCTTCTTGCATAATGCTGCCATGTGGTGTAAGGCTTCATTCTTGAGTCCAAGACTGTTTATTTTATAGTCCAATTTTCAAGTTTAATATCGTAAAGTTCTAGGAAAGGGCTCTTCAGACATAGTTGAAAGCTGTTTGTGCAATTTCGTGGGTTGGAAAGAGCTTGGTTGCCCATCAGTGGATTTTTTTCTTATCTCATTAAGAGTTCAACCATTCACTTGCACACCAAACAATCTTTCTGATTTTTTGGGTCTTAAATTGACTCAATATTGTTTATATGGTGTAGCCAAATGATACTTTAGTCATTGTTGAAAGTTGATTTGAGATCATAAGACTGTGAAATGTTGTCTGCAAATTATTGTACGGTAAATTGTTACGTGCTTCACTGGGACTTGTCACTTCATAAGTGAGAAAAATTTATTCCAATAAAGCATGGACATGGCCCAAGATGGGGGTATGCAGTGTTGGACATGGGCATGCACCTGACACACTGTCAACAGTGTCGACACAACAAAAGATGTCTGCTGAAAAAAAAAAAAAAAAAATTAAAATAAAACAGCTAACACATGTCTGACACAGCTGACACCCACGTTGGACAGGGGATCATTGCGTGTCCGACATGCCAAGGAAAATTTTAGGACATTTTTATAATTTTGGGAACAATTAAAACCTAGCCTAAAAGTTCAGAATTTGGCACCTTCTTTGGTCTCTTACACTTTTCTTGTTTGTGTTTCTCACCTTCTGGTTTTGTTCCCAAAATCTCCTGCTTCTGCCTTAGTTTCTTTGAGATAGTTTCTCTTCTTCTCAGTGGAACTTTTGTTCATATCTTAATATCTTTACTCTGCCCCTTTGACTCAGTCTGATTTCTGATTCTTACAATTCTATTTGTCACGGTAAAATGACAGCCTTCACAAATATTAATTTCTGTTTCATTAATCTATTTTGAGTAAGTGCTTTTGCTTCTCTTATATATCATGTGGGGTGTGAAGGCAGTTTGCGTGTGAATTTGGTTGGGTTTCAAGACTGCTTTCTATTGCAATTGTTTGATGTTTTGCCCAATGAAATGATCTTTGATGTGGTTGCTGGAATTTCATAAAAGTTTGTGGATTGAGATAGGGAAGGAGAATTGGCAGTTTGTGATATCTCTGGTCTGAGAGATTTTGGTATTGTGCCTGATTGTTTTTTTTCCTTGGTGTCATGTGTTAGAGGTAGAATGGGTTACTAGTATTTGGGAAATGAAAAAGTAGTAGGGGTCTAAGGTGGCTGGTGGTGACATATGTTCTAAGTTCATTGTGCTATTGGGGGGCTAGTGTGATGGTATGCGCTTACTTCAGAAATCCTTTGTCTCCTTGCAGGAAGAAGTTTGGTTGCTGTCATAGGGTGCTCTTACTTCTTGGGGTTTCATTATTCTGTTTTTGAGGTCAGGGAAGGGAAGGTGACTTGATAGGATGTTTTTGGTCTCAGAACCCTTCTGCATTCACTTTCCTTTGATTGTGTGAATGAGAAAGTTTGTTTGATGTGTATAGACATCCATATTGTGGCTGTGCCTGAGTCTTAATTTTTTCATAGTTGGTGTGTTGCTGTGTTAGTTTTGTGTCGTGTCCATGTCACTGTGTCAGTGTCCGTGCTTTATATATTTGTTCTTGCTGGGATATACATTCTGCTAATTAGATCATAGTCCATGTCAGTGAACTAAGCCATATAAACTGAATCATGGTGCAAAGAAGTGGGAACAGTTGTAACTGTTGGATGGAGTAAACAAGCTGTTCTTGCTGTTGTATGACAAGACCACTGTATGATATTTTCTATCCTGCTAGGGTCAAGAAAATTCTTGCTTTATGAGTGAATGTTTATCATTTTTTTATTCTGCCAATCTGGTCTACAAAGTTGAATGCAGTATGTGCACATGTTAAAGACTGCATCTGAGATACTGAATTGTGTGGGAATAGATTATTTCCTATGTCACTTTCAATTTTTCCCATGAGGTATCAATAGTTTGTTATCCTTGTTGTAATATTTTTTCCTGTTTAATCTTTTTCCAGTATCAGCAAGATGAAAAGGTCACCTTATGGGTAAATAAGGTTGGTCCTTACAATAATCCACAAGAAACATATAATTATTACAGCCTTCCATTTTGCCACCCAAATGGCAATCCTGCACACAAGTGGGGTGGTCTTGGTGAGGTCCTTGGTGGAAATGAGCTTATTGACAGCCAGATTGACATAAAATTCCAGAGTACGTAAACTTTGTGGCTGTTTATTGAACTTTTCCTTTCAAGCATTGTTAGACATTTGCTGTTCTACTCACTTGGCTCCCTGTCCTTTTTTGGCATTATTTTTTATTTGCTTTGCATTCAACAGAGAATGTTGAAAGAGGCACCATTTGTCCGCTTGATCTTGATGAAGGCAAGGTCAAACAATTGAAGGATGCAATTGAGAATAACTATTGGTTTGAATTCTTTGTGGGTATGTTCTGCATTGTTTATTTGCTTGTATTCACAATGAAATGGAGCATTAAAATAAGTGTGTGAATGTTGTGAAACTAGGTCTTGGATGTACAGGCTGTGATAATATGCTATACTGTGCAAGAAGCATCCCTGTAATAGACTGCTGGCAAAGCTGGCTTTGCAGTGGAGGGCAATGCACCCATTGCTGCGATTGTGTATATTGCAAATTAGCAATTATGGTTATGATGTTGATGATGAGGATGATGATAGTACTCCTAGTACTTGTGTTGGACTAGGAATGCTTGAATTTGACAAAAAGTTATTTGAATTTTACAATTCCTTATTCAAAGATTTATGCACTTGCATGGATCTTACATAGCAATATTGAGGAAACATATCTTCACTTGCTTGAAATTCCCTGGACTTCACAGATATTCATCATTGCTGGAGTCTTCTAAGTGATGTCTGTTTAACGACTCAATTTACTAATGCATTGGTCCCAAGAAATTAAAGCGTCCTCTGGATTTGTCACTTGTAATCTTTATAAAGCATTCTTTAGGCAACTACAGTGAATGATCATAGATACTGAGAGTGGAGTGTGGCGTATGATCCATGATGTGATGTGTGACGTTTGTGTTTTGAGTGAATTATTGTTCATATTTAGCTGGTGCATTGCAGGCACACCCACCCTCTAGAATGCATACCCTATTTCACCAAAACAAAAAAGAAGAAGAAAAAAGAAAAAGAAAAAGAAAACTCGGTGTATACTAGAATGCTTTTGGGGAGCATTTGGCATTCTTACTTGTGGGGGCCTTAGTTTTAGTTTTTGATGTTATTCCCTAAGTGTTGGAGCTTATAGTTCTATGTTTCTGCTGAGGCACTTACTCTTTACTCTTTTGGGCTCTTATTTCCTGGATCATTGCTGGTATGCTGATTTCAGATGACCTGCCATTACGGGGTATGTATTTATCAAACTGTTCATATTGTTTTTCTCTTCTCTCTTCTTCATACACACGTGCAAATGTGCTTGCATTTGTGTGTGTGGGTAGGGATATTATATTAAACACGTATTCTTTTTGATATTTTAGGCTCTGTTGGTGAGTGGCATCATGATGAGAACAGTGATAATGGCAAGCATGTGCTGCACACACACAAGAGTATAACTGTTATATATAATAATGATCAGGTTTGTGCCTTAGGGCCCATTTGACTTCAATTGTTGGTATTCACCTCCTTTTTTACTGTATTGAACTTCTATTATTTCAGATCATTCACATCAACCTTAGCCAGGAGAGCCCAAAGCCCTTAGAACCTGCAAGAGCATTGGACATGACATATTCTGTGAAGTGGTTTCCCACCAATATCACCTTTGCACGTCGCTTTGATGTCTATTTAGACTACCCCTTCTTTGAACACCAGGTAAAAATTGAATGGGATCTAATTTCTAAAGATAAATGTCAAGCATTCTTGTTGTTGTGCCTTCATTTACAGTGGCCCCGCACATTTTGTTTGTAAAGTTTCATTATTGGGTGTGTAGTTTTCTTTCATGCCCCCTTCCTTTGGTTGTTTGCTGATTAATTTGTAATCATGTCAAAATGTGCAGATCCATTGGTTCTCAATTTTCAATTCATTCATGATGGTCATCTTTCTCACTGGGTTGGTTTCAATGATATTGATGCGGACTCTTAGAAATGACTATGCCAAATATGCTCGGGAGGATGATGATCTAGAATCTATGGTGAGTCCTATCTTGATTTCTGACTTTTGCAAGCATTGATTGTTGAGATTTATTTTGTTATTATGTTGAACATTCTTTGGTTCTTTTTCAAAGAATGAATCAATATGTTCCCTTTTGTCATAATTTACAAAATAAAAAATAAAATGCAATGATGTTTGATTTTTCAAGTGGAATAAATTTATTAGCATATTTTATTGTTATCAATTATTGGTCACATTTTTGTCTCAGGAAAGAGATGTCAGTGAAGAGTCTGGTTGGAAACTTGTTCATGGGGATGTTTTCCGGCCACCTTGCAATTTAGTTCTTATTTCTGCTGTTGTTGGGACAGGTGCTCAGCTAGCGCTGCTTGTTCTTCTTGTCATCTTATTGGCAATTGTTGGAACATTATATGTGGGGTATGTGGTTTACTGGTTTATTGGACTTCTGACTGACATTTGTTCTTATTTTTTCCTTTTGGTGCTTATCTTTTTAGATCATGTTGATGGTGATTACTGGTGGTCTCTCTTTTTGATTTTTGATTGGTCTTGCTATTTATCTTCTCAGGAGAGGAGCGATTGTGACAACTTTTATAGTATGTTATGCTCTCACATCATTTATTTCTGGTTACGTGAGTGGGGGGATGTTCTCCCGGAATGGGGGTATGCATTTTTCTTTGTTACTTGGCTGATTTGCTGATATTATGCGTAACTATCATTTATTGCAGTTCATTCTTTTTGCCAGGTAAAAATTGGATAAAGTCAATGATCCTCACAGCTTCTCTGTTTCCATTTTTGTGTTTTGGAATCGGGTTCATTTTGAACACAATTGCCATATTTTATGGTTCTCTGGCGGCTATTCCCTTGGGCACCATGCTGGTGGTTTTTGTAATCTGGGCCTTCATTTCTTTCCCTCTGGCACTTCTTGGCACAGTCGTTGGAAGAAACTGGAGTGGTGCTCCCAACAATCCATGCCGTGTGAAGACAATCCCTCGTCCAATTCCTGAGAAAAAGTGGTACCTCACGCCATCTATAGTATCGATGATGGGTGGACTTCTACCCTTTGGCAGCATATTCATAGAGATGTATTTTGTCTTCACATCCTTCTGGAATTACAAGGTCAACTATTTTTTTCTTTGTGCTTGTTGGTGCATTTAAAAGCATGGGGCAGGACTTTAGTGCAGATTTAGTCACTGAATCCTTGTTTGTTGACCAAATTTTGGCTTATTTAGTTTGCATATTCAAAGGCTCAACACTTTCATTTAAACTAGATGGCAGGAATTCAAGTCATTGGTGTACTTTAGTTCAATTGTGGAAAATAAGTTGCTTTTTTAGCTGTTCTCTCTCTCTCTCTCTCTCTCTCTCTCTCGCATACACCCTCCCCCCCCCCACACACACACAGACGTTTCTGTGTATCCCCATGGAATACGGAATATGCTTGTCTAGCCAAGCATATCAAACTACTGAAGGCTGAGGTGCTTACTATTTGGTCAAATGACTTTCCTCTGTATATATTATAAAATGTGCTTCAAATATCATCAGTAACCTGGACTTTAAATGTAATGGAAACTTAGATGATATTATTCCCATTGGTTAATTTCTCCCACTTTCTCTAGAAGTAACAAAGTCTATTGTTTCTTAGAGGAAGCATCTTTTAAGGAATGCATGAAACAACTGTAGTGATCTGATTCAAGTAATAAGATTGCAAGCAACTAATAAATATTTCACCCTGGCCTTGTGTGTTTGTACTGCAGATAAGTGTATTGTGCTTGATTAGTTGATTGACCTTACTTCTTATGTCTCCTGACAGGTCTACTATGTGTACGGTTTTATGCTACTTGTGTTCCTGATTCTGATAATTGTTACTGTTTGTGTGACCATTGTGGGAACATATTTCTTACTCAACGCTGAGAACTATCATTGGCAGTGGACGTCATTTTTCTCTGCTGCCTCAACTGCTGTTTATGTTTACTTTTACTCGATATACTACTACTATGTGAAGACTAAGATGACAGGCTTCTTCCAGACCAGTTTCTACTTTGGATATACTTTGATGTTTTGCCTTGGGTTAGGAATTCTATGTGGTGAGTTCTTCATATTAATGCTCGCATTTATTTCATTTTATTTTATAGTCTTTCGGCACTATATTGATGTTATTCTTGAATATCTGTCTTCTTTTTTCTCAAGAAATTTGATCATCTTACATTTAATGTGAATAGATAATCTTGTGGACTTTGTTGATGAATGGTGATATGCTTGTGTTTTGATATCTAGTCACAATGGATATTCCGCTTAATGGATCATTGATTGTAATTTGCCACTGGACACACTGAGTTCAGGCTCAGCACAATGATTTTTTTTGTTTTTTGGGTCCATCTTGAATGCAACTATGAACGTCTTTTTTCCTTTATTTGCAGGAGCTGTTTGTTATCTTAGGCTCTAACGTTGTTCTTCTCATGTGCAGGGGCTGTTGGTTATCTGGGCTCTAACTTGTTTGTGAGGAGGATCTACAGGAACATCAAATGTGACTAGAACCATGACTCGGGGAAAATTAGACTTTTTTAGGGGCTTCTCTGAGCATTTTCTAGTTGGTGGAAGATATACATCATGCATGAGGGGGAGCTTCTGGGTGTGCACCGGATGCTGCTGGAGAAGAATCACAGCGTTTCAAGATTGGCATTGTGTTCTTCTTGCTCTGGACCTGGGAAGCCCACAGATTTTTTTAGGGTTATGGAGCCAGAAATCAGAAATCAGAGATTGTTTTTCATAATATGTGAAGCTTGGCAAAATGTGTCTGACGCAAATTTTTTTGTTTTAACCTTTTGTTTTGTTTCTGGAAATAGGCGAATTTATTCTGCTTCGTGCGCGTCTTATGGAGGCCGAACCTTGAAGGGGCGGGCTTGGAGGAAATCAATCGAGTTTTGCTTAGGAATTATGTGCATATGTAACTTGATCCTGTCAGTACTCGGTTTTAGTTTTTCTTTTTCCTGTTTATTTCTCTTTGCCCTTTTCTAGTCACAAAAGGAAGCTTTCCGGGGAATCTAAGTTAGAATTCTCATATCAAGTTACAATAATGATAAAGCTTTAATCTCAAAATCAATCGGAGAATTCTCATTACCTGATTAAGCTGCCGATTTATTCGATGGACTAAAGAAGAAAATAACAAATATGTCTCCTATTCTTCTATTAATGTACACAGATTTTCAAACCGGAAAAAAAATAAAAAAAGAAAAATGAAAAAAACACAGATCGCCGAATGCACATGCATAGGATATGGAGAGGCAGAAAGCGGAAAAATAAAAACGTAGTGTGATATGGTAAAGCCTAATGGGGCTTCGTTTAAGCCATTGGAATTGATTTTTCCTCGGTATTTTTCACGTCGACGATGTAAGCCAGAAAACAAATGGCAGTAACCTTTATGGCCCATAGGCTTGTGGCCATCACACGCACCACTCACCACTGATTGTCCCTCCTTCACTCCCTCTCTCCCTATTTCTCTCTCGTCGGCCGTGCCTGTGATGATAACTAAGAAGATAAAGAATGCCACCGAAGGATGCCACGTGTTAGATAGGATTCCATGCCACTTCACCCAACCTTTTTTCGATCCTTCGTAACCACACCATCCTCACCCCTTTTATTAGCGATGCCTGTCCCGCAGTTGAGATGAACTAGCTAGTCTGTTTAAGCCTTCAACACCACCAAAAGGAGAAGAAGAAGAAGAAGAAGAATGGCCACCCTCACAAGCGCCATGGTCTGCACCTCCTTTGCTCCCAGGAAGACGGCCGTGACGAGCCTACGGGCCATCCCGGCAAACATGGGAAAGGCTCTTTTCGGGCTAAAGGGTGGGGCCGGCCTCGGGGGCCGCATAAAGGCAATGGCAGCGTACAAGGTGAAGCTATTAACTCCAGAGGGTGAGAAGGAGATCGAGGTCCCAGATGACATCTACATTCTGGACGCCGCAGAGGAGATTGGAATTGACCTGCCCTACTCATGCAGGGCAGGGTCTTGCTCTTCATGCGCCGGGAAGATAGTGGGTGGGACGGTGGACCAGAGCGACGGCAGCTTCCTTGACGACGAGCAGATGGACCAGGGTTGGGTCCTCACTTGCGTGGCTTATCCTCGGTCTGATGTTGTCATCCAGACGCACAAGGAGGAGGAGCTTACTGGTTAATTTTTTATTTATTATTATTATTATTTTTAATGATTATGTTAAATTTTCATCACCAAAGACTTCGGATTTTCTTTTCTTGTTGGTCTTGTCGTTCGTTTTGTTTGTGTATTCCAGGGGGAGGAGGGCTATCTATCGTTGCTCATCAGTGTTGTTAAAGTTTGGTTCTTTAACTTAGCTTAGCTGATTATTACTAGTAATATTCTGTGTCTTCTGCTTATCAATCTCTCTCTGTCTCTCTCTCTCTCTCTGTATCTCTCGCTCTCCTCCCCTACCCCAATTTAAGGTGAAGAACCTTCCACTGCAAGAAGAAGCCCGTGGATTACTTATTTTAAATATGCCATTATACATTTCTATGTTTTGCATTCGAAAAAAAAAAATGCTTCTTCCTATTTCATACTCTACAAATATCACAGGTATGATATTTGTAGAGTACTCATAATTCATCTACCAAAATAAGATTGTAATTCACCAACACAAATTTTGAAAGTGATGGTTTTAGACAAGTTCTTTTGGCCGTTGAAGTAAACGTAGGAATCCTTTGGTTCTGGTGGTCGGCCGAATTTGGTTGGTGGTGTCGATGTGTGGACGAGAGGCTCTCAGTGACCTGGGGATTAGCAGAGAGGACAGGTACGAGGATGTCTCGGCCTTACAAGTTACAATTAGAAACAAACTAGCAATCGAATCGAATCTTCCTAAACTTTAATTTTGTTTAAAATTATTTATAAACATTTAAATAGTTTTGAATACAAATATATTTAGCTCTTTGTTTTTAAAAAAAAAAATGAAAAATTAGAAATTGTGTCTTAGAATTTGACAAAAATATGATAAACTTACCTACATTTAGTATAATTAAATGTTTTAATAAAAATTTAAATACAAATTTGAGAACAACTATCAAATTTGATTATTTAAATTCTTTATTATATATGTTCATTTGAATTGTTATATCCTTAAGAACATGTATGAATATTAGTGAGCAAGTTATATATTGTCATGTATGAGTAAGGGAAAGCCATTATAATTGATTGGTAATATTGACTAACTCTATAAATTTAAGTAATTTGGATGTCAAGAGCACAAAATCAAATGTGTCTTGTGGCTATACAAAGAGAATTCTACTATAAGAAATTTCCTCAATTATCCAATTCCATGGAATTAAATGAAAGGTTAAGTGTATGAACTTGAATGACACTTAAAGAAGCAAGAGAACAAAGAATACAAATAAGGAGAATGAATTCCTTCATGTGAATGGATCAATTAGAGTGTCTTAAAGATTACTACAGAAAATATAAGCATATTAGAGAAATTTTTCAAGAATAGATTATTAAAGGTTTACATAAAGAATTTATTGTTTTGAAAGCATCAAGTTTTTATATTATATTTTTGAGCTTTTAAAAGTATATGACATGGAGTAGACTTCTAGAATTGGTATGAAAGACTTGGTTCCTTTTTTATAAAAAAAAAAAAAATTTCTTTAAAGCAAATTTTAGATGACATCTTTATTAGCCAAACCAAAAATGTAAATAAACCATCTAAGAAGTTTGACATGAATATTTTCAATCTATGTAGCATACCAATGGTTACATTAACTAAGTTTGACAACACTGAATATGGTAAAAGTGTAATTAAAATTAAATATAAAGGTATTATTGACAATGTTTTTTACATCACAATTTCTTTACATGATGCCATAAGTTACACAGTCATAGGGAGAGTATGAAATTATATTATGTGATTGGTTAAGTATCTTTTCCAAATGGTTATATATTTTGCACTATAGTTATCCTATATTACATGATTAAAAGGAAGGATGATAATTGTTTTTGCATGGATTCTTTAAGGTTTCATATTGACATATCTTTTAAGGAGAAGTAGTTTGATGCATATGCCTTTATTTTTGTGATGTAAGTGCCTTGATAGTTTATTACTTGTTTGTCAAAAAGCAAGAAGGTTTTTGATGCTTTGAGTGGGAGAATTATGAACTCATTTTGATTTAAATACCTTTTTTATTATGATAAAAAGAGGGATAATTTTGTTAATGTATTAGTGATTTATATTTGTTTATATTCTTATTTGCATTAATGTTTTGTTATCATAAAAAAAGAGATTGTTGTAACATTAAATTTTCATATTAAGTTTTAGTGATGATAAAACATTGAGTGTTACTAATGTATTTTTTTAAAGTGTGATAAATGAATATATAAAATCACATAAACGCATAAATATGAAAAGAAGTAATATAAATACGAAAAGAGAAGTTAAGATTAATTAGATGATGAGTTATTTAAGTTTAAAAAGTTAGATGTATCTAGTTTCTTGCATCTGAACTACATATTAATTGGAGATATATAGAGAAAGATATGGTTGAAATACTAAAACGTGTTGTAGTTATCAAAACAAATTATGTTTGTCAACTTTTAAAAAATGTCATGGATAACTAAACCTAAATCAGTTGATGAAATATATATGATTGGAAAGATATTTTAGACTAAATTTCAATATAAAGAATAACACATAATTAGACATTTTGTAGAAGTAATTACGAAAAATTTATTGAAAGAAGTATAGGTAATCAAGTTGAAAAGAAAGGAAGATATTTGAATGATATTATGAAAAGAAAGGGAAAAAAATGTTTGAATTTGAGTAAAATCATGTAAAAGAAAGGAAAAAAAATTGAAAGATTATGAAAGAGAAAGAAAATATTTTTAAATAAGATTAATAGATATTGCTCATAGAAAGAAAAGAAGTTAAATACAAAAAAAAAAAAAATAAAAAAATAGATTAGTTTCAAAAGTTTGAATTAGTTAACTAAGTTGGTTGATTAGATAAATTAAAGAAATTGGAGAAAAATAATTTTGGTAAAAAGTTTGAATATATTGATTGAACTAGTTGTTGTGATCGATTGGATAACTATAAGAGTATTTAATTATAGAAAATTGATTTTAGATAAAGAGTTTGGATTAGTTAATTAAACTAATTGGTTGACTAATGTGACAAAAGCATATAAATTATATGATGCTAAATCCTAATTGATGGTTTGGATTGATCAACTTAGAGTTTATGATAAATCAACATTTTACAAATAAATATTTTATATTTAATCTAAATTGTGATTGATTCTTTATTTGAGAAATTATCCTTAATTAAATGGTTAGTAAAATTTTAGTATTTATATATTGAACTTCTTAAAACAAAATTAAGTACTTTAAACAACTTATAAAAGGAGATAGTTTTTGATAAATCAAATTAGATTAAAAATACATAGTGCTTTAGAGAGAAAAATATTTTAATTTTATAAAAAAATTTATAAGAGTTTGTATTTAAAGTTAAGTGATTTAATTGTTATAAGTGTGCGTTTGTCACTTAATAAACAAGTAAAGTAATTAATAATTTTAGTATTAAATCAATAGACAAAATTATAACGAGATAATATTTCATAAAAGAAAAAGAATATGATAATAGATTGATAACTCTTAAAATAAAAATCTTGATAAGAGAGTTTAAATTCAAATGATAATTAAACTTTTATAAATTTTTGTTTTTAATTTTTTTCTAATTGTGTTTATTATTTGACGTGCATGTGTTATATATATTGATTGTAATTACTTGTCTATTGTTTATTCTTATGATTGATGGTTTGGAGTTGGGTTGGACTAAGTTAATTATGACCTAAATCTTTTAAACTCAATTCACCTTCTTTTCTGGTTGCACTAAGGACTAGTATCTCCTTCTTAAACGGAGATACTACGGCTCTTGGCTTGAATGACTCCCATATTGTTTTCATTCTTAAACGCGCAAACCCGAAATTCATGTTTGATTTGAGGCTTATTAACTTATGTAAAGTGTTGTATACGATTACTTTTAAGGCTATATTATCTTTGACAGTTAAAAGTGCTTTTGTTGTGAGCCAATTAATCCCTGATAATATTATGGTTGCTTTGGAAATCATGCATTTTCTTAAAAAATAGAAGGTAGGGCCGACGGGGCTTTCAAACCCTGAAAATTGAAATGAGCAAAGCTTTTGTTCAAATCTTGTGTTTTTACATAGAGCACATCATTGCTGAAACTTGGTTTTGATGTTCATTGGATCTCTCTAATCACGGAGTGTGTAACAACTGCGAGATATTGGGTCTCCCTCAATGGTAATATTGTTGGTTCAATCACACCTCCAGGCGGTTTATGCCAAGGGGACACTCTCTCTCCTTACCTCTTCTTTCTGTACGCTGAAGGGCCTTCTAGTATGCTCTATTGGTGTCATTCATGAGTTTAAAATATGTCGTAATGCTCCGGGTGTCTCCCATCTTTTTCTTTTGTTGATGATTGCTCGATACTCTCTCGTTCTTCCCTGATTGAGTCCCTCCATATCAAGAGGTTCCTTGATGATTATAAGTGCGGTTCTGGTCAATTTCCAAAGGTCTACCATTGTCTTCAGCCGCAACACTTGTCCGCAATGCTTCTTGTTGGGCCCTTGGTCTATAGCCACCCCATCTCATTATTTCGGTATGTCCTGTTAGTTTGATCAATCTAAGAGGTCGGCCCTTCTCTTATTTATGCGAGAAAGTACGGAAACCTTTAGTTTAGTTCATCTTCACTTACAAAATGGACTAAGTATTGCACAAATTAGTACGACCAAGGTCTAATTCTGACTGTTTTACAAGAGATGTTTCTAAGGCTAGGAGAGGTCCTTAACGCTATCATTCAAGCCATCCCCTCAGATGCCCTGAGTATCCTCTTGCTTCCTTACTCTTTTTTGCACCGAAATGGAACAAATGACAGCCCGTTTTTGGTGTAGAAGGTCTTGGAGCCGAGGCATCCACCAGGCTAGTTGGCCACTTATTGGCAGAATCGAAATCTCGTGAATGCAAGTGTTACAGGTCTTTTAAAGCTTTCAATTTAGCTTTTCTAGGCAAGCGAGCGTGGAGACTCATTCGGCATTCAATTTATTTGGCGGGTTGTGTTTAGAAAACTAAGTATTTTCCCAAATCCAGATTTTTCAATGCTTTTATCGGCTTCAACCTGAGCTACACTTGGTGAAGTATCAAGACTTATCAAGCTCTATTACTATTAAATGCTAGTTGTCAATGGCAGATTGGCAATCGCACTTCAATCAGTATATGGCGTGACAAGTGGCTTCCTACTCCCTACACTTTCAGGGTGATTTCTCCCCACAATTTGTGATGCTAATGTTGAGCCACGGTACTTTCAAGTAATCAAATTATCAAAAATTCCTTGAAGAAGACTGTTGTCGTATAAGTGACATAATTGTCGAAAATCCCTTCGAAACTTGTTCTTCCTTTAAGTGGCTTTATCCCTAACAGTGCGTTTATGCATGAAAAGATCTAACCATAAGAGCATGCCAGCAGTTGACACATATGATATACATGTCTTTTTTTACCAAAAAAAAAAAAAAAACTTCTTAAGAGTTGTATATTTGCAAGAGAAATCCATAGATAGAGAGAGAGAATTTACCCAAAAGTTAACAAGTTGATTATCATGTAATTGTTTCACATGAAGCATGGACTTTGCTTAAATCCCCACTACATAATAGAGAGAAGAGAATGAGTCAGTAAGGCAAAACTTTCCATAATAGAACAAAATACAATTAGATGTCACTAGATTATTGTTAATCCTTGAAAAACTATTGCCATGAAGGAGATGTTAAAATCTCATTAAACAAGTATAAGAAGTTCAACAATGGAACAAAGTTCAAACCTCAACGAGTATACTTCCAGCATTTCCAGTAATAAAAAGTCCCATACAAGTAAGGATGACAAGTATTACACACAAGGATGGAGAGTCCCAAATTGCCTGCTTTGGCGATCTCGGTCTACTCCTTTTCAAAAGAAGTATGCTTGGCCATGCCAACTGAAGTTCATAAAATAGCAGAGCAGCATTTATCAATAATTTTTTTTTTTTTTTTTTGTTTTTTTGACCTTCCAACAAACATTTTGTCATTCATAAATATTTACAAAGGGGAGGGGAAAAAAATGGAGAACAACTATAACTTGCACCAGATTCTTAATCCTTCTCTCTTTTCTTTTTTTATTTTTATTTTTTGATAATTTCTGGAAAAGAAATGCGAACAGTCCCCCAAAATTTTCCGCACATTGATGACCAAAAGCAAAAAAGAACTGCCGCACATAATCAACCGCACTGTGCTGCTTAAAACCACTCTCTTTCTTTCTGCAAATATGTGTGTATTGACCATGTGAATCCTAATTTTTATCACACCAACAGTGGCCTCCACCACCCCAACCCCATGCCAGCATTGCAACATGCACACACGCATACACAGAGAGAGAGAGAGAGGGATGAAGGTCCTAGTCTCATCAGGGACCAGATGAATATCACCATTTCAAAGGCATTCTGCATGAATAAGAGTAGTAATGAGAATTAATGTCGGGCAGATAAGCTATATGATTCAGAAAAAAAATTACAAACTGATGCCATCACCTGAAATATGATAAATTGGATTAGTCTCAACAGTATCTCTGGTTTTCTAAACCAAAACATGTCATCACGAGGCTTTACTTGAGTCCCAACAGAGGGACCTGCTTGTTACACAATTTCAAGTGCTAACGAGGAAACTACATGCTGAAGTTTCGTCCCAACCAACACGACAAGCTTCGGCAGGTAAAAAATTCATCTAAGCTTGTAAACTACTCTTGCTTGGGTGAAATTATCAAGCAGGCCAGTACACTTACAACGACAGGATGAAAGAGAGCCAAAAGTAAATATTTAAGCCTGCAATGATTATACAGCACATCATGCTACGTAGTTTAACCCGAAGCTATATTAAGCACATAATGTTAGTCCTCAAGATGAAGAAATGATGACTGAAGACTGACCGTGGATATTTATGAAGATGCAAACTACGGCATAACCCCAGAGTGGCCAACTGCAAAATCGAAGGGTTAAAATCCAACTAATACTTCCCTACATACAGACCTGTCCCAACATAAATGAAGATTTTGCAGTCTCAGTTGGAAGTTGAGCACAACTATATATGTGTCCCAATTTCTTGTTTCACTTAAACGAGCATGAATCAAGGAGGCCCTGGTCACACATCTCCTGGAGTGTATTGTTACAGAAAGTGGATTTACATGCAACAGGAAATAGATGCTGGCAATGAAAAGCTAGGAAATTCATACCTAATCCCAAGAATGCCATGAAATTCATCCTCCATACTCTGAACCATATATCCACGGAAATTATAGGAAAAAGGCAGCCCTTGCTTCTGAAAAGTTGTGCCCATGCCAATATGCAACACAATTTCAGTACAAGGAAAATAGATGATAAATCAGTAACCCAAGAAACTAATCACATATGGTTCTCAAGAACTTAACAAAAGAAAAAAAAAAACGAGCATACCACATTGCAAGTTGAAATGCCCAAATGCCACAAATTACATTCGACTAATTATAAGATACTCACAGTGATGAAACCTAAACGCAGTGCCAGGTAGTCTGATTTTTTTTATGGAGCTTCTAAACTGTTTGAAGGAAAAAAAGCTGCACAATAACGCCACCTTCGTATTTAGTGTATCCTTTTGAACTCTGTAACTGAAGAGAAAATAGAGATAACATTTATTGAGTCAGTCATTTGTAACAAATTGTTAAGATTATCGAACTTCTTGTCTGTTTTGGAGACATTGAATAGGATTGCATCACGCAAGTTGAATATCAAGATTTCCTCACAGCACCACTACTGATGGAAAAGGAAGCATGTACAGGCTCAAGTCAAGCTTGGCTGTGAAGAAAGTGAAAATTCTAAACGGCAATCCACTGACTCGCCAGGGCCTAGATAAGTCTTTTATGGATTTCAAAGAGAAGTTTCTCCGAAGCATCTATAGAAAATGAATCCAACACAAAGCTCAAAGATATGGTACAGGAAAATATATAGGCAAAACCTTTTAGTCACCTTCTAGCATGTGCTTGGGCATCAAACTCAGAGCTTTGTTCTGGAAGTTAGCCTATTTGATATTCTTATTCCTGCATAAAGCTTTACTCACGAGTTTAAATAAAAAGTTGCTAGTTTCTAACAATTTAATTCTGTAAGGTCCACCTTTCTGGTGTAATCAAGCAGTAAGGATTCCTAAAATGGCAGTCAACTTTGGCAGAGAACTTTTCAGATTTAGAACCTCCAGGCAAAGTGGCACCCACAAAATAAGACCCCATGTCACATGGATCACCGCAATTGGTGCATAGGAAAACAGAGTGAGATTCAGTAACATGTCATTGAGTCACATAATTATAACTGTCCAATGACTGCCCCAAGAACTTTCATTCGGAATCACGGGCCACTAAAAAATGACTGCAAATAACAAGCATCCTCCAAATATACATCAAATTTACCTCCTGCCCACTAGAATCCCACTTGAATCATTATAAGAATTATACCTGAGTTCAACTGTAAATCTACCAAGACATGCAATAAGGAAACATTGAGCCAATGAACTAATTTTGAAGCTTATTGTGAATTCAAGCAAGCATGACAGTTTGAGATTTGACTTTATTTGGGTGATACAAAAAATTGTGGGAGATTTCTTTAGTTTATGGGAACGTAGGTCACAACTTCTATTATGTGGCGGTTTATTCGGTGCCTACAAAAGCCCATTCTGTACAAGAATGTTGCAGTTGGACAATTATTGGTGAACCAATCCTTCCGCATTCTCCTCTCCATTTCCCCTCCTTTTCTTCCCTCTGTTCATTCTCTTCTTAATTTATTTATTCTCCTCCCTCTGATTTCTTCCAAGCATTCTCCCTCTCCTCTGTTATGCAACTACAGTCCATTTATGTTACTTGGTTCCATTAAGCATTACAACTCGAACGCATGTCTTCTGAATTAAGAACAAATGCAGTTCCAATTTTCATAAAACATTTTTAGCCTAATTTTCTGAGCAACCTAAAACATCTAATGAAATGGAAAAAGAAGTATACGGTTTACTTTTTAAGATGACAATATAATAGCATAAATGCCTTGCTCATGGCCGGACCAACTGCCACACAGCTATACAGAACATGGGTGACACCAAGGACAAATAAAAATCAGTGAAGCTGCTAAAGACCTTCCAATGAAATCCGAACCCGACGAGGACGGCCTATTTACGATGGTTCCCAAAGGGATCAGCATACACCCGACAAACAAGTAATGCAATTTTTTCTAGGCCCCCCAATGGCCAAAAAAAAGAAGAAAAAAATGGATCCCAAAACGAAGTGTTGAGCACAGACCTGCCTGTTTGCCCTCGCACGCGTTTGACTCTCGTGTCCCCAAATCGAATCCAGGAAAGTTGTTTTCAATATCCATCTCTAGTCCAATTTATTCAAAGCAAACGATAAAACAGCTCCGCATTGCCATACTGGAAGGCAAGCAACTAGACTTTCCCATTTCGCAAAGATTAGCAAATCTGCCATCCTATAAACCCGTCGATCCTCATTCGGACGACGCCAAGTACATCCATCCACGGAGCCCCCAGAGAAGGGCCTGCAAAGATGAGACCCTTTTTCCATTCTTTTTTGTTTTTTTTTTTATTTTATAACAACTTCTTACAAATTCCAGAAAGCAAAAGCAGAGAATTAATGGGTGGCTACGCTACAAATGCACGTTGCATAGCTCTTTCAATTACTATTACTACTATATTATTATTATTATTATTATTATCTTTGCAAATCTGTGAATAAACCACTCGACAATGAAACACACCAAAGGAGAAACACACTCATACAAAAATCCACACGAGTCTCGACAATGTTAGATAAACACGTCCTCCCATTTGGCATTAAAAGTGAAAAAAAATAAACACACACTCATACAGGCATCTCGACAGCTTTGTCGGGAAAATAGGAGACTTTCTCCATAAAATTTGGAAACTTTAGCTTGGAAAAAGTGAGCCTCGTCGTACGCGGCATCTCAGAGTCGTTTTCCTAATATTTTCTTCTTTTCCGGTTTTATTGCCATTTGGGTTGGCCAGTGAACTTTCTCTTTGTCTAAAGAGAAGACGACGTTCAGAGTCTCTAATAAAGTAATCTAATGGGACTCGGGGTTGGCTTTGAAAATGCACTAAATTGCTGTGATATCTCCGGCTGGCTCAGGTGCTTCCACCACCGAACCCGACCTCACTACGCGCGCCCTCGAGAGGCTCCTCCCCTTCCTCTCCACTCCTCCTCCTCCTCCCTCTCTCTCTCTCTGCCTCTCTCTCCCTCTCTAATTGCGTTTGTTTTGACCAAAATCTTAATAAATCTAGGATTTAAACATTTTACTTGTTATTTTAACTAAGATATATACATAATCTTTAACTAAGATAAAACCGACCATTTTAAATAAATTTTTATAATTAAAAATATTTAATATTAATTTAATTCATTTATATTTTTTAATATTTTAATAAAATTTTATTTTGAAATTAAATATATATCAATTCAATTTTAAAAAGAAAAGGAGAATTTACAAAAATTTAGATTATTAAGAAAAACTTAATGCATCAGAAAAAGTCGTTTTAGTAACATATGCTTATATTTAAATTTGTCGATGAAACTTGGAGCCCGGTAGGCAGACGAAACATGAGATTCGCCCCCTGACGACACTCGAGTGAAGAGAAAAGGGGAAAGCAATTGAGATTCATGGGAAAAGAGACAACTATTAATTTTTATATGTTATATAATTTCTGTTCTAATATAATGGACTTTTTAATAGGAGGCAAAAAAAAAAAAAAAAAAAAAAAAGGGAAAAGGACTTGATAAGTATTCACCTTTTGGAAAGGTGAGCCGAAGTGGGATCGACCTTCTGTCTTTTTTCTTATTTTTTTTTTTAATTTTTTTTAATGTCCGGTTATTTTCGTTTGGATTACAATCTGGGAACGAGAAATAAATGGAGGTGGTTACTACGTATGGCATATTAAGTCTAAAAAGGAATTCAAAACCAACCTGTGCGTCCCACAGGCCGCTGCAGCCATAGAATGAGGCCGAGAGATGGGTTGTTTGGTGTGGGAATTGGAAGCCGTTGGTCTGTCTGTTGTGACGGGTTCTTTTTACTTTTTCTTGTCTACCCGCTTTTCTGGATTTTGCCTTTTTGGTTGGAAAAACATCAGTTAACCTCAGAATGCCCGCCGTTTTCGCTTTTGCTTCTCTCTCCTACTCATGCAGCCGACGGTTGCTGCTCCTTCTTCTTCCTCCCCAACTCTCTCTGTCTCTCTCTCGTGCCCACCAGATAGAGAAAAGAAATGAAAAGAAATACATTATCCAATTTTCATCTCTGCTGTCCACCTTTCTCCCTCCCCTCCTCTTATCCAATCCAAGGTCTTGTCTTTGCTTCCCTTTCCTCTGGTAATCTCTCTGTTCCCTGTTCTTCCTCCCACACCCGTTTTCTAACCAACACACACACACACACACACACACACACACACATTATTCTGAGCTGGTCATCATCTAATTTCATCGGATATACATGATGCGTGAATAATAAGGGACTGCGTGCACCATTCACCCCTGGTTAGTTTGCGTCAAAGTGGTGATTGAATTAAGCACCAACAATTCGGACATAACCATTAATTTTCTTCAGTTGATGACACGTGTACGATGTGTTGTTTGAGTTCTGTTTTCAGACATAGACACGGATAGTTGATTTATGTGCTCATTGCTTTTGTGTCTTCTCCACATTTTATTCTTCCATTGTTTTTTGGAATGAATGTTGTTAGGCCTTGCAACCCTTAGGGTTAGGGTTGTTGATAACAATTCAACTTTATATATATATATATATATATATATATATATATACCTTCTTTTACTTTTTTCATTTCCCTAAAATAACGGTCGTCATGGTCTTGAAAATTCACTCTGAAAGCATAAGAGAGCAAGAAGTTTGAAAAAAGAGAGCTTCACATTTTTTCTTATATTTAATTTATGATATGCCCTCGTCTAATTGAATAAGAGAATGCAATTAATAGCATCCAAAGGCCTCGACAACCGACTTAGAAAGAGAAAGCCAGAAGTTCTTCATTTAATCCTCCAAAAGAAATTTATGGAGGCTTCAGAATGGATGAATGTCACCTTCTTGGAGATTGAATCCACCCATGTGCAGAAGGTCAATGTTTTCCAATTATTGAGTCCACGAGAATTTTGCTTAAAACCGACCCCTTTGTGGAACTTTTTCACTTGTTCGCAACGGCACTACACTGCACAGGCAGTTTCAAAATATACCACACAACAAACCACAAACGTAGATATGTGCCTCATTAAAAATTAAATTAAAAAATAATAATAACGCTCAAAGACAAGCACTTGAGATAAGCTTAACTGTCCATTTTGCACTTTTTGCTATTTGCCAGACTGTATGGCAGTAAGATCTACAATTCAGGGCTCCTCTTAGATTGCAGGGTTATGTGTTAAATCATCTGTAACATGTGAAAAATATTCAAAAACTTTATATTTCTTCATATGCGATGTAGTAGGATATGCAGAACTTGTTTAACTCAATTCAGTAATGCCACCATACAGTAACCTTACCGGCTACATTACGGCTTGCCCTTCAATAATATAATCTCGCTTGTTCACCAAAATTAGCCCAGACTCCTAAGTAGCTAGGAACTAGAAAACTAAATGGGAAATAAATTAAGATTCTTAATAAGATAACTCCTAGTTAATAGCATTCTATTGGAACTATCGGAATTAATTATTCCCTAATGGGAAGATTCTGTATTTATTAGTTGAGGATTTGGTCTGGTTGCCGTGCAAGTTTAAACTCAGCAGGGTATGCCTGTGTCGTTGAATTTGGCTTTCATATACAGAATTCCACCATCCTCAGTTGACATTATATGAGTACCTTGACTATGTTTCCTTAGTGCGTTTGCTCGTCCTTGGAGCATTTCTGCATGTGGTGGGTGTTTACGCGCATGTCTGTTGAAGTTGTTACCCGTAATCTGATCCTTATTCTGCCTTTTCTTTTGTTATTTTATTTTTGTGCCATTCTCGGCAGGGACAAGTCCTGGACAAGCTCTCAGAGAGTGTGACCTCCTCAGTTTTGTAGCAATTAATTTTAGAATTGGCATTCCGTCTCACCCGACAAGTTCTGTTGCAGCTCTGAAGTTCACAAGCTCTGAGATGCAATAGCCAATTTGATATGTGAAATATTAGGTTAATGCCTTTCTCTTTTTTTTTTTTTTCTCTGTGTCTCTCCAGTGGTATTCACGGTCTGACAGATTCCAATTAAGAACTCAAATATTTATACAAGTCAGCATGGGTAGTCAACATTCCCCAAGGACTCCATCTAGCGGGATGGCTTCTAAAGAACCCATTATTTTGCATGGTGAACTAGACATATGGATTCTAGAAGCAAAGTCTCTTCCAAATATGGATTTAGCTTCAGAACATGTGCGAAGATGCTTTACCAATGTGCTTGGATCTTGCAAAACTCCGTGCGGACAGGGACCCGTAAAGCGTTCGGGAAAGAATTCAATTATAACCAGTGACCCCTATGTATCCGTTTGCTTAGCAGGTGCAACAGTAGCTCAAACTAGAGTCATTACTAACTGCGAAAACCCCTTGTGGGATGAGCACTTCCGTGTGCCAGTTGCACATCCTGTTCTAAAAGTGGAGTTTCATGTTAAGGATAATGATGTTCTAGGGGCTCAACTTATTGGAGTGGTGGAAATATCTGTTGAAAAAATATTATCAGGAAACACAATCAATGATTGGTTTCCTGTCATTAGTAACTCTATAAATTGCTTGAAACCCTATCCTGAGTTACACATTTCCATTCAGTTTAGTTCAGTTGCAGAAAATCCTTTATACAAATATGGTGTTGGTGCTGGACCAGATTATGTGGGGGTTCCTAATACATACTTTCCACTCCGCAAAGGTGGGAATCTGACTCTTTATCAAGATGCTCATGTACCTGATGGTATGCTACCTGAAATATTACTTGATGATGGAAAAGCTTTTCAGCATAATAGATGCTGGGAAGACATATGCCATGCCATTTTGGAAGCCCACCACCTCATATACATTATTGGGTGGTCTATTTACCATCGTGTGAAGCTTGTGAGAGAACCGACAAAGCCGTTACCTTCTGGAGGAGAGCTTACTCTAGGAGAATTGTTGAAGTACAAGTCTCAAGAAGGGGTCCGTGTGGTTATGCTGATATGGGATGATAAAACTTCACATGACAAAATTTTATTGAAGACGGTACTACTCTTGAGACATTGATTAAATATTGTTCATGCCAATACTACGAAGTCTTGCTTTGAATGTTGAACAGCATTTATTTTCTTCTGCCTGTGTTACTCAGGTGCTTAAATCTGAACTCTTATGACTGATTAATTTCAAGTTTTTCAGCCTTGAATGTGCTTCTCTTTAATGTAAATCTTAACTCAAGTGATCTTGTAAGAATAATTCCTGCAAAATTCTTCCCGAGTTCCTTAACCGTGTATCTTTTTCGTAGCAAACAAACTAATTGTTCAACTGAATTAAGCACGCCATGATTTGCGGATTCATAACTTTTCTTTCCAGTTCATTGACAGTACTTCTCTTTCGAATTTAGAAATTATTTGTGCAAGTGATTGTATATGATAATGGGAAATAATCTTTTCTGAGTGAAGTTGAATATAAGTATGTCAAGGGCTGAAAGAAATTTCTGGAAGAACTTGAAACTATTTTCTGCGGACCTGTGCATCAGTATAGGTGATGAAGGAAGGCATTATGTGGATTTCAGCTGTTTCACTGTCACCATGTGGATTTGTGTACAGGAAGGCATTATGCAGACCCATGATGAAGAAACTAAGAAGTTTTTCAAGCATTCCAGTGTCCAATGTGTGCTTGCACCTCGTTATGCAAGCAATAAACTTAGTATTTTTAAGCAACAGGTGTGGAACAGATATGTTCAGGCTCCAAACTCTGTTGTTTTTCCCGACGGCCCCTTATTGAGTATATTGCTGTTACAGTTATTCAACTTCATAAGATTGCATTTGATTTCATCATACCCTGATTTGTGTGACTTGTTCTAGTGCAGGTTGTGGGAACCCTCTTTACACATCATCAGAAGTGTCTGGTTCTTGATACTCAAGCTTCAGGAAATAACCGGAAAATTACTGCTTTCATTGGTGGCCTGGATTTATGTGACGGCAGATACGACACTCCGGAGCACAGGCTCTTTTGCGACCTTGACACTGTCTTTGACAATGATTTTCATAATCCTACATTTCCAGTAAGTCCTTCTGGTGCATCTCTATAGTTAATGGATGTTGAGTCATTGTCTGCCATTGGAAATGAATTCAAATATAAAACATGTGACCCGCATGGTCTTAGTTAAGTATCTCACAGTTCTTAGGTACATTAGTAGATCTCACTGAAGACATACTTGGGTTACAATATTGCATGAATAATGCATATCGCCATTGGAAATGAAGTATTAACTGGGAAGATTTCATAATTTCTAGCATTCCTGTCAATGAAGTAAAGTAAGCAGAATGCGTGTCATCCAAGTCATCTTCCGATGCCAGCATGATGAAATAATTGCAGACCACAAACACAATCCACATACCGTAGGCTAAGTGATAATAGCTGTCTTCCTCTTGTATGACCAGTCTTATGCCAAAAGCCCAAGGCAACCATGGCATGATTTACACTGCAAGATTGAGGGTCCAGCCGCATATGACATATTGACAAATTTTGAACAAAGATGGAAAAAGGCCACGAAATGGCGTGATTTCAGGCTCAAAAAAGTTGCTTATTGGCATGACGATGCCTTGATTAAACTAGAAAGAATTTCGTGGATACTCACTCCCTCTTCTGTTCCTGGTGGTGACAAAGTTGTGCGTGTCACTGATGAAGAAGATCCTGAGAACTGGCATGTGCAGGTAGCCCAACAATATTTTATCAAAGACCAGGTATAAGGTAGCATCAGATGACCACACATGCAAATTTTAATCAGTGCCATTCTCTTGCATAGGTCTTCCGGTCAATTGATTCAGGATCAGTGAGGGGATTTCCAAAGGTCATTCAGGAAGCTGTGGCTCAGGTCAGATATATGGTGGTGCAATGCCTGCTTATGCTAAATGAAGTGCAAGTATTTTCTTGCAAGCAACTATGCATATGCCATGTTTCATAAGTACTAGCTTCTTACTAAAGAAAATACATTCTTGCCACCGTTTTGAAGTGAAGTGTTTGCCATATTAAGATGCTTATAGGTTTACATTTCCTGATATAATTCTGTGCAAAAATTGGTCCGGTGATTTTGCTTGTCTATCCTTCTTTTTCTGCAGAATCTTGTTTGCGGAAAGAACTTGAAAGTGGATAAAAGCATTCATACAGCATATGTAAAAGCAATAAGATCGGCACAACACTTTGTATACATAGAAAATCAGTACTTCCTCGGGTCTTCCTTTTATTGGCCTTCATACAAAAATGCAGGTATCATCACAGAGTTACAAATACTTACCGATTCAAATATGTTAATTCCTTACAGCTACACTAATTTGATGGTTTGGGATCTGGCTTGAATTTCTGAGACAAGTTGAAAGTTCCTAGGTTTATATCTGTCACGGAAATGTTCCTTAACTTTCCCCTGTCAGTAGGTGCTGATAATTTAATCCCCGTGGAGTTGGCCTTGAAAATTGCGAGCAAAATCAAGGCACATGAGCGTTTCTCTGTGTATATAGTAATCCCTATGTGGCCTGAGGGTGTTCCTACTAGTGCTGCTGTGCAGGAAATTTTATATTGGCAGGTTAGCTTTACATCCTACGCATTATTTATTTGTAGCATTATGATACAGTCGTCCCTCGCCCAACTCCTTTCCCCTGATTCCCAAGTCAAAATAAGTTTTAGGAACTTGTTGCTTACATTTTCTCTCCGTTCTGGTAATTTTGTTCATCAAGATTGCAAGCAGACAAAGAAATGCATTTTGCTTGAATTTGAATCTCAGTAAATGATCGGTGAAGGTGAGGATGATAGAATCTTGATTTCAAACTAAGCAGGTCCCAAAGGTCAGCATGTTACATCAATCATTCTTTAGATGGAGAAACACAACGACTTGTTGCAGCATGTGATATTTTCATTGTGATGCAAAAGAAAGACAGACCTAGAAAGAAGGGGGTCATTTCATTTAAATGCTCAACATTTTTATGGCTTTTCTTCTCTGGGGACTACATCAGAATTAGACCAGTTCCTGAATGGCCGTAAGCAGTGACGTAAAATTACAACTTTTAAAAAGCCTCCCAACTAGTAAAATGGCCTTGATCGAAAAAGGCTCCTCCTACTCACAAACAAAATAGCCTTAGGCATTGGCAAAAACAAGAAGAGGCCCTTCCTGTAAAGGTTGGATGGAGGGAAGTATGCCTTTTCTTGCTCTTGTTTCTTTCAGCCAGGAAACCCTACACTGAGCGTAGTGAGCTGAGCATGTTCATTTTACTTTGCTCCCCAACAGAAACTTGTGTCGGACATTATTTTGCATTAAGCACTTCAGACCTGTTTTTTTTTTCCTCGTTCCTGAAGCTTATTTGGAGAATTAATGACTACAGGGGCAAACAATGACGATGATGTATAAGATTGTTGCTCAGGAACTTGAAATGGCCGGCCTTTCAGATAATTATCATCCACAAGATTATTTGAATTTCTATTGCCTTGGTAAACGTGAAGCTCCAACCTCAAAAAGCTCTTCTCAAATAATTCAGCAGACTGAAAACCGTTCTCTGGTATTCCATTCTATCTTTTCCACGATTTACAAATGAGATGTTTTTTCCAGTTTGTGTAAGCATTTTTTCCGCTCATCCTAAACATTGAAACCCATGTCTGTGGTGTTAGACTTGGCTGGTTAAGCTTGATTTACATATATACAATGGAATAAAATATCACATGAATGGAACCAATCTAATAAGCATATTTCAACTATGATCCTTTATGTCAAGCAATCAACTGTTCCATGTTAAGTGCACAATTTCTGCAACAAGTGCCAACTTGTCCTGTTATGTTCCAATAATGTGAGTTTTGCCTGAAATGGTGAAAAGAAACGTAAAGGACACAGTGGAAGTAAGGTAGAATTAGGACACAGTTAGAAAGTAAGCACGCCAATTAATTGCATTGGACGTCAAATAATGCACCAGGGCCTCATCCTCATCAGAAGTCAGAAAAGAAATTTAAATAAAAAAGAAAAAAAAGAAAATACAATGCTTGTCCTTGTTTGAAAGCGTTGATTTCTTCTTTATCCTTGACAGGCAGCAGCTCAGGAGTACCGTAGATTTATGATCTATGTCCATGCTAAGGGTATGATAGTTGATGATGAATATGTAATCATGGGATCAGCAAACATTAACCAGAGATCCATGGATGGTTCAAGGGACACAGAAATTGCAATGGGTGCTTACCAACCTAACTACACTTGGGCAACAAAAGATTGCCATCCACATGGACAGGTTTGAAACTTTAGCCCTTCGTGGTCAATAAGAGGAAGAATAACGATGATGTGCATGGGGTTTAAGGATAAAAAAAAAAAAAAAAATTTAAAAAGAACAGTATTGTTGCCAGGGTGTTCTATTTTTCTTTATGCATACTGATTTTGCTGGGGTGCAGGTGTGTGGTTATCGCATGTCCCTTTGGGCAGAACACCTTGGCCATCTTGACACGGTTTTCCAAGAACCACAAAACTTGGAATGCATGAAGCGTGTCAATAAGATTGCAAAACGTAACTGGAAGGCATATGTGGCGGTAGAGAGTAGGGAAATGAGGGGATACCTGATGCAATATCCAATTCAAGTCAGCAGAGATGGGAGAGTCAGCGCATTGCTAGATCATGAAACATTTCCAGACGTTGGGGGCAAAGTTCTTGGGGCACCCACCACGCTTCCTGATGCTCTAACTACATAGATGTTTAGTTGAAGCCCTGAAATAAAGCCAACTTTTTGAACTTGAAGTTATTCCATACACCCAGATACTAAATATTATAAAGTAGTAGTGTATGCCTCTTCATGCGCATAGAAGTTGGCTTTAGGTGCAGAATTCGGGGGCATGAAAGATCACTAAGAAGATCTTTAAACTGAATGTATGAGAAACGGGGATGATGATGGATAGTGTTTAACTCTTTGTTTGCTCAATAAGAATTTTATTTTCATATCTGCTACCATAGACACAGTTTTCAAAAATGATTATAAGAGGTGCAATTTATGGTAGATAAATTTTACGGTAAAAGATCAAGCGAGGACGAATTGAACGTGAAGTTATCTGGTTTGATCCATTTGGGTATAATGCCATGTCGAAATCCAAGCTGAAAATGCAGAGCAACAAATTAAATGGGCGGCACTGGTATACAAAATTGCAATTGATAGCTTCTCGTTTGTTGCAGGTTTCTGCAGATTCATTGCTTGTCTATGAACTAGATTCTAAACAATGATTGATATACAATCGAAAATACTAGGGAGCCACGACCACTGGACGCAGCTCGCGTGGACTGCTATTCCCCTGCCATGTTGACTTCCACGTTGGTTGTTGATTTGGCATGATAAAAGGGGGCAAGAGTGGGAGATCTGGGGGTGAAAATTGGATGATGGTTGTCAGGGAACTGAGGAGGGAAGGGCAAAGAAACTGGGAAATAGTAATGGGAATTTTACCTCCCATCTTAACAAAATTTTCCCGCCTAAGAATCAGACAATTGGCAGCCCTACACAAAGTGTGCATGGAAGGGACAAGATCCCGAGATAGAGCAAGGAAGTGGGAAACAAGCAGAGACGCCGCGGAGCGAATGAGACGGTAGAATGCTCCTATTCGAAGAAATTTTCTTCCCAACTAGCAAACTAGCATAATGGTACCTACAGAAGGCAGAGTGTTGAGGCCAGGAAAAGATATGTGGAGATACGGCGTGGCATTACAAGTTCAACTGGCAGATTGAGTTTGTTGTAAGAAGGGAACCGGGACTTCAATCATTTAGGTAGTGTTACCGTGCTTCTTCCCCGTTAATTGCACGCAAACATGTAAATTCATGGAAGACATTGATTATATTCTAGTGATTTGATTTGAGGTGTAAAAGATGGGTGAGTGCATTTATAATGTTGAATAATCAGATTTCCTAAGACCACATCCTAATGTAATAAGAGCGAAGTATTCATTCGCTGTAAATTAGAAGAAGGTGCAGGAGAATAAGGATCGAATGAAAAGGTCATTAAACCTCATTTGTACATTAAAAGCAGTAAGTGCAACCGACATAGGTATAAAAGGTGCTATCTATTTGGATCGGCATGGGTTCTTCAACAAACTGAGTGATCAAAGTTCATGCAGAAGCATATTATGATCACCATTGTACAGTGGTGTATGAAAATGAATATTTAATTAAGTCGTTTTGAATTTTCGTAGTTGTGGAACTGCCTGATGTCATTGAAAGAGTAAAAATCTTGTTTGCCGAGCTAAGGACTGCAACAAATAGAAAGTTACCACAGTCAAAAAGTAATAGATATGGGGTTAGTTGGTGGTTTCTGAGCATGTTTTCGCGGGTTAATTACTATCTCTTCAAAAATCAGTTTAGTGTGTAGAGTATATCCACTTATAATGCCAAGTTCCCCTTTTTCTTGTTGATGATATGAGAATGGAATGACTGCGACCCGTTATATTTTCTCACACTGAATTCATTGATATTCTTTTCAATATTCTTGGACATGCACTCAGCCGAAGAAATTGGGAGTTCATGGTATTCTACGCTAAGTAAAGTCCCACGGCGAGAGGGATATACTCTGACAGAGTGATATCAGAGTATATCACTATTGAGACACCTGCTTCTCAGGCCGAAGGACGAGGAGAGTAAATGAACCCATTAATAGCGGCAAAACAGTAATGCACCGCGATTATTATATGATTAGGGCATTTGCCGTTAAAATAAGTCGTATTTAAAGGTAAATAAACCTTCCGTGTAGATCAAGTAATTACAGCAAATGGCATTTGTTCGTAGGCTCGCAAAAGGTGGGTAATAGTTTTGTGGTATAATTTTCTATGTATTAATGAAATGAATAAATCATTTTAATATTTAACACTAATTATTTTATAATTTTGTACCATAATTATAATTTTTTTGGTTTTTTTTTTTTTTGCTGGTGTGGTGGAGGGGTAACTTCGTGTTTCTATTTTAGAAATAGGCGATGTATTAAAATCTGAACAAACCGTGACAAAAGAGACAAAAATGATACTCCATGCACAATTAAATGATAAAAGCTTGGATTACTTTCCTGGATACGAGATATTATTTTAAATGTAAGTTACTTTTAGCGCAGTATAGGTAAAAATAAATTTGGCATTACATTTTTAGAATTGTTCTCGTTAAAAGGCATTTTTTTTCTCCACTAGAAAAGAAAATATTGTCTGTCCTCCGTCAATCCAAAAAATTCGAAATAAAAAAAAGAGACTTTTTATGGGATGATGTACACAACATTTTTATAGATTCAAGTTTTTGAACTCTCTTTCATGAGCATATAATTTCTTGTGTTGTCTTTTTTTCGATTGTTCTTCTAAAATAAAGTTTTGTTGTTGCTTTTTTTTTTTTTTTTTGTTTGTTGAATCTAATATTGAACACAAAAATAACAGTAGCATTATCCTTTTATATTTTTCTTCCCAATTTTCTATCTTGACCTTCTCGTTAAATTGATAGTACTTCTTAGTTTCCATTATGTTCATTATAGAATTATTTCCTATCTTTATGTGCACATTTGTTTTTCTTATACCATTATATGTGTGAGTTGTTGAAAAATAATTAATAAAATTATATATGATTGCAATAAAATGTAATTTTTTTTAAATATATTATATTTGAAACATGTATATTTAAAAATAATTTTTATTTTGATAAATGAATTGTCACAATAAAATGAATTATAATAAGTATTTTCTTATAAAATATAATGATTTTTTTATTAATGCGTATTTTATGAGTGATGTAACAAAGTAAAATTTTTTAATTAATTCAACATTATAAACTTTTCTTAAATAAAATATAAAAAAGAACCTACTAAAATTTCTCTTAAGATAAAAAAAAATAAATTTTATATATTATAATAATATGACTATTCATAAGTAAGAGTAGTCGCTCAAAACAACTAATAATAATTAGTTATTTTAATATATATATATATATATAGATAGAGTGATTAATATAATAATTAAATAATAGTAAATTTAAGGACAATAATAACTAATTAATTAAATTAAAAAATAATAATTAATTTTTTAAAAACACATTAATTGGCAACAGACATTTTTATTTGCCCCCGCTGAGATAAATTTTTGGCTCCGCCACTCAATCATATGGTTCATGCAGCAAAGTGATTACTGTACTAGCAGTTGCATCCGCCGTGAGTTCAATGTTCTTTATTTGTTGGAAACATGTCGTCCATTTACGCTTTTGGATTGTTTGTTTTTTTGGCTTCTTTTGCGCTTTTTGTTCTCTCTCTCTCTCTCTCTGTCTTCCTCGCTATAATCCACTTGTCACCATAATCAACAAATTGCAGGACACTTTACGGTTAATCAACTCATCCTGTCCACTCCCCGGGTTGTGATTAATAAAATCCAGGTGAAAGCATGAAACTGAAGGGAATTAAAGAACATTTTGGAACCAACAAATGGACTCGAAGTACAGCTGCGTCCCAATTGTAATGAACTAAAACATGCCATTTCGAGGAACACTAGTTGGTGGTCTTTTTAAAGAGTGATAACGCCCCACCTTCAATGCCAACTAATCTTACCCTGTCGGAACTAGCTGTAGAATATAGGGATATAAAGCATACAGACAAAAAAAAAAAAAAAAAAAAAAAAGCAACAAACGTAGTGGGTGCAGTGGAGGAAATGTTGGTGGGTGCATCCTTGTCAAGAATGGGGGACGCGTAAACATTTAAGAAGTGGGGCTCAGCTCATGCACGGTTTTTTTTCTTTTTTTTTTTAATTGAATTGATATAATTTTTAGAATTTAATTTCTTAATTCTTTAGATTGCCTTTTTATTGTTAGTTTTCATTATTAAAATATATGCTTTTGATATATAAGAAAAATAATTTTATTTAAAAATAATTGTATGTTTTAAGCCTTAATTTCTTAAAAATTTTGTATATATTATTTATTAAATTAAAAAAATTAAAAAAATTATTTATTTTTTTTTTTACATTTAGATTATAGGTTCATGAATAATTTGAAAGATATAATAATATTTATTTTTTTTATTTTAAAATTATATAATAAATAATATATTTTGTTTTCAATTATTAACTCAATTATATATATTTATTTTTTTATTAATTATTTTTTAATCAAATTTTTATATTAATTAAGTTTATAATTGTATAATTAACTCTCTCTCTCTCTATATATATATATATAATAATTAATACGTTGAAAAATTTATTATAATATTATGAAAAATAAATATAAAAGAATAATTTCTAACCATTTTTCTATACATTAAGAATTTTACAATAAATTATTAACTCAATTATATACACCTATCATGTTTTGTATGAATATTTATGAAACATTATGTATTGTAATTAAATTTTATTAACATTATTTGTAGGCATTTTATGAGATTTTGCATATTTATCTCTCGTAAGTTCATATCAATTTCATCTTTGAATTTACCACGGGGCCTCCAAGTTCGAACAAAAGAATTTATACATGACCGAAAAAGCATCTTTATGAATGAATTCCATTTCCAAATTTGAAGGTGTATTAGAGGTGTGAACTAATTTAGGATCTCATTTATATATATTCAAGATATCATTTAATTGGAAAGATTTAATATAATGTGAGATAAGAGTTTTAAATTTTAAATATTTTAAATAGTATAAATTGAGTTAAATTTTAAATAAATTATTATATATATATATATATATATATAAACCTGGAATAGACAAGAAAATCACGAGGAGTCGTAGCTGGAATGAAAGGTGGCATTTGGTGTTGAAAAATTTAAGAAACAAAACCATGAAGTTAGCTGTAACGTGTGTGCATTTTTGTTGTCTGGTTGTTAGGCTTTTAGTATTTTTCTTTTATTATTATTTTCATTATTATAACAATTATTATTATTTCCACTCGGCAATCCACAGCACCTTTTCCATCCCTGACTTCAACGGCCGAACAAGAGAGGGAAACACAGAGAGAGAGAGAGAGAGAGAGTTAATTAGAAAAATCAAGAAGGAACCCTAACAAAGAGAGAGGGAAATAGAGTTAAGACGATTTGTCATCTATTTCTAATTGCATTCGGAGATCTCTGATTTCTCGAGGTGAACTGTTTTCCTCTTTTTTTTTTTTTTTTTGTGGCTTAAAAAACGAATCTTTGTGGAGTTTTGATTGTAATCTATTCAAATTAGCTCAGATTCTGATTTGATTCGGCTCCGTTCATCGTACATTGTGAATTTCTATTTATGGGAACCACTGGGTTCTCGCTCTCTGGTTGTCTTTCTTTTCATTTTTGGGGTGCTAAAAGGTCTGTAATGTGTCTGATTGTAGCCAGTTTTTGATTTGCCTCTTTGTTTGGTTGCTGAGAAAATGTGGGGTAAGAAGATAACTTGCCATTGAAATTTGTAGCTCTCCCCTGTTTGGCCCCCTTTCTAATGTCTGTGTTTGTTTGTGGACTCCGGAAGTGAATGTTCTTAACAATCTTTGTTGATTTGTGCCTTTGATGCTTCTGTTCGATTTTGTTGATTAATCTCATTTATTTTTCAATGCACCGGCTTTGGTGGTTATGGGTTAATCAGCTATAATGGGTTTGCCAATATTTACAACTTCAATTTTAAACTATAAAAAAATTAAAAAAATTAAAGAGAGAGAGAGAGGAATGTCAGATGTCAAGGATTTTAGCAATAATAGCATTATAAGTTGTAACTAGAAGCACTTTGTAGGATTATTAAACTGAATGAACTTTCCAGATTTTATAGGATAATGATCTCAAATAAAACAGTCATCGGTCTTGGAAATGCATCTCAACCTCTAGTATTCAAGAGAGAAAAACATAAAAGATAAACTCCCACTTTAAGAGCCAACGGTAGATCATAAAAGAACCGTCAATTTCACTAACATTAGTGTGTAAACACGTTCTTGATGAAGGAAGGTAGTAGCTTCACTTGTAGTTGAGAAGCTGGGACAGAATTCCTTTTAAAGATTAAAAGATAGCAGTATTCCTTGCAAGGTATGAACTGGTATCTTAACCTTTTGATAAACCAAGCAAATCCAAGATCTATTTTGTGCACAACTGTGGATGTATGATTATCTTACTGCTGGTAGTGATGCAAATAGAAGTTCCACAAGCTCCCTATCCTAGATATATATAGGGTGATAGTTTTAAATATGTTTAACATGTTCTTTGTTACTTTTAAGTATGTATGTGATCTATTATGTTAAGCTTATGCCTTTAGTATACTTAGAAAATTAGAAAACAAGTGTAGGCAGATACATTGTTGTTCATTTTTAACTCCATAATAGTGAAGGAAAGTTTGAGGCCTCTTTGATCATTTTTCCCCCCTTTTTTCGGGAAACATGAGAAAAACACTATCTTGTATCCTTCATATTAAATCATTTATTCATATCCTTACTCTGATCTTATCTGAATTGAATCAGTATCTGTTGGCAAGGACTGGCATTTTGGATATGGAAAATTCCAAAGGTTCATCAAACCTCAGAAATTTTATGTGCTCTGGAAAGCATGCTTTACTTCCTCCAAAGAGCCCATTTCCGTATGTTTCTCCATCATACGCTGATTATGTTCCCAGCAATGTAATTGGATCAAAAGCTGTTCAAAAGCCTAGAGAAGGAAAGATCAATCACCAGCGAACTTCCTCTGAAACTCTCCTTGTAGACGAGCAACCTTCTTGGCTTGATGATCTCCTTAATGAGCCAGAGATTCCTGTTCGTAGAGGAGGTCATCGCCGTTCATCAAGTGATTCCTTTGCATACGTTGATGTAGCGAATGTTTCAAACATAGGTTTCATGGCACCAGAGGAATCCAGTTATAAAAATATGATGTCTATACCATCTTGGGCATTTCAAGACTTTGATCATCACAGAGATGCCTGGCAAACTTCTCCCTATGCTGAGATTGGCATGACTAAACACAAGAATAAGGCTTGGGATTCATCTTTGAACGCAGCAGCCCATTCAAGTGGGTTTCCTTCTGTCAGGGAGAATGCTGTGTTACGGAGTTCGGGATCTTCATGTAGTCAACAGGAACCAGATGGACTTCCATCTTCAGTGCACGAAAAGCAAGATCAAGTTGAATCTGTTCCACATGATTTAAAAGCTTCCTCTGAAAAAAAGGATAGTTCTCATGCTAAGTCATCTGCATCAGAGACTGATACAAAACGTGCTAAACAGTAAGCAATTTTTGTGACTTTTATTTTTGTGTTGTTGGTTAACCTCCTAGATATATTGCTATGACACATGATGCATGGCTCAAAAATATTATTGCAGCCAATAATTACTTGTCAGGTTTATTGCTTAAAAATGCTTTGACTGGTGGTAAAGTAATCAGTACTACTAAGAAATGCGTCAGTTTCCAAGTACATTGTTACCTGTGTGGTTGGAAGGCAAAAGCATAGGGAGAAGCAAATAAGAATGAGGGGAAAAGTACAAATTGCTAACAATCAGACCTAAAATTTTAGAAAGTTAACTGTTGTCACTCTACTTTTATTTATTAATGGAACAATTGGGTCCATTCTTAGTTTTTGTTAATGGAACAGTTAAAGAACACACATGATGGCCATGTGCACAGTTATTGAACCAGCTAATGGTATCTACCAAAAAAGGCCTTGGTGTAAAAGATGCCACATTTACTTGAACATGCATGAAAATGTCTACCTATCTCATTGTCTACGGGCAATTCACTTGATGAAAAAGAAAAACAAATCTAAGAAACATAGACAAACTGCTTAGAATATTTTTTAATGTCAATCTTCAGTAGCAGAAAATGAGGGAAAGTTGTCAAATATCAATGGGATGAATCCATGTGTTCCATTAGTAGAAGTAATATGGTATCATTGAAACATTGAATTTTGGGGATTGATTTGTTAGTGACCTGCAAAAAATGCTTGGCAATGATTTATGCTTTACTGAAATTAAAATCTCTGCATCATGGTATAAAATGGAAGTATTGGTCAAAAGATAAAAAAAAGTTGATGCCTATAAACAATATACTTGAAAGAAGACAGAGATGGGAAACACTTTAAAGTTAAGATTGCCAAATGCTCTTTAGTGCAGTTAAGCAATTAAAAGTCATTGAAAGAAGTGTGTATAACAATGAGAAAGGAAATGGGCTCATTTTAGTAACAGCTAAAGCCAGTACAATAATATTGCATCTTTCTTGGTCAAACTTGTCACTACTGTAATTTTAATCAACAAATCTACCTACCAGGCATGGCTACATTATCAAATTCCTGAGTATTCTTCTGGAGCCTCTTTTGTTTACATACCTTGCACCTGTATAAGGGAATGAGGAATCTTAGGTGTGAGACTAATGTGTTTTGTCAAAATGTCTTGAGTATTGCTGTGGTGGTCCCCTTCTAATGTTGATCCCATAAGAAAAGAAAGATTTAGCTGCCCTTTTTTCAGCATTTTAGCTGTTTGGACTGTGAGTTTCATGGTTTCAGCTGTGCCAGGTACACTTTACTAAGCATTGTGTGCATACAAGGCATCTATTTTGTGCCTGTTCTCCAAAAAGCTTCCTTCTTTGCTGAGGCCTGACAAGACATTAGCTTCTGAACTCTCAATGCAAGTTTGCCCTGCTTAATGTGTGTGCCATAAAATGCCTTTCATAAACCTAGGAATAGTTGGTGACAGAATTCACGATGGATGAAAGGTTAATGGGATTGTGACTTCCATTGAAGTCTGGAACTCATTGTAGTTTACTCATCAATTAGCATCTTAGATTTGAAAGCTTTTCCTTGGTCTTTGGTTAATGAATTAGCATGTTTCCTTCATCCCCATATATAACACCTGCAAATGTAGACAGAAGATTGATCCTACAGAAGATGGGCTCTGATTGTGTTTTCATGTTTGAAGGCAGCAAGGACAGAAAATTCTTAGAAGATGAAGTGGCTATGATAACATTTTCAGCTTTAATTTTATAGGCTTTGATAAATGAATGGATAAGATGAAGTGATTTTTACAACCTTTTGGGCTTTAATTTTATTGGCTTTAGTGCTTTACTATGCGGATGGATCTTTAGTATTCTGTAGCCTGTTTTCTTTTTTTCATCTAAAATTGCTTTGCCATTCACATGGACCAAGTAAAATTATCACTTCCAATTAGTTTCTCCTTTACTTTGTTGTTTGAGGATGCCTGATGAACTCTGTAGCATGGACAGGAATCCTTTATGGAGAATGCTGTCTTGAATATTTGTCCAACATGGACATGCCTCAGGCATTCGCCAACATGCCTATTTTTGTTTGCAAAAGAAATTTGAAAAAAAAAAAAAAAAAAACTGGCCGACATGCAGTCAGACACTGAGACTACGAACATGTGTGTTGAGCACAATAAGATTGTGTCCAATATGGCTAGGACACGACCAGGAATTTGATATAAGTTTTTCTTATTACTATTTAATCTATTTTTAATTGAGAGAAGAAAAAGACAGGGTGGGGGAGAAAAATAAAGCTTTAATAAACAAATTGAAGTCACAAATTTGTCAATTTGATCTTTAACATAGTTTTATTTCAAACATCATGTGACAATCACAAATAAAAATGGATAATTTTATCTTTCAACTATCATTTCATTTCCGATATTGTTTAATCAAAGGATTTATGACTATTACACCTGCCTAAGTCCAGTGTTTGTGTCCATGGATCATAGATGATAAATTGTAAAGCATTGAAAAGTTGCATGTTTATTCTTTTTTAGGCTATTACCGTGGTTTAGAATGCAGAAATGCAAGGATTGGTGTTTGGCATCATTAACACCACTCAAAGCTTTTTATGTTTCATTTTCTTACATGTTAGTCAAAATATTGTGATATTGTTCCAATGAACCAGAAGATTGGCATTAATGAAGTTGCATAAGTAAAAGTGAGAGACACAATAGCTCTCAAGCACTGTTAAAAGCTAGAGAATAAGACATTTGAAAAGAAAAAAGGTCCACATTTTGTCGATTTGAGAGACGAAATATGGCAAAGGGTTAGGGAAAAGGACACAAATCGGTGGTCCAACAGTCAAACTTCTCACATCTAGCAAGAAACCAGAAAGAGCAATTAAATCGTGTATGTGTGGTCAAGGTCATTGTTGTCATCATCCAAATTATAGTTTCCATGATCCTAACAGCCATTTAAATTTTTAGACAATCTAGGTTTGAACTTCTGGCAATTTTCTGCCAGCTGTAAAGAGTCATTGGACAATTTCTGAGTGATAAATTTGCTCTATTGTGAAATGTGTAAGTTACCATAATATCAAACTTGGAATACTGGAATTTGAACAGGATTTGACTTAGAATGCTATCTAATGCAGACAATTTGCTCAACGTTCCCGGGTCCGTAAACTTCAGTACATAGCTGAGCTGGAAGGGAATGTAAAAGCTTTGCAGGCAAGTAGTATTTTAATATTAGTAGAAGATGCTGTCATACTCAGTTTTTGAAATAAATCGAAAGACTAATATACTCTTTGAAAAGGAGGCAAAAAGAAAGAGAAAAAGAAAAATCAATGGAAAGGTGTAATAAGATGTACTTGTACTCCACAGGTCAAGGGATCTGAAGTTTCAGCCGAGCTTGAATTTCTCAACCAGCAAAATCTTATTCTAAGCATGGAGAATAAAGCTCTGAAGCAACGCTTTGAAAGTTTAGCCCAGGAGCAGCTTATCAAACACTGTGAGTTCTATTCTGAATACTTCTTGGCAGTTAAAGCTGTTGATATGTTGTCCTCCTATTTTCTTCACCTTCAATTTGGTAAAGCAAATTGGTATGTTATCCTACTATCCTACTCATTTTAGGTTCTATTTAATCTACTTCAGCTCTTTAAACATTCTTAAACAGCAGCTTGGTCTCTTCCCCTCCAAATCCCCCCAAACTAAGGGTGACCACAGTTCTGGTTCCAACAGCACCCAGACAAACACAGAAATGGGGCAGTGAAATAAAGATCCTAAAATATGCCTATGAACTTTTTAAGATGTCACTAATTTTTGGAAAATGAAATCGAATCTATTCAGAATTTTGCCCAATATGGCCTATAATCATTCAGAGAATGTAGAGACTCTGATACAATTATAAAACAAGTGGGTTAATAGAGGCTCAGACTTTGCTGAGTGCACATACAAAATGAATGCAAGCATTACACTTGGTTTCAGCTGAGAGTATAGTAACTGGGAAGAATTATTTGGCACATATGCATGACTTGATACATGAGACTGGTAGGGAATGGTTGGATGGTTGTATCCCATGAAGGAGTTTTGATACCCTGTGGAAAATATCTATATCTTTGGCAAGGCAGCACAGACATGGGTAAAATTTAGAAGTGTGGAAGGCTGCATTGGGTTCCTTGAGGTTAGAAACTTTGTTCTCTGTAGGGCTTTCAAAAATTTCCATTGGAAAACTTGCCCTTTTTCAGCAAGGTTTTACATTGACATCTTTGAAACTTGCATATTTGCCATTGAAGCGGAGACTTCTGCTGCTGTGCTTTTAGTAGCAATTGGTGCAGACCTCCTGGTCAACTGATTTGTGGTCATTGTTATTGGGGGTGGAATGGGGTTTGAGACAGCCTTTGCAACTTCTCCTCTTTACCATTCAAACTAAAATTATCAGGATCCTGCACGGCTGACTTATACGTGATGCTTCATGCCACAAAACCCAGGGCTTTCGCTGCCCTGTATTGGAGATTAAAGCAACCTCCGTGATTCTAGTGGTAGTTTGACCGCAACTGATCTATATAAGTCAGACTGGAAATGTCTTGGCCATCTTTCAGAGATGGTTTGGAAGGAAAGGGATGGGGCAATGAATTTTTACCGTAGCCAGAAGGGCCACAACTAACAGAAGAAATGTGATTTGAACTCAAACCAATAAAGAAAGTATGTACTTCTAAGGATTAATCGAATGAGCTGATTGAGATAAATGGCTAATGCAACCAGAGCGTAATTATTTGTATGCCTCATTATGGATGGAATTCTTTTCTATTTTCTTTTGTATATTACGGAAATGAATTTTTTGAGGGTATTTTCAGTGGAACAGGAAGTTCTGGAGAGAGAGATTGGCAGGCTAAGGGCATTGTACCAGCAGCAGCAACAGCAGCAATATCAACAGCAACAGCAACCATCTACCAGTCATCGTCGTTCTAACAGCAGGGACCTTGATTCCCAATTTGCAAACCTTTCTTTAAAACACAAGGATACTAATGCCGGCGGTGACCCTGTGTCCGGTCCACTCCACACTTAGGAGTACGATTAAGCCAGGGATCCATTGCAACACTTTTCCCTTCGTTGGGCAGCCACATACACAATTTACTGTTATGATTGTTCCCTTGAGGGAACTAAGCTGGGCCCTTCTGTCGTCGTTTTCTATCCAGTTTTACTTTTTTTTTTTTTTTTTTTTTTGCCTTTTTTCCATTTGATAACTTTGCACCTGGCGATCATTGCTGGAAACTTGTGTTTCGGGCAGATGACTCTCCGGAGGTGGTACCGTAAGGCGAGGGTCCCCATTTAGGTCTCTTCTGTACGTTCAAGTGACATTTTAGGAAATGTCACAGTTCCAATACACCGAGAGTATCCACCGGCTGGGGTTCAAGCTGTGAACGTTCTCTAAAACAGTCTCTGTTGGGTATCAGCTATCGACGATCATGGAGATGCTTTCCTGTAAAATTTATCAAGTGAAATCAATGCTTTCTTCATTTGTCTAGCAACGGAGGGAGAGCACTTCATTTGGAAGGTCGAGAAATGATTGCTGAATCTGTTATTCGGTTGTTACTTCCAAAGACGGTTCTTTTGCGTATCGCTTGTTTTCTCTCTTTGGTTTCTACCGTGAAAGGCCAAGGCTTATGCTTCTTATGTATGACGGCATGCCATCTTGTCTTTGTGTTGTCTTGCTTTTTAATCCTCCCATGCCTCTGCTCGAAAAAAATCCTCTTATGCCTAGAGCGGAGGCCAATGATAAATCCTTCTTTTCTAAGAGCCAATTTCTGCGCGTTCTACAAACCAATTCAGCCCACTTATGGTGTTGTGTAGCTACGGCGGATATAAATTCTAGAATTAGATGCACGCTTGTCCTCTGCCCCAGCCTTTACTGGTACCCGGCGGCTCTCAATCGTTACCAAACAGTTTTTCTGAGTAATTTCGATTTCTACCAATTTGGCTAAGCCTTTTGCTAATCCTATATAGCATGGTGTGGCAGTCCATGCAAAGTCGCAACTATTCATGTGTGAACGCTGAAGTGGAAAGAACACGATTCTCCATATTGAAACTGAGAGATAGCTGAATGGGATTCTTCTAGGGCAACAATTCGGATTCGTAGCAGCGGGGTATGATAATTACTTGAAAAACGAAAAGAAAGAAGGGACGCTGAGGGGACATCGCAATGGTAACAGTGTTCTTAGAAAACAAGTTTTCTGATACTTTGGTTAATGCATCTGTTGGTCCAATCAAAGGCAGGCCATTCACATTGGGACTAGGAAGAAATCTTTATATAAGCAGATCAGTTAAAATGGCAAAAATCTCAGATTCTAATAAACTTTTAGAGCATTTACGGCAAGCAACAATAACGAGAAGAAGATTACAAGAGGGCTGAAAGACGAACCATGGCCTGTATTGGGGAGCCTCGGGTACTCGTCTGGAGGCGGCATGACACATTCATCACCATTAAATAAGATTCTTCTGGGAAAAGCCCATCCTTCTCTAAAAGTGAAGGCCCCAGGATCTTTGTGTAACAGCATCTCAGTTTGTGCATTCCCAGTCTTACCTGCTTGGAGCAGCATGTCATTGTAGTACTGAATCCCCCAAAACATCCCAGTATTATCTGCATGACCAAGAAGAATAAGCTTCAATAAATTCGTGTCATCGGTCTGTATGAAGTTTGTTATCAGCGATAGTGCAACCTTGACACCCTTGTGAATCGGTCAACCAATGGCTACTTCATGGAATATCTCAAGGCATGAATTGCAATTAGTAGTTGGATAGTAATTGGCATTGGAGTAATTCGGGACTTGAAGGACTTACTGATGGGTCCATAGAGATTGAGTGGAGCAAAGTTGAAGCTGAAAACTTGTGTCAAGCTTTTGAAGTTGGGATGGAGGGCCACCAAGTTCCACTGAGAATAATTTTTCGTGAAATTCAGGTTTGTGACTGTCATCTTAACCCTCCAGTATTCTTTGTAGCTTTCTTTCACATGCCAATGCACCCTTACAGGGCACATGTGCCGAGAACACATCAACAAAGGTGATGGTTCCGCACTTGAGTCATTTTTTGGCTGCGAAAGAGATGGCGCATCATCGGATCTGCAGCCAGTTTGAAGTCAAAAAAATTATAACTTAAAAATTTGCGAAGGAAAGGTTATGATCAGTCAGCAGCGATGCAAAGGCAGCTAGGTAAAGCATTGGAGAGCTATTAGCATCTAATTAGTCCATGGAAGTGGCATTGGATACAATGCCTTTTGGCAGAACGTGTTACGGAGGATGAACAAATTAAGTATGGAAAAGGGCTAGATGCTTTCAGCTTTCCTAAACAAAATAGTTGGCGAAGACATTCTCATTTCGTAAAGAATCATATTCCGTTTATTCCCAAAGTTTTAACAAGGAGCATTCTTGCTTATAGTGTCTTTCTAAGCAAATTATACAAAAATCAGGGAAACAAAAATGGAGGTTATACTTTACACATTTGGCTCCAGGCTCTTCTTGACAGCTGCAGCTGCATTTCGGGCAAGGGGCAATTGTAGCATTGTAAAATGCAGACAAGGAAACACAGCACCTCGGTGAAGTTGATGCTAAGAACTGGGAATAGATGCAGGTCACTTGCCATGTTCCTACAGCTCATGAGCAAAAAGGAATAAGTAAAGGTAAAGGTACCGTAGCTCATTCCTTTGCATTTTTAAGCAGTACATCAACATTGCAAATCAGCTTTTCTAACGTTAATCTATATATATAATCTATATCAATCTTCTATGCTTTACTGTATGCATTTGTGTGGCTTTATGTAGACCCAGAAAAAAAACTTCAATTAACGCACTCACTAAGAACTTGAGTCCATCGGCGGCCTCCATCCACCGGATATCTGCTTGGTTTAACCTCAAATGCCTTCCCACAAGTGTAACCAGAAAGTCCAAGAGTGAAATTCTCAGGCATAACAAAATCTGAATAGTTGGAGTTGGCAGCCTCACCAACACTCATTTGGAATGTGGCACCAGACTTGGAAGGGTCTTGTGTTATGGAGGACAGCACCCCTCCTCTGCAGCAATTTTGGGATTGCATGTTATAAGGGGTTCCAGGCAGAAGATCAACAATCTCTGGCCGCTTTTCACAGCAGTGAGGAAGCTGTTCAGCGGCCTTAAATTCTGAGCAGTTTCCCTGCTCGGTAGCCTCAGCTCCCAACACACTCCATATCACTTCGTTGCCTGTCCAAGACCAACTCAATTTCCACCCTGGTTGTTCCACATGCCGATATAATTGGAAGTTAAAGAGTGAGACCTTCACCTGCAATGCAGAAAATACTAATCATCAATTAAGAAATCTTTCTTGATGAACGCAATATCCTGACAAAGCCATAGATGCGTTGATAAGACTTAAATCCTGTATACATTGATAAGCGTTACTATGCTATTACTTGTATTTAATCAAAAGAAAAAGAAAGGTAGGTGTGAAAACAAGGTTGGACTATAAACAAGCCAATGGTATTGGTTAGAAAACTAGGCCTGCTATAAAATTTTGGAGGGTGCATGTAAATAAATTGCTCCATCATCCTCCTCCTGACAACACCAAAAGGAAAAATAAAAAATAAAAAATAAAAAGAATAAAAACACAGAGAGAGAGAGCAGGAAACCATGGTTCTTACTAACAAAAGGATTTTAAAAAGAACCAAAAACGGGTGCTTTCATGCACCCTTCCTGGCTTTCCCAGCACTATGGTTTTAGAAAGGCTGGATTTCTCAGCACATATTTCAAGTTTTTCTGACCACTGAAATGATCCATAATCAATCAAAAATTACATGGGAAATTTTCCAAAAAGACCTAAAGACAGAATTTTGGGAGTTCGTCTTGCTCCCCCATTTCATTAGTTTTCTCTTGAAATTCTATTGTACACATCTTGATGATTTTCTTGATTAAGATTTATGAAAAATTATGTAAGTAGAATATGACTTCCGTAATATTAAGCTGCATTAATGCAAAACAATGACTTTCACATTAGCCTTTGAATTGATAACAACAATAGAACTTCATTTGTCAATTTAATTGGATTGATTATATGATTCCTTCATCGACATCCCATCTTATTATGAGTTGAGTTTAACATAAGATGAATTGGGTTTGACACGAGACAAAGTATGATCTCATAGGATTGACTCATTTAACAAGAAGATGAATCTAAGAGACACAAGTAAAGAATAAAAATTTTAAAATTGTGAGCAAAAATAGCTCTATATCGACTTTCTCTTTTGTATTTTCATTTGAAACTGGAGTGGTTCATGAATTCATCCACGAATAAAGAGAATATCCTTGTCATTAGAAACAAAGAAAAACACATGTTTGTCCTTTGGATGAACTTCAAAATAAAAACATATTTCCCACAAAAGAACTACATAAACATAATTTTATAAGCATAGCGGCGCTAAACAAATGTAGACATTTAGTGTTAAATATACCAAGATTCGATTGGCTTTAATACTGTTTGTAAAATTTGGTTGTGAGATTTTTTTAGTAGAAATAACATCTGATTTACATATCCTTTTTTTTTTTCTTTACAAAAATAATTCTACCACTTTTATCGTATCACAGGACGAACAACATGTTTATGTTTTCTTTGACAAAAAACACCGTAGGAAAACCTTTAGTTAAGTTTTACAACTTGCCGATCTGTCTCTTGTATTTCTTTTTTTTTTTTAAATTTTTTATTTACATGTAGGAGGTTTCCGATGTATCTTAAAGGAACCCTTTGTGTGAGCTAGTTTAAAATGAAGTTATTTATTGAGTTCTCACACTTTTTTTTTTTTTTCTAATTCCCTATCTTGTTTTTAATTTGGTTTCATCTATCACTTCAACGTTTTGGCCACCACCGATGGGCATCAAGCAACCATGCGAGGGGAGGATAAGATGTTGATGTTTCATTGCTTTTGTTTGTGGTTGATTGCCTATTGGGTTTGAAACCCTCCATATTGCACCAAAAATTAGTATATCACTTTTTGCGTCTATTTAAGTTTAGAAAACGTGAAAAAAAAAAAAAAAGCCTAATTACATCAAATGAAAGCAACTAGTCAATTTCTCCTCATATATGCCTTTCCGGGTGAGTGTGGTCGAGGTTGGGCTAACTTTACCATGAACTTCTCTAACGTCTGAACGGCAATCAAGGGCAGAAAAAGCAAACCGAATATCATCAAGAGAGAGAGACAGAGAGAGAGAGTGCCAAATGCGTTCCCATCCTCAGGTGAATCTAATTCACACTGGGATGGGAGCTATATATTACATACACATATGCATGTGGGGTCGAAGTCAAAGTACAGCGGATTGTGTTTACCCATAAGTTTGCTTTAATGGCTCAGACAGCCACATTTGGTATCTTGAGATTTTCTCCTCTTCGCACTGAGAAGAGTGGATGGATGGCTAGAGAAGTTACAAGTTTTGGGTGCCTTTTAGTTAGTTTGCATCCGGCTATGGACCTACTCAAATTAATTTAGAAAGAGAGAACGGAAAAAAAAAAAAGAGCAAAAATTCACTCAACTGAAACAACTTACATCTTTTGTTCCAGAATTTGATAGCAAAAGGTCCCATTTGATAGTTATGTTGCCATGAGGATCCAAGGGATCAAACCCGTCTGCACATCGGTCAAAATTGATATAATTCCATGAAAAGTGATTCTTAACCCCCAAAAAAGAAAAAAAAGCGCAAGCTTATAAAGTATTTCATTTCGATCAATGAAAAGTAAAGGCAATTCAAAAGGCTGACAGAAAAGAAAAGGTTACTCACAAGAGGGGGAAGAGAAACTGAAGAGACAGAAGAGGATGAAAATCAAGACCATGGCACTTGACCCTCGAGTAACAAACGAAACTGGGTTCATGTCCAAATTCCCAATTGAATTTGGCCAACGAAACTGTGTGTTCCTCAGGTATATATATATATATATCTAACAAAAAGAATATGTTTCATAAACATGTAATAAAGCGGCCTCCTCTTGCTTCACTGCTCTCCTCGTAAATGATTTCACGTCAGAAATAGAGAGGGGGCTGGCACAACATAGTGCAGTGTCTTCTCCGCGTCCTCTCTCTATCCCCCCCCCTCTCTCCACTCCCGCACACACGCGCACACGCACGAATAAAATTTTACCAGAAGTTGAAAGTACAAATAAAGAAACCTGCCAACCAAAAAAAAAAATCAAAGTATAAAAGGAAATATATCAAAACTAATAATGCCGATATGGAGGAAAGTAAATCACTTATTTCCATAACAGGATGTTCAGAAGAATGCGTCTGACAAAATATTAATGTCATTTATGGGAGTCTTAGTGAGTGTTACATCGAAAACAAACGCGTTATACCTTTTCTCTGTTATTTTTTTTCGATAATTAACAAAACAAACGCGTTATACCTGCCAGGACCCCGAACAATTGGTTATGCCGTTTGCGTTTTCCATGCACTTTGAGTAATTCAAGTTTTGAACGTTTCTTGCATACAAGGTGTCCTTTGATTTTTCATTACCAAGTGCGTTAACATTTTGTGTAAGCTTAAGAATCGATTTGTAATGTCGGGCGTTGACGGTTTGGATTTTCTCCACGAGTTCCTCATAAAATGATAAATTACCTCCGTAATAGACTCTTGTGTGTAGGAATTGACCGACATAGTTGTTAATAAAACCACTCTTTGTATGTTATCGTTGACCATAACGAAGTCATGCTCAATTGATTTAGAGCTCAACCGCACCATGAATCCCATCATTCCTTGAAGAGGTTGTGTTGTGACTCAAAAATTTTATATTGTATTTTTGACGATAACAACATATTAAGTGTACGAGTAAAAAAAAAAGAGTAGTGAACTAACTATCAATCTACTTCTAGAAAATGTAGTATTTAGTTTGAGATGAATTAGATAATAAATCATATAAATTTGGAGAGTTAAACTTGTCAAGGTTTCAATGCCATCATTTATGCATTAATTAGAAATATGTAGAGAAAAATATGATGCAGATACTACAATATGTCTAAACTATTAAGACAAATTACATCAATCAACTTTCAAAAGATGTCACAAATAATTGGAGCTGAAACAAGTGAGTCTAGTTTTCAACTCCAAATACAATATATGATTTAAAATTTTGTAGAGAGATTATGATTAATTAATTAAAAGGAGTACAAACTATAAAGTTAAAAAGAAAGAAATTGTTTGAATAAGATTATAAAAAGAAAGAAAAGAATTTTGAATTTAAATAAGATAAAAATATGACAAGATTATGAAGAAAAAAAAAACAAAGAGAGAGAGAGAGAGGGAGAATATATTTGAATGAGATTGAAAAAGATTATGTCATGAAAGAAAAGAAATTAAATGCAAAAGAAAATACTTAAAGATGTTGAAAATTTTCAAAAAATTTTAACTAGTTGATTGGCATATAAAAGAGTGTTATGTTAAAATTTGAAAAATTAGATAAATTTTGAACCGATCAACCAAACTAATTGTTACAATCAACCAATATGGCAAAATGTAAAAAGTTAAAAAATTCAAGAAAGTTTGGACAGGTCAATCAAATCAATTAATTGACTAGTGTGCGTAAAAAGTTGAAAACTTTTAAAAACTTTGGATTAATAAATCAAACTAATTGATCAACTGATGTAAAAGAAGTGCAAAAATAAAAAATTATTAGTAGAATGATTAGAAGTAAGTTATTAATTTTTTAATTAAATATTTAACTTAAAATAATGATAAATTTTATTATTTTAAATTTTTCTTAATTTATTGTTAATTAAGATAATTTTTAATTAAATTTTTATCAATTAAATTATCTAAAATAAGTTCTATAAATATAATTTATTAATATTATTAAAATAAAAAATAATTAAATTTAAATAATAAATTTACAAGTTAATATGTTTAATCTTAGATTATATTCTTCATAGAAATTAGATAAATACTTAATTATAATTATTAACTTTTATTTATTACTTAGTATTAGAATTATCAAGTAATTATGAATTTAAATTTTAAATTAATATTAAATTATAAAGCATAATTATTTAGTATGTCATAATAATTAAATAATATAATTATAAATAATTATAATAAAAAACATGATACTTTAAAGTAAAAAATTAAATTAAAAATAAAAATCAATAAGCCTCACAATATTTGTCCTAATAACTTCAATCCATATAACCAAAAATAAAATCTTAATTTTGCATAACATAAATGTGTATAAAAGAGATATTTGCATATGTACATGTTTTTGTTTTATTAACATATTTATTTATAACTTTAAAAGAAAACAAAAATAACTCAAAGAAAGATAAATACTTCATCTTTAGAACAAATTCAACTTATTTGAAAAATGATTCTTAAATGAATTATGATAATTTTGATCAATATCTAAGTTGAACTATAAACACCTGTTCATGATCCAATTTTTCTTAAATGTTTACAAATAAGTCTATTTAAAAAGTTCAAGATATTTATTTTAATTCTTATATAAGCCCTAAATGCATCCATTAATATTTAAAATGTAAAAGTTCTAAAATAACTTTCAATAATTATTTTTTTTTCAAAATTACATTTTTACATTTTAAAATTATTCCAATTCATTTAGTGTTTTTTTTCTAAAATATAAAATAAATTCCGATAAGAACCTTTAAGAAAAAAAAAAAAAGAAACACACTAAAAAATCAAAAATAAGAGAATAAATATAACATATTTATCATAAATGCTATATTAACACAGTGAAAAGAAATAGAAAAAAACAAAAAAAACTTACTTATGTTGTATAACTAAAAGTATTTGTAACTTGAGAAACAAGTAAAGAGCTTATATTTGTCTATGAAATGCAAAAACACATCATTACAAATCTTAAATACCTCTTGTTTTTTGACCTCAAAATGCTATAAAAAAATATCATCAAATGTCCATTTTAGAATGCTCTTAATTTCGGAGATTAATGGAAAAAGGACATTAATAGCTCTGTACTTGCAGCTCACTGTTACAACTTATATTGAAATCAGGCCCTTCTAGTCAGCAACAGGAATTGTAGTAGTTCAAAATAAGATAGGTTCAACACAAATAACAAGAAACCAGCAAATCTTTACCATATTTTTGTGTTTTCTCTTACTTAAAATTGTAGTTCAATAAGTTAATAGACTAAATATACTGTTTTAAAATGAAACTCAAAAAAAAAAAAGGAAAAAAAAAAACTCAATCGTCAATTTATGCAATTTAACTGCTAAGAAGCAAGAAAAAAAATTGTGGCATATGGTTATTCATGTTGTGTAAGCCCAATCACAAGAAACACACACATATAATTGGCAACAAAAATTTACAACACTCCAACCAGTAGCAGTGTACATTAAACAAGAGCATACAACAAAAGTGGTGATAATCTTTCTAGTAAGTGAATATGGTAATGGTCCCACCTCATCAATGAACTTCTTATGTCAGCGGTAATATACAGAGAGGTTATTCCACCAACATGAACACTTACATTAACAATTGCTTGCATATGAAAGTACAATGGATATGAAATAATAAAGTTATATAGAGACAATAAAATAAGATACTTAAATACAAAAAAAAAAAAGATCTCTTGCACAATCTTCAAGCTTCCATAAACAACAAACTCAAAAAGTCCATTTCATGATTTACAATTAATCTTGGATATACAAATGCACAATGCTTTAAAGTTTTAAAACTGCTTGCAACAGATTTAAACATTTAATTGAAATATTGATGATAAATATCAATAGCAGACAGAAAAGAATATTAACAAATGTCAAGTTCAAAAGGGCTATGACATGAGTAAATATGAGAAGATGTTTTATAAATCCAAGACTACAAGAGAACTTAGAATCCTCAAAGCATTAGATATCAAATGAAAGACCTAAACCAACAAGTAAACACTTACTAATGAACCCTTTGCCACACATGACAATAATGGGTATATGTCATCTTCAGTTTCAGCATTAGGTTGCAAAAAGAATATAAGAAAAAAAGTTAGGTAAACATTAAATTTCTTAAGGTCAATGTCGCAAAGGCTTTAATGCACGTTACATGTGGAACAAATATTTCCAAATGTTTCTTGCTTTTATTTCATCTATTTATTTATGTATTAAATTGAAGAACTTAGACAATTCAGAAATTTTAGGATTCCAAAAAAAATTTTGAGTAAGCCTAAGGATGGCTCCATTATAAACTCAAAGTTGCAAAGAAATTGATTTGCCAATAGTCACAACATTTAGAGCTAAAAAGCCTTCCAAGTTGAGCACAAAATATAGAAACACATACCTTAGCAATGCACTTTTTCAAATTCTTAAAATATTCTTCCCAGTCATAAAAATAATACTGACCTAGTGGATTTTGCATGTATCAGATGGTAGAAGGTATTGCCAAGAAAAAACTACAAAAAGATTCCACAAAAATTAAATCTCAAATGCCAAGCACACTAAGAAAATTATAAATTACAAGACTAGTAAATATATGGAATATAATCTATATAATGTCGACAAGAGAACTAGAAATAATAACTAAAGAACAAGTTCGATAAAGAGATAGTGATAAGTAGTTTTCAAAAGACCATTTTTTCCTATAAAATGGCCTATAGTTATTCTCACGAGAAAATCTAAGTAAACACTTTTCTTTTTTTTTTGGGGGGGGGCAATATAGACTCTCATCTAATGGATCTCAACACAAAAGAAAATTCAAATGAAATTCCTAATTCAAATGACAAGGATAAAATGAACCTTTATTTATAGCCTTAAACTTTCCTTTTACTTACGATTGCAAAGACGTTAACAAATCATTTTCGCACATAACACTCGGCGAGATCACTCCAAACAAGACGTTAAACACCTTTAACAATCACCATAACAATAATTATCACCTATCATGCTAAAACCACAATCATATCACTTCTACACATGTGAGACCCAAGACAAGTTTTCCAACTAGTTACAACATTCACAAAGACATTTTTTATACCCTATGAATAGCACTTGGGTTGGTACCAAAGGTGAAAACCTTAATGGATGACATTAAAAAAAAAAAAAAAAAAACTAATAAAAATTTGAATAGATGGATTTTGCTCTTTCCATCCAAAAGTCTACAATTTCGGAACTTAATCCCTCTAAATTATGCATTTCAACAAAACTCCACAAGATAAACACTTAATATTTAGCTATTAAAAAAAAAAAGGGAAGTAAAATTTCTAATTTAGAAAAAGAGCTTAAGAAAAAATAATAGTAGTTACACTCGTCTAGTTGTTCTCGCGACGAAGCAAGCCTAATCAATTAAGAGATGGTCGTACAAGCTCGTGCCATCTTAATAATTTTAATCAAGTCTACAGGGTTTCTACCAACCCAAAACTAAGCCAATTTTACTATTCTAGGAATCATAAACTTCTCACTTAGAACTTGCTAATGCGAAAGGAATCCCACTAAACGAAACAAAACAATCGAAGAAAGATGACACGACTTGTGAGTCATGGATAAGATGGATTTTATCATTCTCTTTTCGGAGTGAAAGAAGTTAACCATTTGAAATCCATTAAAATGACATGCACAAACAGATTCTAGTACAATAACAGTGCAAAAATGGTATATAGGAACAAAACCTTAAATTTGAGAATTAAAAGAGTGAAATCAAGAAAATAATAGAGAAGTTGAGAGCCTACGGAGGAGACATACTCGATTTGGTGGCCGGAAATGAAGAATCGACGACTTAAGAATTAAAACCTTCATTATGGCAAACAAACAGACAGAGAGAAATTCAGGAATGCAAAGAGAGAGGAGAGCATACTCTCTTTCAAATTTTTTTTGGCCAAGATAAACTCTTTTTCTCTTTTTGGCAATTAATAATTTTATTATTATTATTATTATTATTATTATTATTATTATTATTATACCCTCACATGATTTCTTCTTTGATTGGCTGTCATATGCTTCTTTCCGCCATATGCTCCATTAAGCACCAGCTATGTAGTTGTTCCCTTTTAGTATATGGTACATTAGCAACAAAGCTTTTATCTTTTTTTTTTTTGTAGCAACTCTTAATTATATGGAAGCATGTTTCTATCTTCTGGCTTGATAATTAAAGCAAAGAATCATTTAATATTTAGTCCAACATCTATCATAAATGTCCTCTTGAAGAATAAAAAGTTTTTATATTAATAAAGAAAAACCAAAGCAATTTGGAGAAAGAAAAAAAAAGTATAATTTTTAAAATCAAACTGAACCCTAATCTAAAAGAAGATCTAATTTGGTGGACCATCAGTCTAATTGCTAACTCTGCAGTTGAACGAATGGCCAATTCTTCTTTTGAAAAAATAATTAATATCTTTATATTATATAAAAATAAATAAAATAATATCAAAATAAAATTTAAGTATTGTATATGCAAGTATTCTCAAGAAAATAATATAATCATATTTTTCTTTTGAATAAAATAAGGAATAAGATTTTTTAGCCCAAAATAGCCCGGTTTACCGACCCAATTGTTTACTTGGACTATTCGAATCAAATGAGTGGAGCAATTTTTCTAGTTTTCAATTTTATCCGGTTTTTAAAGCAAATTAGATTGGACCCATGGTCGAGTTACTGATATTTCAATTTAATTGTTGGTCTGGTCTGATTTTTAAACTATAAGAAGAGGTTCTACAAGTGAATTACTTTAACAGATGTCAAGAACCTTCGGGCTAATTAAACCTGATAAGTGAATTAATATAAGGATAACTATAATATAATATGAAGAATTCTTACACTAATTAAACACCATAAGTACTTTTGAGAGGCGAAAAATCGTTCAAGCTAATTAATTTAAGGGATATCTATAATAATTATATTGTGGATACAAATAATTTTTAGATTACTTGTATTAACATCTATAATAATTGCTAGATTGTAGATACAAAAGATTTTTAGAATAATCAAAATTGGAGTGAAGATCAAAGGTAAAGTATTATCTTCTCTTTGTACAATAAGACTCACGATTCAATCCTTGTTTTTGTTCGCCATCAGTGGGAGCATAATATCAACTTCATTTATCTCTTTTGCTTGATTTTCATACTTTTTTTTTTTTTTTTTTTTTGTGTGTGTGTCAATTCTGCTGGCTATTCAGCCCTCGACCCATGTCATCTCACCAAAGCATATCAGCATGGTTAAACGAAAAGGAACATCTCTAATGACTAAAATTGAACAAAATTTGAACCTTTGTCAAACGTCCACTTTTATTAATCTCGCCTAGGTGTTATAAAAATCAATGACTGCCATAGAATTATATAGTTGTCGTTCTTTCTGATTTGTGAATATATATATATATATATAGCAAGTCTAGCAACAAAAATAAAAATGAAATAATGAAAAGGATGCTGAGAAATATTTAATCGAGTCACACAAGCCATGCTCAAAGAACTACGATGCATTGAATGAGCTAATTTAAGGATATCAAATGTAGGAAGAGAAAAAAAAAAAATTCTGATGTGGGCAAGACAACTATAAGAGAAAATTTGTTTCTCCAAACATAAATAAGGAAGATTTATAGACTTCTCTATTAAGTTATTTTTTTTTTTTTGTTTTTTGTTTTTTCTGAGTCCACTCGATTAGGTTGTATCGTTATAAAAGGTAGGTGAAAATATAAAGCATCATTTGCATAAGAATTTGTGAGATGGGATGAGCTAGCAATGAGATATAGCTAAGTCACAGGTTTATATGTAGAAATAGTATGTCTATAAAGAATAATTGATTACTTAAACAAAAAATCTCGTAGATTTAAATAAATGTAAAAAGTTTTTGTATCAAATGTAAAATATTTTATGTTGTATATAATATAAAAAATTTTATATGAATTTTTACTATATTATTATAAAAGTTATTTATATATATATATTTTTTTATTTATTTATTATTTTGTAGTATAAAATATTTTACTTTTTATATCTACTTAAATCTACATTCTACTGAGACTTTTCGAGGTGTACATATCAACAAAAAGCAGGTCGAAGAGCTTGGTTAATATGAGATTCTTCTTTTTGTTTTAGCTGAAAAATGAAATTTTGCAGAAATATTAATTATTATTTTTATAAATTCAAATTAAAAATAATTTATTGATGTCTTAATTAAATCTCCCTCACGGTGGGTACCCATCACTTGAATAGTTAAAGTTTTGAGTGGGCCTTTTTACTCTTGACCATCACGTATTAAAATTTAAAATTTGTTAATAGATTTATTTATAAAGTTTCGTCCTTTTAGGAAAAGATATTATTCGAAAAATTTAAATTCAGATCAATGAAAGAATAAACACTCCAAATTACCAGTAAATTCTCACCTTGAATAGTAATTAATATAAGATTTCACAACATCAAAACAAAAATATTTCATATTTGGATTGTCGTTCAAGTGTAATAACGAACAAATCTCGGCAACCTTTTCTTAATTTTTTTTTGCCAAAAGTCTCAATTAGACTACAACCTTTAACTGCCTTTTAAATTAGAGTCTTTTTATATATATATATATATATATATATTTTTTTTTTTTTTTATATATATATAATTTTTTTTATTATTTTTTTATTTTTTCTAAATTGGTTTCAACATTTACTCTATCAATTCATTTGATTATTTTTTGTCTACATAACTTGTTATGCCACTTAGTTAATATTTACTCAAATATCACGTCACCATTTTTTGATGGCTTGACACTTTAAAAAAATTAAAAACTTAAAAGAGTTGAAAAGGATTTTAAAAATCCAAAAAAAATTATTAAAAAGTTATAAATTCAAAAAAAATAAAAAGATTTTAAAAAATAAAAATTCTTAATAAAATATGAAAATTTAAAAAAATATGAAAAATATTTTTATAAATTTTAAAAATTTTACCAATATTTCAAGTTAAAATTTAAAAAAAATAAAAACCTGGAAGTTGAAAATAAAAGCAAAAAAACAAATCAAGAAAAATTTGAATTTTTTTTTAAAAAGAAAGATATATTATGTAAAGGAGAGAAATTTTTGATTTGTTTTTATTTTTATATATTTTTCAACATTAAAAATATTTTCAATTTTTTTGAACTTTTCAGATTATATTTTGAATTATCAGATTTTTTTTAAAACTTTCTGATTTTTTTTTTTGAATTTATGAATATTTTTTAGAATATTTTTTATTATTTTCAAATCTTTTAAATTTTTAAATTTTGTAAGAGTTAGCCGACGTAACATATCATTTAATACATTTAACAGTAAATTAATCAAAAGAGGTTAAATGAGTTGACCACAAAAAAAAAAAAAAGAAAAAAGAAAAGATACGGACCGGTTTAAAATGAAAAAACACTCTAACTCTGATCTAAAAAAGTATTAAAACATTATAATTTAATGGAGACTTTTTCTTTCTGTTTTTGTTTTTATTTTTTTATTTTTAACACCTTTTAGTAACTATTTCTCCATGGTTACCGAAGACAGCGTTAAAGTCAGGGCGGTCGGACGCTCCAGGGACAACAGAGAGAGAGAGAGAGAGAGAGAGAGGGAGAGAGAGAGAGAATGGCACAAGCAAGCAAAGAGCCCTGCAAAAAAGAAGCTTGCGACATTCAGGCTTGTCTTTCCAAGAAAAACTTCCTTCCTCAAAAGTAACGTCCTAAATGACTTTGGCCTCTTTTGCATAGATGATGATGATGATGATGCCTTCTCTTTCTTTCTTGCTCTTGTTTTTTTTTTTTTGTTTTTATAATTATTTGTTGGTGTTTCTCTTCTTCTTCTTCTGGTCATCATCATCCAATTTTGATGGCTAGATGATCTTTGGAAAATGAATATGTTATTCGCCCAAGAGTTTATTTTCGATGCTTTTTTTCTGTTGCTGGGTTAATTCTTCTTCTGTTATTTTATTTTATTTTATTATTACTCCGAATTATAAATCATTGCACCGATATGCTCTTGTTTTTCCGGTATGTTAGAACCTAATGATAGATTAGCTTATCAGTTTATCGAGCTTTCATCCTTCTGGTTTTGCTCTCTGCGTGTCTTGCTTGTAAATGGGTTCCTCCCTCTTCTTTTTTTTCTTTTTTTTTTTTCTTTTTTTATAATTTTAAATACTTGAAAAAAGAAAATTAAGGTTTGGGCTTCTTGTTGAGGCCCGTGAGCTCACTACTGCACTCTTAAAAAAAAAGGGAAAAAAAAAAATCAACTTTCACCCCAATGATGCCAGCCAGAGTGCATTTTAATATCGAGATGAGATTGGAGAAGATGACATGTTGATCATTTAGAGGAAGTATTTGGTAAGAAGACAATACACTGAGGCTGACAATAAAAATTCCCAAGCAGTGTAAGGGTTTGGGGATAAGTAGGTGTTGTAATAATGATATTGATACCTTTGGGTTTTGAGTTGGATTCACTGTAAGCATGATATGACTGCAATGGGGAGCTAGAACTTCATGGCTCTAACTGGTGTTAAGAGTTGAAATATATGGCCTTCTTGAGCTTGAGGTGACCTGCAGAATGTCAGCTTCAGGTTACATAAAAGATTGGCCAACTGCCCCATGGAATAGGATTTAGTTCGGAAATTTACAAGCTGATCTATGGAGGTAGCCAAGCTCGGTTGGAGGATGCCTTTAAAAGGTAGATGTTTGACAGGGTGGTAATGCATCTCAACATGTTTTATTTGCTGAAGGAATACTCCGCCTTGCTGTTCCAGTAGCAATCTTATTGTTGCAATAAAGCAGTGAACGAGCAGGCTGAGTGACACATGTCAACTCAAAGCAACAAAATCAGAGCAATCCAGAAGTAGTGTCAGCAAGAGAATGATGCTTTGCATTTCAGAGAAGCAAGCTGCAATGTTTTGTTTTGTATTTCACCAAGATATGACAGAAATACCATGTAAGGGATGGATAGCTAGTAGTGATTGGCTGTCCATTGTATCTGCTGCCAATTCCAAATAGGATTGCCAGGAAATATTGATGAAAAGAGTGTACACTTAATATATCTTTGGATGTGAAGAATTGAGAGATGAATTGATAGGGGGACTGGCATGAATTATATCACAGGGTGTAAATTCATAGGTAAGTTACTGCAAAATTGATTAGAAACCTATCAGTTGTCTACAAAGAATTGCATCAGGAACCAATTTCCATAGGCCAATATTTTAATGTTTGGTTCCTACAGATTGGTCAGCAATTATCCAACATGTCAAATTTCAAAAGCAGGTAACAAATTGTGTGGCTTCAAAATGTTCTGGATATGCCATCTTCAAGTTGGAGAAATGAGAATGGATCTGGTTTGGGGATATTAAAAGGAAGAGGAGTGGCAAAAAAAAACAAGGGAGAGAAAAGCAGAACACAATACCAAAGAAACTCTGATGTTCTGTTACTTCGGTATCGAAGTTGATAGCACAAAGGATTACAAAGATGTTGAATAATGACAAAGAGGTCTTGACTTGTATGTTTCTTTTCCCCCAATTGGTTTTAAGAGAAACCTGTGTTGCTTTTGTGGTGATAATTGGTTATAAACTTGCCAGGTTCAACCATGGTTTTTTGTTCCCCGCTTTTCAATTCTTAGTTAAACCAAGCAAATGCTAAGCTGTACAAACTTGAATGTTTTAGATATTACCTATCTCAATCTTAACACACAGCACAAACGAATGTGAGCTGCTATCTGAATTCCCCCACAGGCCATTGGGGACCGGGTGCCAAGGCCATGATCCACACGATGCCTGACCGGCTATTTAGGCTTAACAGCTATCTTCAGGGCTTTGCATTGCTTTGTTTGATTTGGTGTTAAGGTTGTTTTCACCATCTTGCTTGTGATGAACACAATTTTGCATTAAGGAAGATTACTCTGACTAGCATCAATGACCAAGAAAGAAGCATTTCAAAGAATTCTCAAATGATTCTTTTATCACTCTAGATGGTTTGCCACACCCTAGAACTTATTGGAGCAATCTGCAATTTGCAAATTTATACCGGTACATATTGGAGTAACCTCCATCCTGTTTGGCTATCTGAGGGCCAATTGAATAGGTTTAGTCAACCATGATAACACCTATATAATACTTTTATAATCTTTTTCTTAACATTCTTATGCTGTTAGTTTCAAGGCTCGAAGATTTTGTGAACTTTCCCTAAATGGAAGCCTACCCTTTTAGTGATGGTAAATTTTCAGCTTGTGGCTTTTAATGAACATATTAGTGCACCCTTGCCTTTTTTGAAGAAGAGTAGTTTGGATTCATTGTGTGGAACTTCCAAAAGGATTTTGTTTATGATTTGAAAAGTGTGTTGCACAAGAATTTTTTAGTCACATATGCATTCCCACGTTGCACATTGACAAATTGGTTGCGAGTTACGTGCAGTTTTTGTCTCCACTTTGATATAATTATGATATTTCTACAAGCTATAAGCTAGGCTCTTCTACTTAGGGTTTCTGTAAATAGGATCTCTTGAATGGTATTTATTTTCTAAAATGGTCCAACACTGGTAAGTATCATGGCAGATGCACTTTTATGGTTGCTTCAGTTTTCTGACTTAACTTTCATTAACCCTGTCATTTAAAATGTGAAGCTGTGTTAAGGTGATCGAAAATCTGCAAGTATGCTGTGGGAAATGCAATTACAAGTCAACACATTGTGCTTCAGTGTCTGGCCTTCTGAAGCAAATTCACAAGTGAGATGGTCCGTTTCTGACCTGTACATACTGTCTGACTAAGGAGTTGTCTGTTTTGCCGGTTACCAACAGCACAAGGAAATCCTTAGGCATAATGGTAAGCAGCCAATCGGTTTCATTTTAGATTCCTGGCAGAGGCAATTATGTGCAAAGTCCAATTTCACAATAATTGTAGTTGCAGAGATCGGTTCCTGGAAAATGAGTCATTTGCTGAAAATCTTGTTATGGATAACTAGTGATGTTAATTGTGTCAAGCTTGTGGTTACGTGTGCCATGCTGTCCCATGCACTTCCGGTCTGATATTGCCATTTGAACTAACCATATTGCCAGTGAGCTTCATATTCGGATTAAAATTTGGTTTTGCTGGGCAATTCATAAACCAGGTTAACAAGTACAAAACTTCGCCGCATGGAAAAATGGAACTTTTGTATATTGGCATACTGGCATCTTAGGCCTCCTGCTGGTTGGAGGTTATAAACAAGCAAAACCTCAATATGAGGAACTGGTGACTCGGTAATAAAGGCGCTCGAACTACCATCCAAGCGTGGGTGTTGAAACTTATTCTAAAATATTTTACTGGAAGTCATGCGTACAGACCGACAATCGAAATATTTATTTAAATAAGGTCATAATGTTATATCTTAGAATTCTAAGGCCAACTGATATGTGAAGCGCAACAAACAGAACTCAATAGGAATCTCCTCTTTGATTCCCATCTCCATGCTATGAGATACCGGTGATATGGAGCACTCCGATACCAGCATCGATTCACAAATTCAAGAGGCCTGAAATATAGGCACAGCGTGTTCTCAGATCATTTGAAACCAATTTAGGGATTTCGGGGGTGCACCGTACCGCGCGTAGATTCCTACCGTCGACAGTAATGTATCCGTTTTAGATAACGGGAGGCAACGCGTTGCCTTCTGTGAATAATATGTTTTGTTTTTCTGGGGTAATTACACAAGCGGTAACGCAGCAGCGTCCAATCGACAAAAGCGTAGAATGTTCTTCTATGAAGCTGTCTTCCGACGATTTAAATTACGCATAAAAAGATACTTGCAGATGAACAGGAATATTCTTTTGTCCGAAGAAAAACATTCCACCAGAGAAACGCTTATTAGGATTCAGTCAACACCTTTTATTCCTTGTTATCTAGCTTTCGCCACATTCGCACGCAAGCAGCACGCAACAGAGGGAGACACGGGCAACAGAGAGAACTTTGAAGTTCACATTTCTTTAGTATATCAGTTAATTCGCTGCATTCGCGACAAACGAACAAGGATAGACCCTGCACTATCAATGTGCTCAAAATTACATTGGCCAATTCTTTTTTCACTTGAAATGGGGAGAGTGTATACAACGAAATGGCTGAGAGCAATAGTATCATTCTGAAGCCAAAATAACGTCGAAGAGAAAAATCTGTCCCATCTCACTGTACCCTGTGGAAAATGGGGGGAGATTTCCATAAATGCAGAGGTTGATGTCAGACGGTTCCTCCGCCCCCCCCCCAAAAAAAAAGCATCGAGTAGGGAAAGATGTAATTAACCCAAAGAATCCATCAATTTTGAGGTCTCAATGACTCCTGTCGCCTAAGAGGGATGCCTTCTGGGACAAAGCCATCCTCCTCCTCTGAATGCTTATGAAGCCGAACAGGTAAGGATGTTGAACCTACTCCCCATTACAAAAACAATAGGTTATGGTATCTCGAGCTCAAAAAAGAGTCGGCATAAAATTACGAGCAGATGAAGCAAAACAAGAGATTATCACAGAATGATGATCAAGAGAAAAAAAAGAGGTCAGAATGGGAATTGAGAGCACACCTTCAGCCATATCCTTTGTTTTGTGTAGAAGAAATGTTCCTGAAAGGATGGTAACAAACCCACACATCTCTGTGACAATCTGAGTTGGATTCTGTCTATCCCAATCCTGTTAGAGGAAATAATCAATCACCAACCCAAAAAGATAGTGATACAACCCTCAACCCACATGTGAGATGAGTCACTAGAAGCTTCCTACAGACCAGAAGGCCAAGTGGCAATAACATGCTTACCAAGCCTATCCCAAAACCTAAGCTCATGTAGAGAGTGACTAAAACCTAATTAGGGTCCTAGTTGGCCAAACATAGAATATCAGAAGCTTGGTTAAAAAATTCTCAAAAACTTGTCTTCTCCTTTTCACAATATGGGCTCTCTCAATGGCCAATCACAACATCAAACAAGAGAAGGAAAGAGGAAAAGAAAAAACAAGAAAGCTTGAGAACTAATACATCCATTTACCATGGACTAGCTTAACATCCAGACCATTGAAACATTAAGCTAATAACAAAGATCCTCCATAAGAATTGATACTACACTAGTCTGACGGGATTAGTTGCCAAAGGTTAACAAAGAAACAAAAATTGCTTTAATTCTTTCAGTTGGAAGATACTTTACCTTGAACATGATTACACTAGCCAAAATGGTTAGTGATGTGAACATTACATAGTATATGGGAGATACAACAGCAGTATTGAAAGTATCAAGTGCCTGCAGTGGGAAAGCCAAACATAAACAGAGACATATGAGAAAATATAGTAGCTTACCTTGCAGACAACGAATAAAGTAATACATGAATTCCGGATCATTAGCCCACTAGTTGAAACCTTAGTTAAGAAGGTGAAATTCAGACCTAGAAGTATGACTAATAATAGCAGAATCCACCCTATCAAGGGCTCAACAAAGCATTGCACAATTTTCGTTGAAATAATTCTAAAATCAGCCCAGAAGGCATTAATAAGCAAAGAATCTATGCCATCACTGGCATAATCTACCATACCAAAAGCTCAAACAGTATTCCACAAAATTTACACAGCAATTTTAACATCAACTCCAGAAGGCATTCATAATTGAAGGCACTGTCTATGCTAGAACATTGATTATAATTACTTCTAAATACAATCTTCTACCAGATCGCACAATGGATCACATTACATCATTCCTCTTTACAACTCACAATCCTTTCAACCCAATTTTACCATATTCTTTGAAAATGCTAAATTGAATCCTGAAAAAAGCTTTCCATATATGTGATAAAGGACACAGAAAAATATTCACTGTTGTGCATCATTGTACCACATAAAAACAGATTGCCACCAGAGATAACAATCCATCCCACCTTAAAGACTAAGAATTAACAAATGTGAATTTTTATCCCTTGAATCAACCATTAGAAAATGACTTCCACAATAGGCACAAGGTAATTTAGAGAAATTAGCATAATTTCCTGTTCTTGATAGCTGGGACTAAATCATGAAATCCTAATGAAGAGATTAATGAAGCTTAAAAAGAGATAATAAGCAACCAATGTGTTACTCTGACATGTGTTCCAAAGAGAGAGTGAGAGAGAGGGATGAGAACACTTCTCATTTCAAGACAGTTTAACCAAAACAGATGTAGACAAACAGCCCTCAATGGTAGATGTGACAGCTCAGTACCTCTCACATTCAGTGACTTCTAACTCTCTTTGAATCATTTTGACATTGTTTTCAGTGTATTTATGATTCTACACCATTAGTCTCATCATTTTCAGGGCCCCTATGACTATCTAATGCAAACTAGAATAGTTCTAGCAACAACAATCAAAACAATTGGATGTTTTCCCAATGGTATTTCTCTAACCAATTCTCCCTGTTCCTTTAACCATTGGCTCAATGCATCCTGCCTACTTCATCTAAGCCACTCATTAAAGACCACAACAAGCACAAAAACAACACATATCCTAGTAGTATAATCCCATGCCCAGTTGACCATATTATACCATGCTAACATCATCAAATAAAAAGGAGTCTCAAAAGTCACCCTTAAGATTTCTTTAACTCATTGAAAATTGAAACACATATGGAAGGAATCAAATTTGTCAAGATGAAAACAGGACCACTAATTTCTTGGGAGAAATTATCCCCAAAAGAGTTAAAAAAAAAAATGATTACAAATTCAAATCCCATATTTCAAGCAGGAAAGCTTGGAATATAAACCTCAAAAGGAAATTTAAGAAAATAGTAAGCAAAGAGATGTTACCTTGTTCAAATAGTTCATTTGGGTAAGCACACAAGTGATTACAACTAAAGTAAATGCCCATGTTTGTGGATATATTAATTGATTCATTCCTAGAAGTGTGAGCTTCAATGCAATTCCAAGCGCTTTAACACTCATTACCTGTCAAACAACAGATTATAAACAAGCAATTTGTGAAAAGGAAAAAGAACAAGACAACACCATTGAATGAAAACACATACCGACAAAGAACCAACAAGAGAACAGACTCCAATGTAGACCATTATGTGTGTCTGGCCATACTCAGGAATAAAGTGGAATATAAGTATGAATACAGCTGTCATGACCAAAGCTGCATAGAACAGAAAAGCTGGAAAAGAAAAGACAAAATATTGGGTTTAATTCCATTTCTTCACAATCTAATCCATTGGGAGTTCATAAGTTTGTATAGAATAAGCATAATTGACTGTAGAAGCTGAGACCCATACCGGGCTCTGTTGCAAGATCCCACACTTCCGTCACAGATTCAATCTGTCGTTCTTGAGGAGCATGCAAAACAATTGTTGTAGAACCCACAACACAAAGGACACAACCAAGAATTCCAAACATATGTAGCTTCTCACGTAAAATAATATGTGCAAGAACAGCACTGCAGAACAAATGGACGTTAAAAATTTGACACCAAAATGATAAACTTTAAATATAAAAAGTAATCTACCATGCCTGATGATAATGCTGAGAGCACCAAGAGGAGTGACCAATATAGCTGGTGCAAATGCATAAGCTGCAAAATTAGCAATCTCCCCCACAATCACTGTTGAAACGAAAATAAGGATTAGAAGTCAGGACAGAGCTAGGAACTTTCTTGAACAAAAATTATTTAACTCTTATCAAATCAAATGGACCCCTAATTTGTTAAATTTAAAGGTTACAAGTAGCTTAAATATTAAAATCAGTCATCAAATGCATCTGTGATTTGTTTGAGAAATCAAAGACATCCCATCCAATAAAAAAACAACACATAGATTTACAAGCTCTTGCACAAACCCAGACACAATGCTCTATGATATTAATACAATCTGAATATCTACTAGTCAAAAAAGAGAAGCTCAAGAATGGTGTTTCCTTTTGTTGAATGTAAAGAGCACGTACAAATTGACACTGCAAGAAAGAGGAAAATAATCAATCATATTTTCTAATTTAAATGGATGGTAGAACTCACTTGTTATCATGCCCACCCACCAAAGTGGCTCATATAAGTAAGAATAGCCTCCACTTCCTGTGAATTAAAACCAGCAAACCTGAAATTCAGTGTAACTGAATTGTACATTGATGTAACACAATGGCATGTTGGGGCAAGTACACTGGTGAGAGAGCTTTCAAATCAGACCATAAACGTCCCAAAAGCAGTTATGGGTGCCAGAAAAACTTGCACTTTTCACATATTCATGAGTACAACAGATTGATTTATAGGGCATTGGGAATTAGAAAATGATAAGAAGTGAGAAATGCATGTCATTAACACCTCCACTAAAGTTCATTTACGCGAACTTGCCATTGACCTGAAAAAGAAGAAATGCAAATTCCCATTGTTCAACCATTCACTGTCATAAATTGATGAATGAGCAATAAAAATAATAATAAGAATAACCCAGAAGATCTAATTTTACCCATTCAGTTGTCCAGCCGACCACATTATTTTGCAAAACGAAAAAGATCCCAGAAACCCAATCATAAATCCTAAATCTGTCCCCACGTCATAAATCAAAATTAACGGGCTTTTCAATGTAATCGTGCGGCAAAGCAATCAAACATACTACAAGAAAGAAATGAGGAAACTAAAAAAATAAGTCAATAAACATAGGAGAGATTCTTTACCCCAGAGTACAACGTAAGAAGAAGAATACCTGCCCTGAGACCAGAGGCACCAGCTTTTTTCAAGCCCTTCTTCTTGACAATGAAGCTCGCCCCGATGAAGATACTCGAAGAAAGTGCCAAAACTAGGCCCTTGATGTTATCGGAGGACATCCCCCTGTAGGTGTCTCCCCAGCTATGGGTCGCCATGTGCGAGCAAAATATCCAAAAGGAAGATCCCTAACAAAAAACAGAAAAAAGAAGAAGCAGCAAAACCCTAAAAATTTTCCAAAATAATGCCACTCCCTTGTCATAAAACCATCATTTCTCGGGGGATTACCAACCCAGAAACGCAGCAGTCAGACCAATTTTCAAGTTAATCTCGATTAACCCCAAGCCCTCGAAACAACACTGAGTGACGAGTGAGAGCATGAAAGACAGAGAGAGAGTAGTACGGAATCTTGACTCGGTTTGAATAAATGGAGCGATTTCGGAAGAACGAGTGGATCTAACGGCGGAGAAATATAGAGAGTGAGAGACGACTGTGTCGGCGCTACACGAAAAAACAGAGTAGCAGACACCGACACACAGAGAGAGAAAGAGAGAGAGAGAATGGTTTGGATACAGCTGTGATTGTTCGCTTAGATGATCGGAGGGGAAGAGAGGGAAGAGTGGATGGCTTGGAATCCTTAGTTGGTACAGCTGCGATTGTTTGCTTAGATCCGAAGCAGAGACAAAAGAGGAATGCGGGATTGTCATCTACAACGTTGATTTAATCATGTGTCCACGCGTTGTGTGATAGATACCCCCCCATTCCTTCATTTTTTCATAAGATTAAACGACGACGACGACGAAGATGACGACGATAATAATAATAATAATCATAAGACAAGCTCAATAATTTTTTTTTTATAATCACTACTTATTATTATTTTTTATTTTTTATATTAAATTAATATTTTAGGTGATAAACTTTAAATTTATTAAAAGGAATAATTTATTCTTAAAAAAATTATTATAGTCAAATAATAAAAAATATTTTTTGAATAATATGTAGAAATGTTTAACTTTCTATGTACCTATAAAGAGATATTCAAAAATTGTACGAAATATTTTTTTTATTTGTTCTTAAAAAATATACAAATTTATCTTTAATAATATTAATCACTAATTAAAACATCTATATTTGTATTTTCCAAAGAAATATAAAAGAAATCTGAATTTACTATTTTATTTTTTTTAAATAATTAATTTTCTTAGGTGAAAACTACGTGGACATGCTTGATAGTATTTAACTAAAATAAATATCAAACTTACCATGTTTCTTCTCTTGTTTGAGAGCTATATCAACATAAGATAAGAGGGATTATTCTATAATTGTTGTATATTAACTTATCTTATTCCATATCATGTAATTTTCAATAAAAAAATTTAATTGTAAATAAAATTGAGATGATTCGTCCCTCAACAATTACATATTTTTTGAACTATATTTATTTTGATTTCCTCAAATAAGCCTTTTATGTTTATATGGTTTTGACTTTTTTTTATTAGTTTGTCATTAAATATATCAAGCATTATACTATGTCAAATGTTTAGTACTAATTCTAATGTTATATCAGTATTTTTTTTTATGGTATGACGGTTTCTAAAAAAAAAGATTGGAAACTTAAAAAGATTTAAAAAATTATTAAAAATTTTTAAAAGTTAAAAAATAATTGTGAATTTGAAAAAACCGAAAATTGAAAAACAAATATGGAAATCCAAAAACATCTTAATATTTTGGTGACAAATAGGGGGTTTAATCTTTGGTTTCTATTTGTCGAGAGTTTGGGGTTTCTTGGTTTTGAATCCGTCTGTCTTTGCCAATAAGAGAGGCTCTGTAGTTGTTTGATCTTTCTTAATTTTAAAGGCTTTTTTTTTTTTCTTTTTCAACGTTGTTGGGTTTCATTCGAGTTCTAATTTGATTTTTAGATTGAGGCAGGATCTTTGTTATCGTTTTTCATTTTTGTGGATCTTTATTTTTTGGTTTTGATGGAGTTTGTTAAGGGAGTTTGATTTAAAGAGACTAGTGTTACAATTCATCAGGGATTTGATTTTTGAGTTTGTATTCTTTGCAAATGCTTGCATGTTGATTTGAATTTTTTGTGCTTCAAATATGATTTTTTTTTTTTTTTTTTTTTGTTAAAGGAGGGTCCAGTGTTTGATCTTGAAAAGAGATAAATTTGAATTGGACGATGTTTGTAGGCTCAAATTCGAGTCCCTAGGGTCGTGGGATATGGTGCTAAGAGGAAAAGAAAAAAAGGGTCTTCGTTACGGGTTTCAAGTCGCACAAATAATAAATCATCATAGACTCCTTTTTAACATTTGCATTTTCAATTTTAGGTTTTTTATAGAAAAAAATAATAATCTCTTGTCTCTAAATCTATTAATGTAAGAAATTATTGTTAAAAGTATTCAAAACCTTTGCTTGAATCTTGTCCCGAAATAGGGAATTTTTGTTAAATCATCTCTTAGTTTCAATAAATTTCTATATCATCCTTTTCTTCGTCTAAACTCCTTTGGCATTCAAATTTTTTTATGATCCCAATGTATACATATTTGTGACAAATTTTGCATGTCAGGAAGAAAGATAAATGGAAGAAGTTTAGGAAGAAGTATAGTGAAAAAGACAAGTGAGTGGTGACACCGTTAATTGCGACGAGAGTTTGGGTCGTCCATAACTTCATCTCAACGGTGATGAATTCTAATCGAGTATACTGAGTCGTCAATTCATAAGATAAGGCAGTCTTCAAAAATTGACAAGTTAATGATCTTTCAATTATGTCTCAAATGACTGGTGCTTAAATCGTTGGTGGGGACTGAAGGTCAATCAACAAGGACTCAAGCAACCGCTGATGCCCCGGGTGCTTTGCGACAATTATCTATTTGAGCGCTTTATCACCATGCATTCTCTACCATGATTTGATTTTTTGGGTCAGTATACAAATTTCGTGGCAAATTCAGGTCAATTAGCAAGAGGACTCGAGCAACCTCAAATGCCCAGAGTCTAAGCTGATACGCGTCCCTTCCGCGTTTGCTACGTTACCCTCCAGGGGTGCGTCGCGACGATATCTGTTTCCGCTGTTTATTGCCACGTATTTTCTGCCGTGATTCGATTTTTTTGAGTCAACATACAAATTTGGGGGCGACTCTAGGTTAGCAAGAGGACCTAGGTTAATAACCCTCCAATACCCGAGATCCCAGCCGGCGCCTCCCTCTTGCATTTACCGCGTTGCCCTCTCGGGGCGCGTGACAACCATCTGTTTTGACTCCTCGTCGCCGTGCATTTTCTACCCTGATTTGATTTTTTAATTTTTGGGTTAACAGATAAATTTATTTTGATTTTTTTTTTAAAAAAAATTTATCAAATATAATCTAGCTTTTAAAAAGTGACAAATTTTGTTCTATAGGATTATCTAATATCATATCTAGTATGCCATTATTCTATAACAACAAAGAACGTCAAACCTACTAACGTAGAACGCCGACACATAAAAAATACCACATATACTAAAGTCTCTGGTTAACGTGGCATGGAGGTCAAGCCACTTAAACAAATGGGACTACCTGGCTTTATAACCTAAGCTATAATATAATTTAAATAATAACGTTGGAAAAAAAAGAAAAGCCAAATTGTTTGAAGAAAACACAATGATTCGGCGGCGCCGTGCTCTGCGTCCACAGGTGACTACACAATGTCGAAATATCACGAATTTGCCAATTAGTTCATTGATCAGTTCTTTGCAAGAAACCGTTGTTTTGCGGTTGCATATCTCTCGACGGTGACCGACGAAGATTGAAGCTCGTCCATGCAGGTCTTCGCCGTCGGTTGTGTCCTCCCAAAAGCACCACCACTACCAACAACAGACAAGCCATTCCAAGAAAGTTTCAAGATTTTTTTTTTTTTTTTTTTTTTTTTTTGTTGAGATCCGCAGATTTCTGACTTGATGGGTAAGTTTCTCCGTTTTTTTTTTTTCTTATCTTTATTTGTTTCTTTTTTCTTTTAATTTTTTGGGTTTAAGTTTGTTTTAAGGTTAATTAGTTTACTCTCGTTGGCATGCTCTGTCATCCATTAGATCTTTGCAGTTTGGATCCCCCTTTTTTCTTTTTTTTTTTTAATAGATTTTCCGACATACATGGAAAAAGTGCTCTTCTTGATGTAAAAAATCTTTGGAGTCCGACAATGACAAATCTTTATTTTCTTTCTCGATCGCCTTTTCTTTTTTCTTTTTCTTTTTTTTTTTTACTTGATTGCTTTTTTAGTTACATTTATGGTATTCTCTTTCTAATATTATCATTTAAATTATGTTTGGACTTGGCTCAAAAGCACTAGCAATTAGGTAACTTAACATAAATGTCACATCAGTCAAAGACTTCGGTACACATGGCATTTTTTTATGTATCAACGAGTCATGTTAGCGGTCTCACGACTTTTGTTAGTGTAGATTAATAACAATTTAGATTTGATCCTAAAAGTTTTATAGGACATCATCTGTTACTTTTTAAAAATTAGATTACATTTGATAAAATACAAAAAATTAAAATAAATTTATATATTAACTTAATTTTTTTTCTTTATAATAAAAATTATGTTTTGTGGACATCTTACTCAGAAGGGTATTTTTAATTATTAGAAGGCATTTTGTATTATTTTGTGTAAATATTATAATATTTTTTATAATGTTTAAAAATATAACATGGAAAATATAATTATACCCTAAATCTAGTGTATCTTAGCTAATTATTCATAAAATAAATCGTGCACAAATTAAAGTTCTATTACATAAACATGAACATATTTTTTTATACATTATAGTTAATTATAATTAATAATTATGATAAATTAGTATTTATTTTACATGTCCTTTTAATTTTTTTTACAAAGTATTACTATGGTTTTTTTTATATGTTTAGCAAAACATACATTTTAGCTTACATTAATAATATAAAAAAAATCTCTCTTTTTCTCTTTATTTTAGCAAGGTAATAAAGATTTAATATTTGTTAAAGTTTGATATTTAAATTTTAATTATTTTCTTCTTTTTTATGTTATATTGAGTATTAATATATTCTTATACTTTTTATATCTAATGTTTTAATAATTCACTTTCCTTCTTATATAAAAAATGATCAATCAATTTTAATTAGGTAATTCAATTCGAAAACTTTCTTCATTAATTCTGAATCTCTCTACCTAGCTCTGCTTGGAATTCCCATTTCTCACATATTACCTCCAGACAATGATGGCCACAATTCAAGGGGTTGAGTCTTCTCCACGGCAACAAACAAAAAGGCTGGCAATTTTCGTGGGAGATGCAATTCTTACGACCTGTTAGCCCAATTGACTGGATTACTTTAACTATGAGCTTTCTGGTTTTTAAGGTTAGATTCCATTTGAGAATTTAAGGATTACAACTGAAATCTATTACTCTCTTCAATTTTCCCTATTCCTGTTTTTATATATATATATTTATTTTTTTAATGAGAAAAGTGTGTTCTTAGTTGTTATTTGTTTTGGGTTTCTGTTAATTTTTCTACACACAAATATAGAAGATGCCACCTACTCCGACAATGCTCCCAATCACATTTGAACAAGGGTGTCTTCATTTTTAATCACTCCCCTTTAGCAAGCTTCTCTAACCTTACAGAGAGGGATAAGAGTGAAGTAACAAGGGAAAAGAGATCAACCGTGGTTGTAGATCTTTATTTAAGTTTCGTAGAATTTCTCACGTTCTTTGCATCAAAGAGAGCATTTTATCATATTATTTTGTGCATTGAGAACGACAGAATGCTAGATTTTGCAGATTGAACCCAAACTTCCTAGGACTACTATTTGCAACACGTGACTAAGGATCGCTCAACAAGATGTGCCTTTGCTGGGTATCCTTAAATATTCTCTCTAGAGTAATTTTATATTTTGAAAGTAGAAATATTTGGTAGATCGTGGATGTTCATGTGTTTTTTGGATTTGAATAAAAACTAACGTTGATGACGGAGAAATAAGGTAGTGCACTGAACCTACTAGGGCGCTAACCCATGATGTCAATCCATATATGAATAGTTTAGGTCAAGAATCAGCAAGTGGACACGTACAAGACAGAAGAAGGAGACATGCAATGTCTCATTTTATGTTATTTTTTATTAAATAGGAGTTGCAAAAGTCAACGATGCATATATACGGGGAGTGATTTCCCTTACTGAAGATAGATCAAATGTAATCTCTGATGGATTGATTGGTAAAGCCAGAAAATGGAGATCTACCCGTGTTCAAATTCCTTAAATAATTGGCATGAAATTTTTTTTTCGGTAATTAGTTCATCTCGTACAACTGAACTTATATTAATATCATCTTATTTGAATTTTAAAATTTACGGAACGCACGGGTCAAATGCAGCGAGCCATCAAATAGAACAACCCGCAGAGGATCCCCGCTTCCAAGACCGCCGTCGGCGAATCATACATCGCAACCCAGGGCAAGGCAGGCCGCATCATTCGTAGGATCTTCCTGTTGCACAGTTTTTCGTTGTCAGCTGCGGCGGTGGCGGAGTCGCATTTAAAGGCCCTCTCCTCCCCCCCCCTTTTCTCTCTCTCTCTCTCGCTCTCTCTCTCTAAAGTCAGTTTTTTGGCTCGTTTCTGGAGAGAGAAAGTAAAAAGGTTGGGTTACAAACCATTCTCATTCCCATGTCTACGTCTATGTGTCTTCTCCAGCCCAAATTTCAACAATGCCCATCGTCCCTCTCTTCCTCTTTCACTCTCATCCCGTCCTTTTCGTCTTCTCACATCGTCTCTGTGAGGCGGAGGACCGGCGTGTCTAGTCTTAGTTGTTGCTTGTGGCAATCTAAAGTGTCGGTTGTGAATGGCAGAATCGAAGAGGGAGCCTCGAAGAGGGATGACTTTCGTCTCGGTTTGCCCAGTAAGGGACGCATGGCCGACGATACTCTTGAGCTGCTCAAGGTATGTGTCTGTCTCCACGGTTCTTTTTTTTTATTTTTTTCAGTTCTTTTCTTCTTTTAAAGTTTACCAATATCTGTTCGGGTGCTAATTATATTGTTTTAGAGCTGAATTCCATCTGTTATTTCAGCAAGAGGAGAGAAATATTTGAACTTCAATCTTGGACTCTTTGATTTCGTTTGGCTGTCAATAAATGACTTGATAAATGTTTTGAACTTACCCTTTTTTTTTTTTTTTTTAAACAAGGGGGCTTTTCTTCAATGTTCAGTGTGCAAACATGTTGTGGCTAATTTCAGTTTTGAGGGGAATTTTTTTCATTTAATTTTAGTTGGCAAGTTAAAGCACCTTTAGACTGTTTTTGTGTGTGTGTGTGTGTGTGTGTATATATATATATATATATATATATATATATATATATATATATATAT
>CM034044.1:5124150-5134651 GCA_019804595.1 Bruguiera parviflora
TATATATATATATATATATATATATATATATATATATATATATATATATTGCTTTTTTCTTCTTTTTTGCGCTGGCTTGCTTTATACTATTGGAAAGCAGAATCTTCTCTGGTTGTCTGCTTAGCTGCTGTGACCTTGTTGAAAAGGAGAAGGATCTTTCTCTCTTTTTTGCCTTTTTCTCCTCCAAGTCTGATACTTCTTCTGTACTTTCTTTGAAGGACTGCCAATTGTCTGTCAGGCAAGTTAATCCTCGGCAGTATGTTGCTGCGATTCCTCAGGTCTCTCTCTCTCTCCCCCTCATGCTGCATTGCATGCATACCAAACAGCGCACATTCCTGTCTTGCAACTTCTTGCTGCTAGAAGGTTTGGCATTGAGTAAAGCTACATGATTGCTAGAAAGTTACTTGCGAGCTACTGAATATTCTGAAATTTTGCATTTGAGTCTGTGTTGAAGAACTTTTCGGGTCAGAAAAATTTGTAATATATTGTCAATAATCACTTAATAGAAACTAATGGGAATTTTCAATAAGATCAAGCCTTTGATGGTAAAATTCAATGTGAGATATATAAATAATCTGTTACAGCCATTCCTCACTTCCGTTTTGGTGTTCTTGGACAGAGGAGCTCAATAAAGTTTCTCCCCTTCTTAACATTCCAAGATTTATAATGATGGCACAACAAACTTGGCCAACACTGAGTTAAGATTTTGAATACATGCAGGGATTTGCTTTGGGCCTGCTTTTTTTTTTTTTTGCCTTGTTTTTGTTTGCTACTATTTGACTAATCTTTCAAGGCAGTTTTACTCTGTGGCTTTTCATTTTACATTTGATTTGACTATTTTAGGATAACATTGGTAACCAGAATAAGATTTGAGGACTTTTTCACAAAATCTACACTATTTTTGAGTGTGCAATGGCTGTACTCTTACCACTTACTACTGCCACGTGGTGCAATGCTAGAAGATAGGGTAAAGGTATAGAAAAAAAAGTTTTAAGGAAAATATTAGCCAGACGACCTGGCAGTGAGAGTGGAGAAAAGCAACAATCAAGAACACCTAAATTCCAAAGCCTAGTTCATTTATCAAAGGAACCAACTTCCTTCATGGTGAGAGGCATTATTAAATGCAAACAAAAAGAAAAAAAAAATCTCATGAAAGGGAAACAGATAAACTATATCTGAGCAAAGGAAAGTCTCTAGATCAACTCTGATCATTCCCGGGCTTTGAGAAAATTGCAAAATCAAACCAAGTCCCACAATGAAATGATTTTCTATTTCTCAATATATATTTAAGGCAAAATTCCAAATAGGCTTTATTGTTTCTCCCTTACTCTCTCTTGATTGGGAAAACTCGACCTTGCTTGGGAGCAGAGCAAGCCCCATGATTGAATATGACAATATCAAAACAACTTGAACTTTAAATTATGTCCTTGTGCTTTGGCTTGAAAGGCAGTCTTACTTTTATCTAAGTACATCATAATGCCATAGATTAGTTTGAAAGAGAATCACAAGCTGCAGGCTGCAAAGAAGGGTAAAAAGCTCTAGCGCATCAGGCAAATATGGATACTCCATGCATTTGAAATCAATATGCCTTACTGCAAAGTTTTTATGTTTTATTTATTTATTTATATATATTTTTTGGTTGAAAGTCTTTGCTATTATTTATGCCTTAATCGTATGCATGTTTTGTGGTATGTTTAAGGGAAAAGGTATACCTGTCCTTTTTGTTACTATCATAGTCTGCTTGTAGTTGCTCCAAATTGTGTACTTCTGCTATAAAGACATGGCAAACAATTTCAAGTTTCTGGTCTGAATATGTTCTACCCGGTGTTCTCTTATTGAGCTAGCATTGTGGTTCATTCATCTTGTTTTGTTGCAATGGTTATAATTATAAGACTGAAATCTTAGCACTGTTTTTCCACAGCTCTCCAACTTGGAAGTCTGGTTCCAGCGACCTAAAGATATTGTGCGAAAGCTGTTATCAGGAGATTTGGACCTTGGAATTGTAGGTTTGGATACAGTCAGTGAACATGGGCAGGTAAGTTAGAGGACTAGCATTTGCATGTTATTTAGCCCAGGACTTCACTTGGGATTTACGAGTGGTTTGTTCCTTTTGGTATTTTATTGATGTGAGTATTTTGTTATGTAAGTTCTACATAAAAATTATTAAACCTTCTCCCCTCTGGGCATACTTTAACAGTCCAACAATATACCTATTTTTTAGCCCATCTATGTTTGCAAGTTAAGGTCCATATCATGGTGCACGCCAACTGTGATTCTTTTCTTAACTGTAAGTTCCAACTTCAATCCTACAAGTGCTTCATCATATATTTGCTTGTGACTGTTTAAATTTAGCACTCTAGCATCAAATCCTTTTCAATTGACATTTTTCCTCATCTCAATCTCAATTTATGGCACCGAATATCAATATTCATTTTTCGCTTAGTTACATTGCATTTGTAACAACACAAGCCCACCTGCTAGCCCAGGAAAGTGTTTAGATGAGCCTGTCCATATGATGCCAAATTTGAGTCTTAGCAACAAGAAACTAGGTGACTTTCTTGTATAATTTGCTAAGCATCCCCCTTTTTCAATTTTGGATCTAAGGAATTGTTCGAAGACCACTAAGTGCACATTGTGACACTATGCCATAGTAATCATTTTTGTTTGGCCATTCTGGAACTGATTGCTTCTGTGAGCTTGGATCTATTCCTTAGTTTGTCTATGAGGAAGAGAGTCGATTAATTGATTCTTCAATTTGCGACTTTTGTCAGGGTCATGAGGATCTTATCATTGTTCATGATTCCCTTGAATATGGGGATTGCCGTTTATCTCTTGCGGTAAGCTGATATCTGCATCTATATAGAATTATTTGAGCTTTGTTATACTGATTATCCACTGTAATCACCATTTACCTTTTTTTCCCCTCTCAGATTCCCAAGTATGGGATCTTTGAAAATATAAACTCACTGTGGGAATTAGCACAAATGCCTCAATGGACTGCTGAGAGACCTCTGAGAGTTGCTACTGGCTTCACTTATGTATGATATGTGCTAAGCTTGCTTCAGCACATCACATTTGCTTCTATATTTGAACAATTTTGTTTTGGTAGCTTTTAGTTTGGAGTTTCATTTGGATATATTTCTCTTTCATATTTGTGCACAGCTGGGCCCTAAATTCATGGAGGACAATGGATTGAAACATGTGACGTTTTCAACAGCTGATGGAGCACTAGAAGCTGCCCCAGCGGTGAGAAATGATTGTCTATTGTAATTTTAAGTATAATTTCTTTTTTTAAATTAAATGAAATTAAATCACTTTTGGGTACTATGCTTAGTCTCTAGCAGAGAAAGTAATGGATTGCTTTATATCCTTATGCTTTGAGTCCCATAATTTTTTAGATGTCTTTCATATTTCTGTTTTTAACTACTGCTATCACCTTTTTCTTGTTTTTCTTCTTTTTTGGTGTGGGTTTCCTGTTAGATATATTTAAGATTTGTAGCTTGATAGCATCCTAAACAATAATTTGGCCTTTTCTTCAAGTTGGCAAGTTTGACAAAAAGAAATAAGGAAATGAATTTCATTTTCTATTTTAAGCCCTCAGATTTTTGCATCTGTTGAGCTAGTTGCTTGGCGAATAATGCAGATTTTATTTGATTATACTACTGAGAGGCAAGCTGATTCATGTTGGGCCTTTTCATACCATTTCCATTCATCCTTCTCTCACTTATAATGATGGAATGTTTATTTCTTATCTACGTTACTCTTACGTGATGCATCAGTTTGAGTGGTGGTGATGATTGGAATTTTCTCATCTCAATCTTTAGTGATGGAAGATGACCAAAGAGGTCGGGACTTTGTCAACCTATGAGTCAAATGACCTAAACTCTGTTTGGAAGCATTTTCAATTTGGACGTAAATTTGATGTTGTGGTATCGTTGTTGATTAAGTCTTTATTGTTTAATGGTTTTCTGTCGAGGGATCAAGGGTATTGTGAATCTTGAAAAAAGCAACTTAAAAATATAACCATTGGCTTGATGCGTACATATTAATTTGAGCCTTCCACATCTTGATCCATGGTTCTCTCTTTATGTGCATACATTATGTAGATGGGCATAGCTGATGCTATCTTGGACCTTGTGAGTAGTGGAACAACACTGAGAGAAAATAACTTGAAAGAAATTGAGGGCGGAGTTGTATTGGAGAGCCAGGTAATACCAATGTGTACAGTTTGACTCATTAAGTATGTGACCCTACAGCTACAAGCTTATTTGGCATCATGACTTCACTATGTGCCTTATTCTGAAGTTAACCTGTTTCTCAGGCTGTTCTTGTAGCCAGTAGGAAAGCATTAGTGCAGAAGAAAGGTGTGTTGGACATAACCCATGAGATTCTTGAAAGGTTGGAAGCACATTTGAGGGCTGTTGATCAGTTCACGGTGCGCATGTCGTTTCTCTAGTTATATGCTTGTTCCAATTCTGTTCTCTTTGCTTCCTAGATTCCACTGTTTTAACACCCCCAGGGCAGGTGACAGCAAACATGAGAGGAAGTAGTGCGGAGGAAGTCGCTGAGCATGTACTGAGCCAGCCTTCTTTGTCTGGCTTGCAGGTGAGGTTTGAGATGGATGAAGTTTCTCCACCATCCATTTTTGGTTTCTGGATATAAAGAATTTGTGAGACCATGAATGGCAGCAGCTTACTTGCAGTGTTTGATAGCATTTTTCTTAAAGCAATTTTTCTACTCTGGCATGCATGCATCAGAGAATTAATTGGGGATAGTGATGGTGCCTTGTCTTAGGACCAAGGATTTAGAAGTGCAGAGAGACATGTTAATGTCTCCACTCAGCCAAATTTCTTTTGGGTTTATTTTAACCTCTTCTGAATTCCCTTGTGGCCTTTTGCAGGGACCTACAGTAAGTCCAGTTTTCTGCAAACGTCATGGAAAGGTTTTCCCTGATTATTATGCCATTGTCATATGTGTCCCTAAAAAGGCATTGTACAAGTCTGTGCAACAACTGAGAGCTGTAAGTTATAAGTTGTTGCAGATATAATATTTGGTTACTAAGTCTTACGCACTGTTTCCTTCAGATTTGTATGGACATTGTTGCTCTTTATACCAAGATTGTAGTTTTTTCGTTGGAAATAATTCTCAATGTTGATTGGCAGTGTTGCTCTTAGGCTGTCTTGTAGAGCTAAAAATAAAAATCATAACACTCTGTGGGAAACCCCTCTATTGACAGTGGGATGTTTTGCTTTGCCTGTTGTTTGGTAATCGATCCCTTCAGCATAAACTTTTGGTTTGAGATTGGTGGTGACAGTTACAATAACTATCAGTTATTCATGTTTCTGTGCCGATAGCAAGGCCTGTCTCCCACTTTTCTCCTTTCTGTTTGAGAAGACCATAGTAATTTTTTGTTTCTTGTATATGCTTTGATGCAGATTGGAGGCAGCGGAGTTTTAGTCTCTCCTTTAACGTACATCTTTGATGAAGAGACGCCAAGATGGTGCAAACTTCTTGGAAAGCTTGGGCTGTAGTTTCCCACTACAATTATTGCCTCAATTGCTCTTCTTGGAGTACTTGAGCAGTTTTCCAGTTCAACACACTCATCTTACCATAGGAGCAAGTAAACTTGAAGAAACTACTCCTGCAAGCGCATAGCTACGTAAGCTTTCCATTATATATTTTGTGCCTTTTGGATTGTGCTCTTTCAATGGGTCTGTCTGTGTTGTAATTTAGACTCTGTACTTTGTGTTCTCTTTTGTAACGTTTTTGATAATGAGCGAGTACGCTTTCGCCCGTAAAACCTGGCCTTTTGGTGACTGTTGGACTGGGGATGCAAGGTTTTAGTAGGTGAGCCTTTATTGATTGTATTTGAGTATTTCCTCATAATCCACTTATTCAACAATTTCTCACAATTATCTGAATTTATGAATTTTCAGATGTTTTGATATTTTGACTAATGTGGTGAGATGGAGGAAAATTAAGAAAGAAAATGTTATACAATAGATGAATGATGTTTGTTTAAACCATGTTATTGTAAATTAACCTATTTTAAAGACTAATTAACAATATTTAATAAGTTAAATTAGTCTATATATCTTTTAATTATTAATTAAATAATTATTATTTATCTGCCAGAATACAAGTAATAAATATTTATTTTATTAACTATTATTAATTATTTTGATTGTCATATAATACTTATTTAAGAGTATTATATTAGATATATTATATTATATTATATATATATATATATATATATATATATATAGAAAATTCATTTTTTGATTTTCCAAGATGTGAACCATTACAAGATCATATTTTTTCACACACTATGTTAATCACATATATTGAACAAATTATTATATAATTAAATTAATTATAAAATTAATTTATATTTATTATTTTATTTATAAAATATATTATAACGAAAAAAATTGTCATATCTGAAAATATAATATGATAATCATTATAATTAGTTAAAATTTGCTTAATTATTGTTGTCTGGAATCCTCGATTCACCATTTTCGTTTATTTAGTGATTAAAATTTATTTAATGATTTAATTTATTTCTTAATTATTATTTTTCGGTACTTTATCATTTCATCAATTATATTTATAATTTTTATTATTTTGTTTAAGGTTATAAAATTAATAATTAACTGAAATTTTATAAGATGAGGTTAATATAAGTTAAACTTGGACAAAAGTGTGAAAAGAAGAGAATAAAAGTTAATATTGAATTGAACTTTTATGAAATGTACCAAGAGAAAAATAATAAGAAAAATTATATCATTTATTAAAAATATTTATTTATTGTAATAATTTAATTTTTAAATTTATACATATATTTATAAATAAAATTATTTAATTAACTGAAAAATATTTTAGTTTAAATATGAAATAATTAATTAAATAATAAATATTTAACAATAAATCAATTTCTTTTTTAATAATTGACACCTCTTAAATGGTTTATTTAAAATTTTTAATTAAAATACTATAAAAATAAATAAATAGATTATAAAAATAAAAATTATAATATTTGTGATGTGTTTTAAATAAAAAATATTTGCACGGTTTTATCAAAATCACTATTGGTGAGCTTTTGAAAAATTTCGACAACCGGGGCGGTTGTCACCCTCCACTCGTCCTTCCAAAATGCCTAGAATAATATCGCTGCTCTGCTCTTGAGCCCCCTCCATCTCCTCCCGTGACTCTCTCATGTCCACTCGTGGCCTCCTTGATACCCCCTTCCATGCCCTCTGCCACCATGTCACCTCTGCCTCCGCTATTTAGTCTGTCGCCGCCACGCTTCACAGCTTGCTGATATTTGATTCCAATTGCCTGATCATTGAATCTAAGCCAGATATCATTTATTCACTTATTCACATAATAAAAAAACATAATTTGCCGCTACAGTCCATTAACATTACTTCAGAGGTTATGTTTGGCACCTGTATCTGTTGAATCAGTTCATATTGTTCACCATGTGACGGTGCCACTATTGTTTTCGATTATCATAACCAAAATTATATTTTTTCATATATTTTTTAGAATTTTTTAAAATTATTTTGCGGAATTTTCGAAGTTAATTTATATATTTTTATTTTTTTTCTATTTTTAGAAACTAATTTGGAATTTTAATTTTTTAAATTCATATCTATTTTTTTAAAATTAATTTCTATTTTTCAAAATAAATTTAGAATTTATTTTTGTTTTTGAAAATTAGTTTCTAAATTTTATAATATTTTGAAATTAATTCCATTTGTAGACTTTTTCAATTTTTAAGAAATTAATATAATCTTTTTTTTGTTTGAAAATTTTAAACATAATTTATATTTCTTAAAATAATTTATATAAACTCAAGGCGAGGGGATGCGGCTAGAAGTAGGTCATAGGGACTTTTTGCACAAGGAGTGCGATCATATTAGTGATAATGCATCGGATCATATTAGTGATAATGCTTGGGCGAGAGTAGGATATTTTAGAAAGTTCTTGTGTTGCACACCTCCTCTTTTTTTACAGGTCTCGTGGTTAAGCCGCCCCCTTGGCCGGCGAGGGGAGGGGGAACGGGAATGGCCGATGACGGGCACGGTCGCCACAGTTGCTCAGGAAGAACTTACACCTTGATCCGCGAAGGGAAGCAATGCTTTCCGAAGGACGAGAGGCGCCCGAAGCCCGATTAGGGACAGACGCGGAGCAATCGGAAGAAAACGATAAATTTCCTCACAAACGGATAGAACGATATGGTAGTGTGGCGCGACGGAGAAACAAAAAAGAGACGAGAGGGGAGGGGGGACAAGTTCGAACGAAATTACGGAACGAGAAATTTGAGGGGCATAAAACCGACGAAAAGAACTGAATATTGACTCGCGGGATGGGGCCAATGGAGCTACGGTCTATTGGCAGCCCAGTAGAGTTTGCAACGAGCTTTCTGTGGAATGGTTATGGACCCCTGATTCCACTCCCATCAAAAGTTATGAAGATTCAAATTTCACTCTGCACCCTTTCTCTGTTCGAGGGAAAACCGTTTCGGCGGGGCCCGAACCTCCCGGTGAGGGGATGCGGTTGGAAGTAGGTCATAGGGATTTCCTGTGCGGATTATGCCAGCACTAATACATTGGATCTTAAATGTAATTTTAAAGTTAAATGTGATTAGGTGAAAGTAGTACTAAGATAACTATCCTCTGGTAAGTCCTCGTGCACCCCTCCTCTTTTTACGCATCTCGTGGTTGCTCCATCCTGTAGTTTACGATAAATTCCATCGCAAACAAATAGAACAATACGGCTATGTGGCATGGCGGAGAATCAAAAAAGACGAGAGGAGAGGTGGGACAAGATCGAATGAAATTACAGAATGGGAAATTTAAGGGAGCCTAAAACTGACGAAAAGAACTGAATTTTGACCTGCAAGATGAGGCCACTGGAGCTACGCTTGATTGGCAGCCCAGTAGAGCTCGCAAGTGGTTACGGGACCGTGATTCCACTTACATCAAAAGTTACGAGGTTTCGAGGTTTCAAATTTCCCCTGAGCAGAAAGCCTCTTTTTGCTGCACCTTCTCTTTGTTGGAAGGAAAATTCGACTGTTCCTGCGGGGGCCGCACCTCACGGCTAGGGGAGCAGTTAGGAGTAGGTCATAAGGATTTCCTATGTGGGGAGGGATGGGCGCAATTATATCAGTACTAATTTGCTAGATCTCATCAAAACTTTGAAATTAAATGTAATTGGACGAGAATAGTGGAGAAACAAAAAAGAGATGATAAATTTCCTCGTACACGGATAGAATGATACGACAGTGGTATAGTGGAGAAACAAAAAAGAGATGAGTGGCAGCCCAGTAGAGCACGGAACGAGCTTTCCGTCGAGTGATTAGAGGACCTGTGATTCCACGTGCATCAAAAGTTGAGGATTCGAAATTCCCCAGAGCGGAAAGCCTCTTTTTCCTGCACCATTTATCCACTGGAGGGATAATTCGACTGTTCTAGTGGGGCCAAACCTCACCGCGAGGGGATACGACCGGGAGTAGGACATAGGGATTTGCTGCGCAAGGAGTGGTGGGTGCGATCGTACCAGTACTAATGCACTAGAGTTAAATGTGGATGGCCGAGAGTAATACTAGAATGGGGAGTCCTAGTATTGCACTCTACTCTTTTTACGCATCCCGTGGTTTATAATAAATTTCCTCGCAAACATGGTGCGGCGGCAAAACAAAAAAGAGACCGGAGGGGGCAGGAATACAAGATCGAACGAAATTACGGAATGGGAAATTTGAGAGGGCAAAAAACCAATGAAAAGAACTGAATTTTGACACGCGGGACAGGCTTGAAACGAGCTTTCCGTTGAGTGATTATGGGACCCGTGATTCCATTCGCATCAAAAGTTATAAGGATTCAAATTTCCTCTTTTTCCTGCATCCTCTCTTTGTTGGAGGGAAAATTCGACTATTTCGGCAGGTGTCGAGCCTCGCCACGAGGGGATACGATCAGAAGTAGGACATAGGGATTTACTGAACAAGGAATAGTGGGTACAATCATACCAGCACTAATGCACTAGTTTTTATTAGAACTACGAAATTAAATGTGATTGGGCAATCCTAGCACTTGAATGGGTGACCTCTTAGGAAGTTTTGGTATTGCACCCTTGCTCTTTTTATGTGTCCCGTGGGTTATGATAAAATTTCCTCACAAACATGGCACGACGGAGAAACAAAAAAGAGACAGGAGGGGCGGGAAGACAATATCGAACGAAATTACGGAAATTCCCGCGGGAGAATACTTGTGGAAGCTAGACATAGGGATTTGCAACGAACAAATTTATGGGTGCAATTATACCAGTACAAATATAGCGGATTCTAATAGAATTTTGAAGTTAAACATGCTTAGGTGAGAGTAGTATTAAGATGAGTGACATCTTGGGAAGTCCTTGTATTGTATCTTTAATTTTTTTTATGCGTTTCGTGCTTTAGGAATTGAGGTTGAAATTTAAGGGGCAAGGAAAGTGA
>CM034044.1:5148978-5165729 GCA_019804595.1 Bruguiera parviflora
AATTTTTTTATGCGTGTCGTGCATTAGGAATTGAGGTTGAACTTTAAGGGGCAAGGAAAGTGAAGACGGGAAGGGAATTTTGTCATGGGAGACGGGGCCAATGGAGCGTAGCTCGATTGGTAGCCCTGTAGAGCTCTGCTCGAGCTTTCCGTCGAGTGGTTACGGGACCCGTGACTCCATCGGAGGCAAAAGTTATGGGAATTGGAATTTTGGCGGGAGCGACATGCCCCCTCTTCTCGCCCCATCATTGCGTGCATTGAAAATGTCGATTTTTGAGGGGGGAGGGCGGACAATCCCGTCGAGGAATACTTTTGCACGCTAGACATAAGTATTTGCAATGAACCATGCGACGTGTGTGATCTTACCATCTCTAATGCACCGGATCCCATCCGAACTCCGGAGTTAAACATGCTTGGGCGATAGTAGTACTAGGTTGGGTGACCTCTTGGGAAGTCCTCGTGTTGCAGGCCTTAATTTTTTTATGCGTGCCGTGCATTAGGAATTGAGGTTGAACTTTCAGGGGCAAGGAAAGTGAAGACGGGAAGGGAATTTTGTCACGGGAGACAGGGCCAACAGAGCGTAGCTCTGTTGGTAGCCCTGTAGAGCTTTGCTCGAGCTTTCCGTCGAGTGGTTACGGGACTCGTGACTCCATTGGAGTCAAAATTTATGAGAATTGGAATTTTGCCGGGAACAACGTGCCTCCTCTTCTTGCGCCATCATTACGTGCGTTGAAGATGTCGATTGTTGGGGGGGTGGGCAAACAATACCGCCGGGGAATACTTTTGCAAGCTAGACATAGGGATTTGCAACGAACCAAGCGACTGGTGCGATCATATCAACACTAATGCACCGGATCCCATTAGAACTCCGAAGTTAAACGTTCTTGAGCAAGAGTGGTACTAGGATGGGAGACCTCCTGGGAACTCCTCATGTTGCACCCCTAATTTTTTTACGTGTTCTATGGTTCAGGAGTTGAGGTTGAAATTTCGGGGGCACGGAAAGTGAAAACGGGAAAGAAATGTTGGCATGGGAGGCTGGGCCTATGGGGCGTAGGAATTGGCAGCCCAGTAGAGCTTTGTTCGAGCATTCTGTCGAGTGGTTACAGGACCCGTGACTTCATTGGAGTCAAAAGTTATGAGAATTTGAATTTTGGCGAGAGCGATATGCCTCCTCTTCCCGCACCATCTCTACGTGGGATGAAAATGTCGACCATTGGGGTGGAGGCCAGACATTCCCTCAGTGGAATACTTGTTGGTGCTAGACATAAGGATTTCCACCAAATGAAGTGACAGGTGCAATCATACCTGCACAAATGCACTGGATCCCATTAGGAAGTCCTCGTGTTGCACTCCAAATTTTTTTTTACGCATTTCGTGGTTGATGAATTGAGGTTGAAATTTCAAAGGCAAAGAAATGGAAGACGGGATAGGAATTTTGCCATGAGAGACAAGGCCAATGGAGCTTAGCTCGATTGGCAGCCTAGTTGAGCTCTGTTCGTGCTTTTCGTCGAGTGTTTACGGGACCCATGACTCCATTGGAGTCAAAAGTTATGAGAATTCGAATTTTGGTGGGAGCGACCCACCTCCCTTTACTCCCTTGGAGTCAAAAGTTATGAGAATTCGAATTTTAGCGAGAGCAACATGCCTCCTTTTCCCACACCATCTCTGCGTGGGATGAAAATGTCGACCGTTATGGCGGAGGCCAGACATTCCCGTGAGGAAATACTTGTGGGAGCTAGTCATAGCGATTTGCAAAAAACCAAGTGACGGTTGCGATCATACCACCACTAACGCACTGAATCTCATCAGAACTCCGAAGTTAAATGTGTTTTGGCTACAGTAGTACTAGGTTGGGTGATCTCCTGGGAAGTCCTCATGTGGCACCCCTAATTTTTTTACGCATTCCGTGGTTTAGAAATTGAGGTTGAAATTTCAGAGGCAAAGAAAGGGAAGACGGGATAGGATTTTTGACATGGGAGATGGGGCCAATAGAGCATAGCTCAATTGGCAACCCAGTAGAGCTCTGTTCGAGCTTTCCATCAAGTGGTTATGAGAGCCGTGACTCCATTGGAGTCAAAAGTTATGAGAATTCGAATTTTGAAGGGAGCAGCATGCCTCCTCTTCCTGCACCATCTCTGCGTGGGATGAAAATGTCAACCGTTAGGGTGGAGGCCAGACATTCCCACGAGGGAATACTTGTGGGAGCTAGACATAGGGATTTGCAATAAACCAAGTGACGGGTGCGATCATACTAGCACTAATGAACCAAATGGCATCAGAACTCCAAAGTTAGACATGCTTGGGGGAGAGTAGTACTAGGATGGGTGACCTCCTGGGAAGTTCTCGTGTTGTACCCCTAATTTTTTTACGCGTTCCGTTGTTTAGGAATTGAGGTTGAAATTTCAGGGGCAAAGAAAGGGTACATAGGAATGGAATTTTGACACGAGAGACGGGTCCAACGGAGTGTAGCTTGATTGACAGACCAATAGAGCTCTATTCAAGCTTTCCGTCGAGTGGTTACAGGACCCCTAACTCTATTGGAGTCAAAAGTTATGAGAATTCAAATTTTGGCGGGAGCGATATGCCTCCTCTTCCCGCACCATCTCTACGTGGGATGAAAATGTCGATTGTTAGGGCGGAGGCCAGACATTCCCACGAGGGAATACTTGTGGGAGGTAGTCATAGCAATTTGCAACAAACCAAGTGACAATTGTGATCATACTAGCATTAATGCACCAGATCCCTTCAGAACTCCGAAGTTAAACGTGCTTGGGCGAGAGTAGTACTAGAATAGGTGACCTCCTGGGAAGTCCTCATGTTTTAGGGGCAAAGAAAGGGAAGACAGGATAGGAATTTTGACATGGGAGACGGGGCTAATGGAGCGTAGGTTGATTGGCAGCCCAATAGAGCTTTGATTGAGCTTTCCTTTGAGTGGTTACAGGACCCGTGACTCCATTGGAGTCAAAAGTTATGAGAATTCGAATTTTGGCAGGAGCAACATGCCTCCTCTTCCCGCACGATCTCTGTGTGGGATCAAAATGTCAACCATTAGGGCAGAGGCCGGACATTCCCATGGGGAAATACTTGTGGGAGCTAAACATAGGGATTTGCAACAAACGAAGTGATGAGTGCGATCAAAACAGCACTAATGCACCGGATCCCATTAGAACTCCAAAGTTAAACTTGCTTAGGGGAGAGTAGTACTAGGATAGGTGACCTCCTGGGAAGTCCTTGTGTTGCACCCCTAATTTTTTTACACATTTCGTGGTTTAGAAATTGAGGTTGAAATTTCAGGGGTAGAGAAAGGGAAGACAAGAAAGGTATTTTGACATGAGAGACAGGGCCAATGGAGCATAGCTTGATTGGCAACCCAGAAGAGCTCTGTTCGAGCTTTTCATCAAGTGGTTATAGGATCCGTAACTCCATTGGAGTCAAAAGTTATGAGAATTCGAATTTTGGTGGGAGCAACATGCCTCCCTTTCCTTCACCATCTCTACATGGGATGAAAATGTCAACCGTTAGGGCAGAGGCCGGACATTCCCGTGGGGGAATACTTGTCGGAGCTAGGCATACAGATTTGCGACGCAAGATGTGACAGCTGCAATCATACCAGCACTAATGCACCAAATCCCATTGAAACTCCAAAGTTAAATGTGCTTAGGTAAGAGTAGTACTAGGATGGGTGACTTTATGTGAAGTCTTGATGTTGCACCCTTAATTTTATTACACGTTTTGTGGTTTAGGAAAGGAGGTTGAAATTTTAAGGGGAAGAAAAGGGACGATGGGTACGGAATTTTGATAGGGGAGACGGGGCCAACGGAGCATAGCTCAATTTGTAACCTAGTAGAGCTCTGTTCAAGCTTTCCGTGACGTGGTTGCAGGACCTATGTGTCCTTTGGTATCAAAAGTTATGGGAATTCAAATTTTTCTAGGAGTGGCATGCTTCCTCTTCCTGCACCATCTCTTCATTGGATGAAAATATCGACCGTTAGGGTGGAAGCCAGACATCCGTGTGGGGGAATACTTATGGGAGCTATACATAAGGATTTCCTACGCATGAAGTGACGGGTGTGATCATACTAGCACTAATGCACCGAATCCCATCAGAACTCCGAATTCAAATGTGCTTGGGCAAAAGTAGTACTAAGATGGGTGACCTCTTGGGAACACCTCATGTTGCACCCTTAATTTTTTAACGCATTCCCAGGGAGTCAAAAGTTATGAGAACTCGAATTTTGGCTCCAGAGACAAGTCCAATGGATCCATTGGCAACCTAGTAGAGCTTTGTTCGAGCTTTCCATTGAATGGTTACAGGACCCGTTGCTCCATTGGAGTCAGAAGTTATGAGAATTTGAATTTTGCTAGGAGCGACACAAGCAATAATGGGTGAGAGTAGTACCAACACTAATGCACTGGATCTCATCAGAACTCTGAAGTTAAACGTTCTAAGGTGAGAGTAGTTCCAGGATGGGTGACCACCTAGGAAGTTCTTGTGTTGCACCCCCAATTTTTTTTTGCATTCCTAGGGAACGCAATTTTGGCAACGGAGACAAGGTTAATGGAGCATAACGCAATTGGCAACCTAATAGAGCTCTCTTCGAGCTTTCTGACGAGTGGTTACAGGACCCGCAACTCCATTGGAATCAAAAGTTATGGGAATTCAAATTTTGCCAGGAGCAACATGCCTCCTCTTCCTGCACCATCTCTGCATTGGATGAAAATGTCGACCGCTAGAATGAACGCCAGACATCCCTGCGATGGAATACTTGTGGGAGCTAGACATAGGGATTTCCTACTTATGAAGTGACGGGTGCGATCATACCAGCACTAATTGTCACGAGGTCATTACTCTCTCCCTAAAAGGCAGCCTTTTAGGGTGTGCAGCACCCACATTTATATGCCCCAAGATCCCCCTCTTCCTATCCGAAGTGGGAGATGGGTCTCATACACCCGTCCGTCACACTCTCCCCCACCGAATCCATCAACGAACTTGCACAGGTCGGATAGATCTTGGTTCAGGGAGAGTATTTCCCCTCTGAATGAGCAACCAAACTCCTTGATCATGACCTTGGCAGCCCGGGTGATCTCTGCATTCTTGTGGATCAAGTTATTGACTTAATCACTGAGGTCGCCCACTACGGAGCTGAGATCTGTGATGCATCTCTCCAAGCCAGCAACACAACTATCCATGGTCTCCTTCGCTGGAGCCTTGGACTTGCTACACTTGGATGGAGCATGCTACTCCTTACGCCCATGAGGCTATTGCCCCACTTGTTGCTCCTCCACTATAGTGATAGCAAATCCTTCTTCACTTCCCATACTCATTGTTTCCATAGACGACAGACAGCAGGTTGTAGGTTGGAACCGTGCTCTGATACCACCTATCATGGGGTCATTACTCTCTCCCTAAAAGGCAACCTTTTAGGGTATGCAACACCCACGTTTATATGCTCCCAGATCCCCCTCTTCCTATCCGATGTGGGAGACGGGTCTCATACACCTATCCGTCACACTCTCCCCTACTGAATCCAACAACGTCCTCGTCGAGAATCGGGACCTCCTCTTGCCTACTCCTCCTCTTGCCTACTCCTTCCACACAAAGCGCTTAGTAGGAGACATGAGAATAACGGTCGGGGTTGGCTCTGATACCACTTGTCATGGGGTCATTACTCTCTCCTTAAAAGGCAGCCTTTTAGGGTGTGCAGTACCCACGTTTATATGCCCCCAAATCCCCCTCTTCCTATCCGATGTGGGAGACGGGTCTCATATACCCATTCGTCACATAATGCCCTGGATCCCATTAGAGCTCCAAATTCAATCGTGCTTAGGCAAGGGTAGTAGATGGGTGACCTCTTGGGATCACCTTGTGTTGCACCCCAAATTTTTTAATGCATTCCCAGGGAATAGAATTTTGGTGCTAGAGATGATGCAAATGCAGCATAGCTCAATTGGCAACCAAGCAGAGCTCTGTTCAAGCTTTCCATCGAGTGGTTACGGGACCCGTGACTCCATTGGAATCAAAGGTTATGAGAATTCGAATTTTGTCAAGAACGGCATGCCTCCTCTTCCCACACCATCTCTGCATTGGATGAAAATGTCGACCGTTAGGATGGAAGCTGGATATCCCTGTGGGGGAATACTTGTGGGAGCAAGACATAAGGATTTCTTATACAAGAAGTGGTGGGTGCAATCATTCCAACACTAATGCACTGAATCCCATCAGAACTTTAAAGTTAAACATGCATGGGCAAGAGTAGTACTAGGATGGGTGACCACCTGGGAAGTTCTCGTTTTGCACCCCTAATTTTTTATGCATTCCGTGGTTTAGGAATTATGGTTGAAATTTCAAGGTGAAAAAAAGAGACAACGGGAATGGAATTTTGACATGGGAGACGGGGCCAATGGAGCATAGCTCTATTGGGAACCTAGTAGAGCTCTGTTCGAGCTTTCCATCGAGTGGGTACTAGACCTGTGACTCCTTTGAAATCAAAAGTTATGAGAATTTGAATTTTGCTAAGAGCGGCATGCCTCCTTTTCCCACACCATCTTTACGTTGGATGAAAATGTCGTCCGTTAGGGCAGAGGTCGGACATCCCCGCGGGGGATTACTTGAAGGAGCTAGACATAAGGATTTCCTACGCAAGAAGTGACAGGTGTGATCATACCAGCACTACCGGATCCCATCAGAACTATAAAGATGAGAGTTGGGGGGATGACAAGATTGATCAAAATTACTGAACGGAAAATTTGAGAGGGAAGAAAACTGACCAAAGGAACTGTATTTTGAGATGCGAGATGGGGCTGATGGAGCTATGCTTGATTGGCAGCCCAGTAGAGCTTGGATTGAGCTTTTTATCAAGCGTTTATAGGACCCAAGAGTCCACTTGCGTCAAAAGTTATAAGGATTCAAATTTCCCTATTGCTGAAAGCCTCCTTTTCCCGTACCCTCTCTCTGTTAGATGGAAAATTCAATCGTTTGGGTAGAGGCTGCACCTCGCCACAAGGGGATACCTTTGGGAGTACGACATAGGGATTTCCTACTCAGTGAGTGACGAAGGTTATCATACCAGTACTAATGCACTGGATCCCATCGAAGCTCTGATGTTAAACGTGCTTAGGCGAGAGTAGTTCTAGAATGGGTAACCTCTTGGGAAGTCCATGTATTGCACCCTTGCTCCTTTTACGTGTCCTATGCTTTACGAAAAATTTCATCGCAAACATGGCGCGACAAAGATGAAAAATGATACAGGAGGGGGGGAAGACAAGATGGAACAGGAAATTTAAGGGGGAAAAAAGTAGACAAAGGGAACTGAATTTTGACACGCAGGACAGAGCCAATGGAGCTAAGCTCAATTAGCAGCCCAATAGAGCTCAGATTGAGCTTCCTATCGAGTGGTTACAGGACCTATGATTCCACTCGCATTGAAAGTTATGAGGATTCGATTTTCCTCGATGTGGAAAGCCTCCTTTTCTTGCACCCTCTCTCAGTTGTACAAACAATTCAACCATTCGGGCGGAGGTTGCACCTCGCTGCAAGGGGATAATTCTAAGAAGACATAGGGATTTCTTGCGCAGGGACTGTCGAGCGCAATCATACCAACACTAATGCTCATGGGAAATCCTCATGTTGCACCCCTACTCTTTTTATGCATCTCAAGGTTTACGAAAAGTTTCTTTGAAAATATGGTGCGATAGAGAAACAAAAAAGACACAGGGGGGAAGATAAGAGTGAATGAAATAACAAAACAATAAATTTAAGGGAGAAGAAAACTGACCAAAGGAAATGAATTTTGACCCACGAGCCAAGCTCCATTGGCAGGCCAATAGAGCTTGAAAAGAGCTTTTCGTTAAGTGGTTACAGCACCCATGAGTCCACTCGCATCAAATGTTATGAGGGTTTGATTTTCCCCGATGCAGAAAGCCTCATTTACCCGCACCCTCTCTCTGTTGGATGGAAATTTTGACTATTTGGGTGGAGGCCGCACCTCGAGATGAAGGGATACTTTTGGGAGTAGGACATAGGGATTTCCTGCGTAAGGACAGTTAGGTGTGATTAAACTAGCACTAAAGCACCGGATCCCATTAGAACTTTAAGGTTAAATGTGTTGCATCCCTAATTTTTTTACGTATTGCAAAAATGGTGCAGCAAAGAAACAAAGAAGACACAGGGGGAAGACAAGATTGAATGAAATAATGAAATGGTAAATTTGAAGGGGAAAAAAATTGACCAAAGGAACTAAATTTTGAAACATAGGACAAGGCTTATAGAGCTCCATTAACGGCCTAATAAAGCACAGAAAGAGCTTTCTGTTGAGTGGTTACAAGACCAATGAGTCCACTCGCATCAAAAGTTAAGAGGATTAGATTTTTCCCGGTGCGAAAAGCCTCTTTTTCCCACACCCTCTATCCATTGGATGGAGAATTCAACTATTTGGATGGAGCCACACCTTGCCACAAAGGGATACTTTTGGGAGTAGGACAAAGGGATTTCCAGCGAGGGGAGCAACAAGTGTGATCATACTAGCACTAATGTGTTAGATCCCATCAAAACTCTAAAGTTATACGGGACTATCCTAGTGTAGTACTAGGATGGGTGACCTCAAAGCTCGATTGACTATTCTGGCAAGGGCTGAACCTCAACACGTGGGGATAGTTCTCATAGAAGCACATAGGGATTTCTTGTGCAAGGAGTGACTTGTGCAATCATATAAGCACTAATGCACCAGATCCCATAAAAACTCTAAAATTAAACATGCTTGGGCAAGTGTAGTACTAGGATGGGTAACCTCCTGGGAACTCCTCGTGTTGCATCCCTACTATTTTTATGCGTCCCATGGTTTACGATTTGAGGGTGAAAAAAAGGGACAAAGGGAACTGAATTTTCACACGGGGGACAGGGCCAATGGAGTGAAGCTCTATTGGCAGCCTTATAGATCTCTAATCGAGCTTTTTGTCGAGTCACTATGGGACTCGTGACACCACTAGCGTCAAAAGTTATGAGGTTTCCAATTTCCCCGGTGTGGAAGGCCACTTTTTCCCGCACCCTCTATCCGTTAGAGGGAAAATTCGATTGTTCCAGTAAGGGCTGAACCTCGACGCATGGGAATAGTTCTCATAAAAGCACATAGGGATTTCCTATGCAAAGAGTGAATTGTGCAATCATACAAGTACTAATGCACCAAATCTCATCAGAACTCCAAAATTAAACGTGCTTCGGTGAGTGTAGTACTAGGATGGGTGACCTCCTAGGAAGTCCTCGTGCTATGCCCTTACTCTTTTAACACGTCTCATGGTTTACAATTTGAAGGTGAAAAAAAAAAGATGAAGGAAATTGAATTTTGGCACGGGGGGTGGGGCCAATGGTGCAAACCTCAATTGGTAGCCCAGTAAAGCTCTGATCGAGCTTTCCATCGAGTGATTTCGGGACCCATGACTCCACTCACATCAAAAGTTATAAGAATTAGAATTTTGCTTAGAGCAACAAGCCTCCTTTTCCCGCACCCTCTTTGCATTGGATAGAAAATTCAACCATTCCGACGAAGGCTGAACCCTACCGCAAGGGAATACTTATGGGAGTAAGACATAGGGATTTCCTCCACAAGAAGTGATGGGTGTGATCATACCAACTGTTAGACCCCTAAGTCCCAGGATAGGGAAATGCAAGCATTGGTGTGGCCTTGTACCAATGCTTGGCATGAAGTTGGCGTGAGAGGGGCAAGTCAAAGGAAACAAGGCAAACTCCAGAGTCAATGTGCATGGTAGCAAGCTAGGAGAGGCAGATGCGGGCTGTGGCATTGACACCAAACAGGCACATGTTGCAGTCATGGGGAAGCGTGGGCGAGAGGTTCAAGCACGGGAATCATAGAGAGCCGTCGGAGGGCATGCTGGCAGCCCTCGAGGAGCGCAGCAGCTAAGGGAACGAGGGATGTGATTGCAAAGACACATCAAGGTTTCCTCCTACTGTACAACGAGATTCCCTAATGTACTACAGGGAGGTAGTGCATGTCTCTCAAAGTTAGCAAGGCTAACACCATGACCCACGGTTCCGGCAATAGCAACACACTGGTGCACGGGTAGGAGTTTGGACCAACACCATAGGAGACTGGTGCACGGGCAGGGGTTCGGACCAGCACCACAGGAGGCTAGTGCACGGGCAGGGGTCCGGGCCAGTAACACTGGAGATGGGTGCACCGACACGGGCTCGAGCTAGCACCAAACCAGGATCGTTTGCGGTCAGCCGGCACCTGGAGAGTGATGGGGCGGATCATGGCAGAACTGGCTATCCAGGGGCCACCAGAATAGGAGATAGTGGGTGGTTATCTCCATCAACACGTGGCAGTGGTAGAGGTGGTAGTTTTGCAGGGTTCCAGAAGCCCTATCCAAGCCAAATGGGTTGGCAGAACCTCCTTGAGGGAAGGAGAACGTGGGCAATTGCAGAAAGTGGAGCAAGAAGCCCTATCCAGGCCAAATGGGTTGGCAGAACCTCCTTGAGGGAAGGAGAACGTGGGCAGTTGCAAAAAATGGAGCAAGAGGCCCTTGATGAGGTGTCATGCTCTCCTTGAATGGAGATGTATGATGTAGTGAGTTAGTGGGGGAGTTATCCCAAAGTGGGGAGCCCCACTATGCATGATTGGCTTGGTGGCCAAGTCATGCATGACCCTAGGTAGTTGGGGGTGTCAACTACCAACACTATAAATAGGTATAGTGTGACAGCCAAGGAAAGGCAACTCGAGTGAGAGAGAGAACTCGGGAGAACCCGAAAAACGAGTGGGAACTCGGATAATAGTGATAACTGTAAACACACAGGGAAGTGTTGAGAGAACATGTGTGTGTGAGGCCTTAGCATCCTTTGTATACTTTAGGGAAAGTAATAAAGGTTGGGAAGTGGTTCCTGTAAATGATGTTTGTGCCTTGTGTAACGGTTTGGCTGAGACTAAGTGAGACTCAATGCCATCACAAGGTCCAAATTTTGGGTTAAAATTTTGGCCCTATGACAATTAGTATTAAAGCCTGGTTCAATTCATGGTGGGTGGATCAGGACTTAATGCTATTCGTGAGCGAGTGTCCAAGATCGAACAGGTACTCGATGGTGCCTCTGAGGAGCAGGTCCTCATGGTCTTGGCAAGACTGGATGAATTGGAGAAATCAGTAAGGTTTCTCCAAGCTCGTTATAATAGTCTCGATGGTGCTTGGGCACAATCCTTTGGCGACATGAAGCAGGATGTTGTTGTTCTTAAGAAGGTCATAGGCAGCCAACCCGGTGGTGCTACCCAGTCATCCAGGAGGATAAAGGTTCCTGAACCTAAGGCCTTTAAGGGAGAACGGGATGCCAAAGCAATCGAGAATTTCTTGTGGGACATGGAGCAATACTTCATGGTAGCAAGGGTACCTAAAGAGGAGAAGGTGACCCTTACCAGCATGTACCTGGCCAAGGAGGCCAAACTGTGATGGCGGACAAGGCTCGACGATGATGCAAACTCGAGCAGGCCTTGGATCGAGACGTGGGACATGCTGAAAAAGGAATTGAAGGATCAATTCCTGCCTTGCAACACATCATGGGTTGCAAGGGAGTCGCTGAAGAGATTGAGGCATAGTGGCACGGTTCGTGACTATGTCAAGGAATTCAGCTCCTTGTTGCTGGACATTCAGAATATGTCGGACGAGGACAAGCTGTTCAATTTCGTTTTAGGACTCCAACCTTGGGCGCAGATGGAGCTTCGGAGGCAAGGTGTAAAGGACTTGCCCTCCGCAATTGCTGCTGCGGATGGTTTGGTGGATTTCCAAGTCAACTCCAAGGATTCTTCGAATGGCAAGCTGTCCAAGGAGAAGGGCAGGAAGAAGAAGGAGGACTTTCAGGAATGCAAGCAAGGGGACGATAGCAAGGGGAAAGGCAAAGCTGTTGTTCCAGACCAAGGTTGTTTCATTTGCAGTGGTCCACACAGGGCAAGGGAATGCCCACAGAGGGAGAAATTGAGCACCTTGGTGGCTGAGGAGGGGGACAGCGATAGTGACAACCGTCCCTCTCGAGTCAATCCGCTATAGTTGATCAATGTCGTGTAGGCAGAACGTGCTCCATCACTTGGCCTAATGTTTGTCAAAATTGGGCTAGGAAGGCAAGAGCTGTTGGCCATGGTGGACTCTGGCGTAACTCACAACTTCATTGCAGAGAGGGTGGTGGGCTCACTCGGGCTAGAGGTGAGCAGGAGTGGCAATCGCATGAAGGCAATCAACTCCGCGGCACATGATGTTCTAGGGATGGCAAAAGGAGTTGAGGTAAATCTAGGTCAATGGATTGATAAATTTGATTTCTCCATAATGTCATTGGACGACTTTGATGTGATCCTAGGAATGGATCTATTTGTGCAAGCGGGAATTGCACTAATGCCCCATTTGGGTGGGTTGCTGATCATGGACAAGAGGTGACCATGTTTTGTTGCTGGTGAGAAGGGTTATCCTACTAGCAAGGGTGGGAAAACTTGTGCTGTGCTGTCTTCCTTGCAAGTGCAATAAGGAACGGAAGAGGGAGACATGAAGTACTCGGTGGCATTGAGGACTGTGGAACCTCAGAAGAAGGGAATGCGGGCCAAGCCTCCCTCACAGTAGCACATCACAAACCACAAGCCAATTTTACGCAATCGGGCACAGGAGCAGCGGGTGCTGAACAGTCGTGCAGGTTCAAAGGGAGTGCCATTTGATAGGGCCCAAAATGGCGTGAACCGGGTAAGGAAGACTATGGGAGAAAGCCAAATGCTGCACTACGGATTACTTCCAAGGTACGGGTTTTACCATGGAAGAGTTGAAGACAGGGGTTATGCTGCTGATAGGTGTCAGCAACCAGTCAGGAGGAGCTCTACCCCAAGAGGCAAGGTTAGCTAGAAGTTAGGGCGGCAGGAACGTGAAGGCTGGTCTACTCCACCAACAAGGATGTTGGCTTCAACGGGTGGGGGTGGTTTGTTAGACCCCTAAGTCCCAGGATAGGGAAATGCAAGCATTGGTGTGGCCTTGTACCAATGCTTGGCATGAAGTTGGCGTGAAAGGGGCACGTCAAAGGAAACAAGGCAAACTTCAGAGTCGATGTGCATGGCAGCAAGCCAGGAGAGGCAGATGTGGGCTGTGGCATTGACACCAAACAGGCACATGTTGCAGTCATGGGGAAGCGTGGGTGAGAGGTTCAAGCACGGGAATCACAGAGAGCCGTCAGAGGGCATGCTGGCAACACTCAGGGAGCACAGCAGCTAAGGGAACGAAGGATGTGATTATAGAGACACATCAAGGTTTCCTCCTACCGTACGACGAGATTCCCTAATGTACTACAGGGAGGTAGTGCATGTCTCTTAAAGTTAGTGAGGCTAACACCATGACCCACGGTTCCGACAATAGCAACGCACTAGGGCACGGGCAGGGGTCCAGACCAGCACCACAGGAGACTGGTGCACGGGCAGGGGTCCGGGCTAGCAACAGAGGAGACTGGCGCACGGGCAGGGGTCTAGGCCAATAACACTGAAGATGGGTGCACCAGCACAAGCTCGGGCTAGCACCAAACCAGGATCAGTTGCGGTCAGCCAACACCTGGAGAGTGATGGGGCGGATCATGGCAGAACTGGCTGTCCAAAGGCCACCAAAATAAGAGATAGTGGGTGGTTATCTCCATCAACACGTGGCAGTGGTAGAGGTGACAGTTTTGCAGGGTTCCAGAAGCCCTATCCAAGCCAAATGGGTTGGCAGAACCTCCTTGAGGGAAGGAGAACGTGGGCAATTGCAGAAAGTGGAGCAAGAAGCCCTATCCAGGCCAAATGGGTTGGCAGAACCTCCTTGAGGGAAGGAGAACGTGGGCAGTTGCAGAAAATGGAGCAAGAGGCCCTTGATGAGGTGTCATGCTCTCCTTGAATGGAGATGTATGATGTAGTGAGTTAGTGGGGGAGTTATCCCAAAGTGGGGAGCCCCACTATGCATGATTAGCTTGGTGGCCAAGTCATGCATGACTTTAGGTAGTTGGGGGTGTCAACTACCAACACTATAAATAGGTATAATGTGACAGCCAAGGAAAGGCAACTCGAGTGAGAGAGAGAACTCGGGAGAACCCAGAAAACGAGTGGGAACTCGGATAACAGTGATAACTGTAAACACACAGGGAAGTGTTAAGAGAACACGTGTGTGTGAGGCCTTGGCATCCTTTGTATACTTTAGGGAAAGTAATAAAGGTTAGGAAGTGGTTCCTGTAAATGCTGTTTGTGCCTCGTGTGACAGTTTGGCTGAGACTAAGTGAGACTCAGTGCCATCACAAGGTCCAAATTTTGGGTTAAAATTTTAGCCCTGTGACACCAACCATAATGCACTGGATCCCATCAAAACTCTAAAGTTAAATGTCCTTGGGTGAGAGTAGTACTATGATGGGTTCCCTCTTGGAAAGTCCTCGTGTTGCACCCCTACTCTTTTCACGCTTTTTGTGGTTTATGATTTGTGGGTGAATAAAAGGGATGAAGGGAATAGAATTTTGACATAAGGGATTGGGCCAATGGAGTGAAGCTCGATTGGCAGCTTTGTAGAGCTCTAATTGAGTGGTTACTAGACTCGTGAGTCCACTCACATCAAAAGTTATGAGGTTTCCAATTTCCCTAGTAAGGAAGGCCATTTTTTCACATACCCTCTGTCTGTTAGAGGGAAAATTCCACCGTTCTAGCGAGGGCTAAACCATGACACGTGGGGATAGTTCATGTAAAAGCACATATGGATTTCCTGCACAAGGAGTGACTTATGCGATCATACCAGCACCCTTCAGAACTCCAAAGTTACATGGGGTTGGGCGAGAGTAGTACTAGGATGGGTGACCTCTTAGGAAGTCCTTATGTTGCACCCTTACTCTTTTTACATGTTCTGTGGTTTACAATTTGAGGGTGAAGAAAAGGGATTAAGGGAACTGAATTTTGACATGGAGGACGGGGCCAGTGGAGCAAAGCTCAATTGGTAGCCCAGTAGAGCTCTGACAGTAGAGCTCTAATTGAGCTTTCTGTCGAGTGGTTACAAGACCCGTGACTCCACTCGTATCAAAAGTTATAAGGATTCGAATTTTGCTTGGAACGGCAAACCTCCTTTTCCCACACCCTCTTTGCATTGGATGGCAAATTCAACCATTTGGGCAGAGGCCGCACCTCGTCGTGAAGGAATACTTTTGGGAGTAGGACATAGGGATTTCCTCTAAGGGAAGTGATGGGTGTAATCATACCAGCACTAATACGCTGGATCCCATCAAAACTCCAAAGGTAAACATGCTTAGGTGAGAAAAGTATTATGATGGGTGACCTCCTAGAAAGTTCTCGTGTTGCACTCCTACTCTTTTTGCGCATCCTATGGTTTACGATTTAAGGATGAAAAAAAGGGATGAAGGGAACTAAATTTTGACACAGGGGACAAGACCAATAGAGCAAAGCTCAATTGGCAACCCTGTAGAGCTCTGATCGAACATTCCATCGAGTGGTTACGGGGCCTATGACTCCACTCACATCAAAAGTTATAAGGTTTCCAATTTCCCTAGTGGGGAAGGCCACTTTTTCCCGCACCCTTTGTTCGTTTGAGGGAAAATTCGACTATTCCAATAGGGGCTAAACCTCAGCACTTAGGGATAGATCTCGTAGAAGCACATAGGGATTTCCTGCGCTAAGAGTCACTTGCATGATCATACCAGCACTAATGCACTGGATCTCAACAAAACTCCAAAGTTAAGCGTGCTTGGGTGAGAGTAGTACTAGGATGGGTGACCTCTTGAGAAATCCTCGTGTTGTGGTTTATGATTTAAGGGTGAGAAAAAGGGACGAAGGGAACTAAATTTTGACAAGGGGGACAAGGCTCCATTGGCAGCCTAGTAGAGCTCTAATCAAGCTTTCCGTCTAATGGTTACGGGACCCGTGACTCCACTCACATCAAAAGTTATGAGGTTTCGAATTTTGCTCAAAGTGGCAAGCCTCCTTTTCTCACACCATCTTTATGTTAGATGGAAAATTCGACCATTTGGGTAGAGGCCACACCTTGCCACGAGGGAATACTTTTGGGAGTAAGATATAGGGATTTCTTGCGCAAGTAATGAAGAGTGTGATCATACTAGTACTAATGCACCAGATCCTATCAAAACTCCAAAGTTAAACATGCTTAGGTGAGAGTAGTACCATAATGGGTGATGTCACAGGGCCAAAATTTTCACCCAAAATTTAGACCTTGTGATGGCACTAAGTCTCACTTAGTCTCAGCCAAACCATCACACGAGGCACAAACAATGTTTACAGGAATCACTTCCCAACCTTTATTACTTTCCCTAAAGTATACAAAGGATGCCAAGGCCTCTCACACACGTGTTTTCTTAACACTTCCCTGTGTAATTACAATTATCACCGTTATCCGAGTTCCCTCTTGTTTTTCAGGTTCTCTCCTCCAAGTTGCCTTTCCCTTGCTGTCACACTATACTTATTTATAGTGTTGGTAGTTGACACCCCCAACTACCTAGGGTCATGCATGACTCAGCCACCAAGCCAATCATGCATAGTGAGGCTCCCCACTTTGGGATAACTTCCCCACTAACTCACTACATCATGCATCTCCATTGAAGGAGAGCATGACACCTCATTAAGGGCCTCTTGCTCCATTTTCTACAACTGCCCATGTTCTCCTTCTTTCAAGGAGGTTCTGCTAACCCATTTGGCTTAGATAGGGCTTTTTGCTCCATTTTCTGCAACTGCCCATGTTCTCCTTCCTTCAAGGAGG